>PVJD01002288.1:0-210244 GCA_004026545.1 Mormoops blainvillei
CAAAGGAGTTGGGCCGAAGGAAGCACACACCAAGGCACATCATCATTACGTTACCCAAGATTAAACATAAGGAGAGAATCTTAAAAGCAACAAGAGAAAAGGAGAGAGTTACCTACAAAGGAGTGCCCATAAGCCTCTGAGCTGATTTCTCCAAAGAAACCTTCCAGGCAAGAAGGGGCTGGAAAGAAGTATTCCAAGTGATGAAAGGCAAGGACCTACATCCAAGATTACTCTGTCCGGCAAAGCTATCATTTAGAATGGAAGAGCAGATCAAGTGCTTCCCAGATAAGGTCAAGTTAAAGGAGTTCATCATCACCAAACCCTTATTATGTGAAATGTTAAAGGATCTTATCTAAGAAAAAGAAGAGGATCAAAATTATGAACAGTAAAATGACAACAAACTCACAACTATCAACAACTGAACCTAAAAAACAAACAAACAACTAAGCCAACAACTAGAACAGGAACAGAATCACAGAAATGGAGAGCACATGGAGGGTTATCAGCAGGGAGTGGGGAGAAAGGGGGAGGAGGTACAGGGAATAAGAAGCATAAATGTTAGGTACAAAATAGACAGGGGAGGGTTAAGAATAGTATAGGTTATGGAGAAGCCAAAGAACATATATGTACGATCCATGGACATGAACTAAGGGGTGAGGGTAATGCTGGTGGGAGGGGAGGTGCAGGGCAGAGTGGAATGAAGGGGAGAAAAACATGGGACTGCTGTAATAGCATAATCAATAAAATATACTTTAAAAAAATTAAAAAAAATTAGAGTACTTTTTTATGCTAATAAGATGACTGGAGGAGGAGGCACAGTTCCCTATATTGTTTTATGATGGGGGCTGGTTACCAGAAAAATCAACCATTGGATTAGCCACAGGGACACCCAACCCATGGCAGGGACTGCATGTGCCCAGGATGGCTGTGATGCTTTCCAACTCAAAACTGTAAATTTTCTTAAAACCTTTTTTTGCTCATCAGTTTTCATTAGCGTTTATGTATTTAATATGTGGACCTAGACAACTCCTTTTCCTCTAGCGTGGCCCAGAGATGCTGAAAGGTTGGACACCCCTGGTAGAGGGTTAGAATTTTCAGCCCCACTCTTTCAACCTCTTCCCTTGAATATATACCAGAGATGCCTTTAAAAATGACTCAGAGTACTCATTTTATGAGGAAGCAATAATTATTGGCTGTTGCTAATTCATTTTTGATCCTATTTCTATTTTAAAAACTACCTAAATAATATTTTGTGCTCTGTAGATACCATTTTCTTTTTGAGAAGTACATATTAGTAATAACCTGCTGACTCATCCCTCTGCTTCCACTCTTGCCCCACTCTAACACATTCCCCACAAAGCAGCCAAGTGATCTTAAAAAATAATCACTTCTCTTCCCTGCTTCAAATAATTCTCAGAAATGAAGTGTGTGGGGAACTGAATAATGGTCCCCAAAAGATGTCCGTGTCATAATCCCTGGAACCTGTGAATATGTGACCATAAGTCTCTTAAAGTCTTTGTCATACATATATTCTTTTTAATTTAAACATTTCACAGTATTTTAGAAAATACTAAACTAACTAAACTAAACTAAGTACTAAACTAAAATACTGTTTTAGTTTGAGGGCCTTAATAGAAACTGGGTGCAGAATGGTCTACATGCTGTGACGTACTTACTCCTGGTTGACTGAATTCCTTTCTTTCCTCTGCTGTCCAAATCTTTCCCTGGGACCTGACCCAGCACCTGCAGCTGGAGAAGCCAGGTTGAGCTCCATTGAGCACTGCAGGAAGACACTCTCTAGATGCCGTGTCTCTAAATATACCAAGGAAGTTACCTTTTTTGTTGTGTGATTGATGAATGATCTTGCAGACAGTTATGAAACTCACAGTTGTACAAGTGTTTTGTTCAGTAGTATCGTTTGGGTGAATGCTAGGTTTGAAGGCTACTACCAATTCAGGTAATCTTGATGTTTAGGGTTCCTGAAAACCCTCTGATTAGAATTTTCATTCTAATAACTTAGAACTTTTGGGGGCAAATTAAGGTTTTTTTGAAAGATAGAGATAGTATTTTCATATTCTCTAAAATAAAAGGCAACATAATTAATACATTAAGTACCAATATAATTTACTCATTTAAAACATTTGTAATTATATATATACTTTCACATGTTGTCTCTTCCTAACGGTAAACTTTTGTCGACTTTCTTCTTTTGAATTATATGAAATATCTATGAATTGGTTTTGTTTTGTGACAGATAGGATAGTTCCTAGTGGGTGTCTTTCTCAAAGTTTTGTTTTATTCCAGCAGGTGGTTATTCTCTTGGAGGGTCTGCCTGATCCTTTTGAGCCTTATTTTTAAAGTTCCTGGTATCTTTACTCAATGCTCAAGATGTTCTCTTCATTTTTTTTTGATTCCCGCTTGTTATAACATGAACACCAGGAGTTGTTCAGACCACATAGCTCCCAGTGATATTCTTTCTCTGATGATCTGATGATTACCTATGAATTGACAATTTCAGTAAAAAGTTTAAGGGAACCCCATGCAGTTTATTTGAGCTTTTTCTTTGAGAGGCTCTCTTCTCTCCAGTTTTCTGTCCCACAATTCCAGCCACCCAAGCCATCATCTCTGTATATCATCAAGACTGCCACACTTACTTTATTTAGGTCTCTCTGCCTTGCACCTTACTCTGTAAAATACCTTCAGAAAAAAAGCTGGAAGTCAGTAGACTCCCAGATCAGTCTCTCACTACCTGTTGATCATCTGAAAGACAGTTCATATAGTTTGATGGAAGAAGGGCTCCTCCGGTACCACTTACTTCATCATAGAGGTGGAAACTCCAGGTTCCTTTAGTGCGGAATGATATTTATGAATCAAGATCTAGGTGCCATCTGTGCTCATTGTTCCTTGGGGTTCTTTGTTTCTAGTCCCTGTTACTAGACAGAGCTAAGAAATAAGTAGATAAATGTATTACATTACATATATGTACTCACATATTTATACCAATGTCTGTATTTATATTTTGAAAACAAGTTAATGTTTTACTCCATAACTCCCATTTCCAGTTTGTCAACATAGGATTCATTCTCAGCTTCTCCCATTATATATTTGTATTATCTGTAATACATTTACTCATTTGCCCAGTCCTGCTGTTGTTGGTCGTGGACTTAGGACCAAGGTAGGTCTACTGGACCAATCTGGAAGTGGGTTCTTGCGAAGTCGTGAGAAAGGAATTTCTCAGGACTCACCCATAGGAGGATGTGAGGTATAGTGGCAAGATTCACTGGAGAGGCGCACTGCCTCATCCACGATCTGGTGGGTCAGCTCCCTTATTGCTGTGGTAGAAGTCCTCGGGGGCCACAGGCCTGCATTTGCACCCATCAGGCCCAGGAGAGTGCCAGGACCCTGAGGTGAAGAACTTAATCTGTGTCTCATTCCCACGTCTGCTGCGAAAGCTCCATTGTGCCCAGGCTGCGACTGGCGCTGTGCTTCCACCATGTGGCTGCCACAACCGTGAGAGAGAGTGTGCTCGAGCAAGGATCCCTGGCCTTTGTTAAGCTTTGATTATATCTCCTTGGGTTTGAGAGAGAGCAGGCTTTCTGTCAGACTAACCAGTCTTCCTGATTCTTCAGGTCTTGTGCTGGACCCTCCCCCATCCAATCCCGGTCCTGGATCTTCCAGTTCCAGTTCCGAAAGCTAGTCTTTCCTATCTGCTTGGGGGTGGGAATTAACATACTTTTGGCTTGGATGTGGCTGTCCCCTGGTGTGCCTGGGAAGCTGCCCCCTCCTAGTTATCTGGGTTAATTAGCTGTCTGCCTCCTTCTTGTAAGTTAATATCTAACTAGCTGCCTACTGGAGCATTGTAATATGCAAAAAATTAGTGTCAGAATTGTGCTCTATACTACTGTGATAAACACATTTTCTAACTAGAGTTTAATATTTATTCAGAGTATGTATGTGTTTAGATTGAGGGTATAGAGGCAAAACACTGTGTCAAAAAGTTATTTACCTGGTCCTGGCTGGTGTGGCTTTGTTGGCTGGAGCGTTGTTCTGTAGACCAAAGAAAGGATTGCGGGTTTGATTTCCAGTAAGGGCAATTGCCAAGGTTGCAGTTCAACCCCTGGTTGGAGTGTGTATGAGAAGGCTCTCTCTCTCTCAAAGCAATGAAAAGAAAATGTCCTCATGTGAAGATTTAAAAAAAAAGTTATTTATGTTATTTCCCCTTTAATGTAACTATATCTTACTCATAAAAATAAAGTTAGGTTTTCTCACTCTTGTTTATTTTACTTTGCATAGATGAAATACCGACATCATTTCAAAAGGCAGAACTATACACAGAGGTGTCACTTTCCTTTTTCTCTCTCCAGTCCCTTCCATATGATTCCCACTCTTGAGAGTGTTTATGAATATCATTAGTTCCTAGTTTACCTGTTATGTTTCTTTTCGTAGAATTAAAGGTGTGCTTGTTTACCTATTTCATTTCTTTCTTACACAAGTATTATTCTATGCATACTCTTGCACTTTTGTCATTTAGCAATATATCCTGAAAATCATTTTATGTTAGTTCATAGCAATATGGTGCTCACCGGAAGTGTATGAGTGGTAGTGTCATTTTTTTCAAGATTGAGATTTTATCACAATTTACATGGCAGTGGAACGAACGTGATACTCTTGGGAAGGCAGAAATGACGTGACTTGAGGAGAGAAGTCTTCAAGTAAGCCAGAGGGCCTGGGATGCTAGATAGAATGGAGGTTTTGGGTTTCAGTTGGTGAAAGGACACTTTTCTTTGAGGAAAAATGAAGCCCTGCTTATTAAATCCTTGAATTTTGATAAAATCCTATGGCAGAGCAGTCTTTTTCATTAAATGGTAAGTTATTATAGATGACTGAGGAAATTTACTGTATAATTTCAAAAAATTTATTATTTTTTAGAGCAGTTTTAGCAGATTTGATGGGAAGGTATAGATTTGCCCTATAACTCCTGCCCCCACACAGGCACAGCTTCCCCCCATTATCAGCATCCCCCAGCAGAGCAACACATTTGTGACAGCTGATGAACCTACACTGATACATCATAAGCACCTAAAGTTTGTAGTTTGCATTAGGGTTCACTCTTGGTTTTGTGCCTTCTCTGTGTTTAGACAAATGTATAATGCCATGTATCTACCATTATAGTAACATACAGAGTATTCTCACTGCCCTAAAAATCCTGTGCTCTGCCTCCTCCCTGGCAACAACTGACCTTTTTACTGTCGCCATAGTTTTAACTTTTCCAGAATGTCTTGTGGTTGGTGCAATGAACCAGTATATAGAATTCTGAGATTGATTTCCTTCACTTAATAATATGCATTAAGTTTCCTCCTTGCTTTAACATGCTTTGATAACTCATTTCTTTTTATTGCTGAATAATATTCCACTGTATAGTTGCATCTCAGTTTATTCATTCACCTGCTGAAGGATGTCTTGGTTGCTTCCAAGTATTGACCATTATGAATAAAGCTGACATTAACATCTGTGTGCTGATTTCTGAGTGAACATGTTTTCAGTTCCTTTGCATGAATAGGGAGGAACATGATTCACTGAATCATATGTTAAGAATATGTTTAATTTTATAAGAATCCACCAAAATATCTTCCAAAGATGCTGCACCCTTGAGGTGAGAAATTTTGCATTTCCACCAGCAATGAATGAGAATCTCTGTTTCTCTGAATCTTTACCAGCATCTGGTGTTGTCAGTGTTCCAGATTTTGGCCATGCTAATAGGTGGGTGGTGGTGTCTCGTTGTGTTTTAATTTTGATTTCCCTGATGACATATGATGTGGAACATTTTTCATAGGCATATTTGACACCTGTATATCTTCTTTGGTGAGCTGTCTAAGGTTGTTGGCCCGGTTTTTAATTGAGTTGCTTCTTTTCTTATTCTTGAGTTTTAAGAGTTCTTTGTATATTTTAGATACTGATCCTTTATCAGATGTGCCTTTTTGCAAATATTTTCTTCCAGTCTGTGGTTTGTCTTCTCATTTTCTTGATTTTGTCTTTTGCAGAATAAGAGTTTTTTATTTTGGATATGGACGAAGTCCAGCATATCCATTATTTATTTCATGGGTAATGCCTTTGTTCTTTTGTCCATACATTAAATCTATAGATCAAATTGGGAAGAAAGGATATCTTGACAACATTGAGCCTTCCTATCCATGAACATAGAATATTTCTCTATTTACTTAGTCGTTCCTTGATTTTGATCATAGTTTTGTGGTTTTTCTCATAGAGATCTTACACATATTTTGTTAGATTTATACCTAAGTATTTTATTTCTTCAGGTGCTAATGTAGGTGGTGGTGTTGTATTTTTAATTTGAAATTCCACGTGCTCATTGTTGGTATATAAAAAGTGATTGACTTTTATATTTTGCAACTTTGATATAATCACTTACTAGTTCCAGGAATGTTTTTGTCAATACTTTCGGATTTTTCTGCATAGTAGAAGATCATGTCATTTGTGAACAGTGACAGTTTTAGGTCTTCTCCATCTGTATTTCCTTTTCTTACTTTCTTGCCTTAATACTGGCATACCTCATTTTTGTTCTTTGCTTTATTGAGCTTCACATCATGTGTTTTCATCAACATTGAGGCAAGCCCTACACCAGTAAAAAGATTGCAACTTGCTAAAGGCTCAGATGATGGTTAGAATTTTTTGGCAATAAAGTATTTTTAAATTTATGTATGTACATTTTTATACATAATGCTATTGCATGCTTAGTGGACTACAATGTAGTGTAAACATAACTTTTATGTGCACTGGGAAACCAAAAGTATCACATGACTGGCTTCATTGTGATTTTTGCTTTATTGCTATTGTCTGGAACTGAACCTGCAACATCTCTGACACCTGCCTGTTACAGACTTCTAGTATGATATTGAAAAGTAGTGGTGAGAGGTGATATCCTTGCCTTAGTCCTGATAATAGTGGGAAAACTTCAGATTTCTTACCAGTAATTATGATGTTAGCTGTACACGTTTTATAGATAGTCTTTATCAAGTTGTGGAAGTTCCCCTCTTTCTAATTTACTTAAAGCATGTATTATGAATGGATATTAAATTTGAGAAATGCCTTTTCTGCATCTCTTGATATGATCCTGTGATATTTTCTCTTTTTTACCCTGCTGATGTGATGAATTATTTTAATAATCCTAACAGCCTTGTATAACTGGAATAAATCCCACTTAGTTGTGGTGTATAAACTTTTTTATACATTGTTGGATTTGATTTGTTAATATGTTCATGAGAAAGATTAGCTTGTAGTTTTCTTGTGATGTCTTCTCTGGTTTTGGATTAGGGTATTGCTGGCCTCATAGAATGCATTTGGAAGTATTCCCTCAGCTTCTATCCCCTCAAAGACATTATAGAGAATTGGAATAATTTCTTCTTAAAATGTTTGGTAAAATTTACCAGTGAACCCATCTAAGCTGGTGCTTTCTGTTTTTGAAGGCTAATTATTAACCCAATATCTTTAATAGTCATAGTCATATTTAGATTGTTTCTTCTTGTGTGAGTTTGGACAGTTTGCATCTTTAAAGGAATTGGTTTATTTCATGGGTTGTCACATATATGGGCATAGAGTTGTTCATAGTGTTCCTTTATTATCCTTTTAATGTCCATGGGATACTGGTTATTTGTGTCCTCTCTTTTTCTTTGTTAGCATGGCTAGAGGCTTATCTATTTTGTTGATCTTTAAGAACCAGCTTTTTGTTGTTAATTTTCTCTTTTGATTTCCTGTTTTCAATTTTATTAATTTCTCCTTTATTTCTTCTGCTTATTTTGCATTTAATTTGATCTTTTTCTAGTTTATTTAGGTGGAAACCCAAATTATTGATTTCAGATAATTTTTCTTTAATCTCATATGCACTTAGTGGTATAAATTTTCCTTTAAGCACTGCCTTTTCTATATACCACAAGTCTGGGTAAATTGCCTTTTAAATTTCATTTAGTTCAAAATATTTGCTGTGATTTCTTCTTTTACCCATGTGTTGTTTAGAAGTATAATGTTTAATCTCTGCGTATTTTGGGATTTTGCAGTTATTTTTCTGTTCTTGATTTCCATTGTGTTACGAGAAGAGGCTTTGTATGATTTCTTTAATTTAAATTTGTGAAGGTGTGTTTTATAGCCCAGAATGTGGTCTGTCTTAGTGAATATTCCCTGGGAGCTTGAGAAGAATGTGTGTTCTGATGTTGGAACAGGTAATCTATAGATGTCAATTACATCCAGTTGTTTGATGGTGTTGAGTTCAGCTGTGTCCTTACTGTTTTTGTGACTACTGGATCTGTCCATTTCTGATAGGCATATATTGAAGTATCCAACTATGACAGTGGGTTCTTCTGTTTCTCTTTGCAGTTCTATCAGTTTTTTCCTCATGTAGTTTGATACTGTTATGAAGGATCGTTAGTGTTCTTGAAGACTTGACCCCTTTTTCATTATGTAATGCCCGTCTTTATTGCTGGTAACTGTCTTTACCTTGAAGTCTTCCATGTCTGAAATTAATAAAGCTACTACTCTTTTCTTTTGATTAGTGTTAGCATGGTGTATTTTTATTTATGTTTAATTTACATGTGTCTTTATATTTAGAGTGGATTTCTTGTAGACAACCAATAGTTGGACATTATTTCTTTTACATCAACTATGACAATCTCTCTTTTTGGTTCGTACATTTAGATATTGAATGATACAGTTGGATTGTTACTGTTTTCTATTTGTTGGCCTTGTTGTTTTTCTCTCTTTATATCTTCCACTTGTTTTCTGCCTCTAGGGGTTTTATATACAATTTTGTTTCTCTCAGAGCATAGCATATGAATTATATTTGTGTTTTGCTCCTTTTTTGTTGTTGCCCTAGAGTTGGCAATAGACATTTACAAATAATCTAAGTCCACTTTCAGATGATACTGTACTACTTCATAGGTAGTGTGAGTACCTTATGATAACAAAATAATCCTTATTCCTCCCTTCTATTTATGTTACCTATAGGTATTTTATAGTTATTCTTTTTCACATTAAAAAAGATTCTTTTTTCCTGTTTGCTATGGATTTATAAATAAGAACGAATATTGATTAGAAGTGGCACAAAAAGCACAAGTGATAAAAGAAAAAAAGCGATAAATTGGACTTCATTAAAACGAAAACTTCATATACCATCAAGAAAGTGAAAAGATAAGCCACAGGTGGGGAAAATATTTGTAGATCATATTCCTGAGAATTTTATCCATGATGTAAGTCTTACAGCTTGTAAGAAGGAAAAAAAAAATCATCCAGTAAAAAATAGAAAACAACAACAACAAAAAAAACAAACAAACAAAAAAATGAGCCAAAGATTTGAATAGGCATTTCAGGAAAGAAGCTGTATAAATGGTTAATAAACACCTGAAAAGATGCTTAACCTCATTAGTCATTATGGAAATGTAAAGTTAAAACCATAATGGATACCACTTTCCATCC
This sequence comes from Mormoops blainvillei, assembly GCA_004026545.1. Taxonomy (NCBI): domain Eukaryota; kingdom Metazoa; phylum Chordata; class Mammalia; order Chiroptera; family Mormoopidae; genus Mormoops; species Mormoops blainvillei. Next base: position 9,484 of record PVJD01002288.1, read on the forward strand.
ACTTAAATGGCTAAAATCAAAACGGCAGACTAGTGTTAGTGACTGTTTAGGACAGAAGAAACCCTTAGGCAGTGCTGATTGGAATTTAAAATGGTGCAGCACTTTTGCAGTGGCAGTTTTTGTTTTTTTTTAAAATAGATATTTACAATATGACTCAGCAATTCCACTCCTTTGTGTCTACCTGAGACAAATGAAAACATTTATCTATACAAAGACTTGTACATGGATGTTCATAGTAGTATTTTTCACAGTGTAACTGTGCAAACTGGGCTTTGGCCGTTTGGCCCCCTTATATATGACCCAGCAATTTGTGTTGAAGGAAACAGGTTCTTATTAACAGGGGTCCAACCTTGGGGGTGCTGAGAGCATACCTGCTCAGAGTCCTTCTCTCCCATGAGACCCAGAATATCTCTTGCTCCCCAAAAAACTAAAAGCCAAAACCATACCAGGAAGTTCCTCATTTCCTTATCTCTCCCTAAGCGGGTCACGCAAACAGATCTCCATCCTCTCTGGAATGTGCACTTGTGGGTTTCAGAGTTGCCATCCTCTGCCAGTAGCTCTTTCCTTCAGGATCTGGGGTGTGCTGTTCCCAGTCTCCATGTAGTGGTCCAGGAACTGTGTGTCGTGCTGCATTGGATCATAGTGTCCCAGAGGCTGGAGCCCAGGGAGGCACATCTGAGTGGGACTCTGCCTCCAGGAGTGGGCTTCCATCCATGCAGGGTCTTAGCTCCTGCTGGGCCTGGCATCTGCCTGGTCCCATGAGCGCTCCTGTCCAGATGGAGAGCAGGGCCAGGGGCTCAGAACATCCAAATGCCAAAAGCCCAGAGGGAGAGCTTGCACCAACCTCCAAAGCAAGACACAGACTTCTCAGTACCAAGTGCCTGTCCCAGAAGCACGAGTAAGCGAGAAAGAGAGCCTTTCTGCCTCTTTGCTTTAAAAAGGCCCTTCTGAAATCACATGTGCACAGGAAGCCAGTGGAGTGTCCACCATTTCCTGTGGTGCATCAGTGTCTGCCATTTTTGTCTTCTCCCCAGTGTATTTGACCTTCTCGGCTACCGTCTTGAGTCAGGGCAAAAGTTTCCCAACCTTGTGCAGGTGCACATGCATCTGGTCGTCCAGGGTGGGGCATCCTGCCCCCCGCAGCTCATGCAGGCGCTGTATGAACTCCCTACCCTATGTCACCAGTGATTCTGCCCGCACATGTTCTCACAGTCGTGGTCAACACGTTATCTTTGTTTAGTTTGCCCAGGGCAGCAGCCTCCTTCTGCAGCCCTTCCTTTCCGAAAGGCATGGGCTCTCTTATTTTGCTTTTGTTATGCAATGTACCTTAAGTGATGTACCTTTTGCTCTGTACGGGCCCTTTCTCACCTAGAAGGTGTGGTATTTTTAATCTGCTGCCTGGTAGCCTTCTTGCCACCGCCCCTCCTCCCTCTCACCTCCTCTTTGCAGTGTTGAGGGGGCTTTCCCTGTTTTCCGGGGATCTCTGCTCTGACCTATCCCATTACAATAGTAGTTAAAAAGTGGAAACAACCCAAATATCCATCAACTGATGAATGGGTAAACAAAATGTTTCTTTGTCTTTACAATGAAATACTGTTTGCTAATAAAAAGAAGAAAAAGTACTGTTTAATCCTTACAGCATCCTGAAAAACACTATGCTGTGTGGAAGAAAGACACAGGAGATCATATATAGTCATGTGCCACTTAATGGCAGAAACATGTCATTAGGCAGTTTTGTTGTGTGAACATCAAAGAGTGCACTTACACAAACCTGGATGGGATATCCTCTTTCAGTAGTTGTATGTGCTGTGCTTTTATAGGACTGGTAGCTCAGTAGGCTTGCTTACGCCAGCATCACCACACGTGACTAATGTGCTGTGCAAAGATGTCGCTAGGCTATAGGAATTTTTCACCTCCATTATAGTCTTATTAGACCATTATGTGGTTGACTGTTGAGCAAAATATCCTTATGTGGTGCATGACTATATTGTATGGACTTATATGAAAGTCCAGAAAAGGAAAAGTTATAGGAAAATAGATTAGTTTTTGCCGGGCCTGGAGGTGGGAACAGGGAATGATTGCAAGTGGATGTGAGGGCTCTTTTTGTAATAATTGAAATACTCTATTGTTGGATTGTGGTGATAGTTGTACAAATCTGCAATTTACTAAAAATAATTGAATTACATGCTTAAAATAACTGCATTTTATTTTATGTGATTTATACTTCAAGGTGTTAAAAGAATGTGTTGAATTTTATCAATTTTTCTGCTCCTACTGAAAATTTATATGATTTTCATCCTTATTCCATTAACTCATAAATAAAAAAATTAAATATTAAACCAGTCTTGAATCTTGGACTGAATGTAACTTGGTCTTGATATATTATATATTATTTATGTTACTAGTAGGTATGATTTGCTAATACTTTGTTTATGAGAAAGAATGCCCTGTCATTTTTTTTTCTTATAATGTTCTTATCAAGTCTTACTATTTTCCATCTAAGATTGTTAAATTTTTTTTATGTGTTTGGAAAAATTAATTGTTGGAACCCTATAGGCATGCAGCTTTCTTTGTAAGAAAGTTTTTAATTATATATTCAATTTCTTTAATGTATATTTGTTTTTAGATTTTCTATTTACTTGTCACTCTTAATAAGTTATGTTGTTCTGGGAATTTGTCCATTTCATGAACCTTTTAAAATTTATTGGGCAAATGTTAATATTCTCTTACTCTTTTAATGTCTGTGAAGTCCGTAATGTTACCCCTCCCTTTTATTCTTGTTATTGGGATTTGTGCCTTTTTCCGATTTTACCCTACTAGCCATGCTACAAAGTCTGTCATGTTTGAGGGTTTTTTCTGAGAACCAACTTCCTTGATTTTTCTCCCTTACATATTTGTGTTATATTTTTAAAATTTGCTTCCATTTTTACCGTTTCTTTTTTTCTACTTTGGTATAATTTTTTCCTATTTCATAGGGATATTTGATAAGGATATTTGCCTTCTTGCTTTATTGGTTACTGTGAGAGGTCTTTTAAAATCCACTGTGATAGTAGATGTGTCAGTTTTTCTTTTGGGTTTGTCAGTTTTTGCTTTATATATTTTGGTGCTGTCTTATTTTATGTATTCTAGTTTAGAATTCTTACGACTTTTAAGTGGATCATCATATTTATTATTGTGACGTGACCCTCCACCTTTAGTGGTGTTTCTTGCCTTAGGTCCCTTTTGTCAGTTATTAAGATGACCTTACAAGCTTCCTTTTGGTTAGTATTTACATGTTTTTTACCATTTTACTTTAGCCATTCTGAACCTTTATGTTTTAAGGTATGTCTTTATTAAGCAATGTACAATAAGATTTTAAACTCTCCTCTTATAAACTTCTGCTCAAAGAATTCTCTGTAGTGTTTCTTTTTGTGTGGGACTGCTGGTGACAAATTGTGTGTGTGTGTGTGTGTGTGTGTGTGTGTGCGCGCGTGCGTGAGAAATGTTTTATTTCACCATTTTTTTGTGAAGCATGACCTTACTTAGTCTAGGATTCTAAATCAGCATCTATTTTCATTCCCCACTTTAAAGATACCCATTTTCTATTGAGAAATCAGATTGAAGTCTTAATTGTTATTGGGCAGCTTCTAGATTTTCTTTTTGATTTTGTTTTTTAGCAGTTGGTCTTGGTATGATTTTCTTTGTGTTTACCCTGTATTGTACTTAACCTTTAGGGGTCTCCACTGAAAGCCTGGGGTGTTCCTCATTGGCAAGCCCTTGGCTCCAGTTTTGTCTCCCCTGCCTCATACAGGTTGGCTGACTTCATATAGTTTTCCATTTTCCTCAGGCAGCTGTCTTACATGTTTTATCCAGTGATTCCTGGAAGATTTGGTCTGATGATAAACTATTCCATCAGAGGTAGCGATGAAAGCCCACGCAAGTTTTTTTTTTTTTTTTTAAAGATGAGTAGCATTACAGAGTTATTGTTGCTGATGCAAATGATTCTCTGAAGATACTATTGATGAGGATAGCTATTGATGTGAAGTCTCTTAAGAGACAAGAAGGGATAGAATCTAGTGCAGAAGGGGACAGACAGTTGGCTGCCACCATGAATTAGTCCATCTGTGGCAACAGGAGGGAAGGTAGAATATGTGAGTTCCAGTCCTGATAGGTGGGTAGATTTGGTGATGGGCGCTGGTGGAATTTCTCTTCTAAATGATTTTGTTTTCTTAGTGAGCTGGTATCAGGATTGGGTAAGAGGTTTGAGGTTTGAGGAAGAGAGAAGTTACAGAATAGTCTGTAGACGTATGTAGGAGAGCAGGAGGAGTAGGAAAGACAGGAGAATTGCCAGACGGCATAAGGGCACACCTGAGGGGATAGTCATGGACTTAGACGGTCTAAACCATAAAAGGGAAATAATTTTTAACTTTTTTAAAAAGTGAATTTAAAAAGTAAAAGACCCGAGAAATACTCTGCCTCATATAAAACTTTAGATACCGTCAAATAAGAAATTTATTATCACAGAAAGAATAGAGGTGAAACTATATTTTTAGGTTCTGAATGTTCAAGATTGCAGGGTATGTTTCCAAGATAAAAACAAAAAGATACTACTAGTTTTTCAAAAGTAGTCTTAAAGTCACAATACAAATGTTTAACATTCCATAGAGAAAAGTAATTATTTCTAAAATAAGCCTTGAATACTGAAGAAGTTCCATACTGATGTGTGTGGATAAGCCTGCCCTCAGTTACCAGAGTAGTCTTCCAAACCTCTCAGCTGGGACTGGTGGGCAGTGAATGGGCTACACGTGGCAAGACAAAACCCTGTTTCCCTTCAGCTCCTGGCATGGCTCTGGCAGCCTAGTCTTTAACCAGAGTGTGATTTGTAAAACCTGCTGTGTGGTCACAGAATCAGAGTGTTGGTGAAAGTCTCCCCACTGCGGCACCTGTTGGTGCGTTAGAGGGCAACCTGATGGTGAGGACTTGATGGACCCCATGATATAGTTGTAGGGAACTCCTTTAGGACCAGCTGGTCCAGAGTCCCGGCCAGTCTTCTCTTAATCTACTTCTCTCCCCTATATAGCATTACATTTAACTACTTTCATTAATCAATATGTATTAGCCAATGTACACTGAACCACGTTTTGCAGTCTGAATTTAAAACTGTATTCTCATTGTTAAATGGCACTGTGTTGAACCATTATTTCTTTTAACAAATACATCCTACTAGTTTAGAAATTATTTTGGCCCTAGTAACATTTTTTTCTTTCATGCTGAATTTTAAGTCTTCATGGAAACAATTAATTATGAAGACATATATCAGGTATCCAGGAATGTTTAACATACTGAGTACCTACCACCTAATTTAAGCAATTCAGTATTACAAATATCGAAGTCCTTCTTCTGTGCACATTGCCAGTTACGTCTCTCTCCTTCCCCCCGAGGTCACCACCAGTTGAATTTGGTATTTATCATTTCTGTGCATGTTTTATGTACCTAAATAGCATTCTTGTGTAAAATGGTTATTATCCTGTGTATATTTCTGTAATTATATATAATTATAAGTGTGTATAACTACATATCCTTCAACATTTTAAAATTTACCTGTATTTATACTCTTAATTCCTTTACTCCATTGCATATTATTTCCCAGTTTTATTAATAATCCTTTTGATCAATATTTAGGTTATTTCCAATTTAAAAAAATATATTTTATTGATTAAGCTTTTATAGTTGTCCCAATTTTTGCCCCTTTGCCCCCTCCGTCCGGTACCCCCTTCCCTCCAGCAATCCCCCACCGCCCTTCGTTCTTGTCCATGGGTTGTGCAATAAGTTCTTTGGCTTTACATTTCCTATACCATTCTTAACATCCCCCTATTTTGTGCCTACCAATTTATGCGTCTTAATCCCTGTACCTTTTCCCCCATTCTCTCTCTTCCCCCTTCCAGCTGATAACCCTCCAAATTATCTCCATATCTATGATCCTTTTCCTGTGCTAGTTGTTTGCTTGTTGTTGTTTTTTTTTTAGATTCAGTTGTTGATAGCTGTGAATTTGTCGCTTTTTTAATGTTCATAGTTTTGATCTTTTTCTTAAATAAGTCCTTTAACATTTCACATAATAATGGATTGGTAATGATGAACTCCTTTAGCTTTACGTTGTCTGGGAAGCATTTCATCTACCCTTCAATTCTAAATGATAACTTTTCTGGATAGAATAGTCTAGGTTGTTGGTCCTTGCTTTTCATCACTTTGAATATGTCTTGCCAGTCCTTTCCAGCCTACAAAGTATCTTTAAATCTGCTGACAGTCTTATGGGAACTCCTTTGTAGGTAACTCCCTTCTTTCCTTTTGCTGCTTTTAAGATTTTCTTTTTATCTTTAACCTTTGGCATTTTAATTATACCGTGTCTTGGTGTGGTCCTCTTTACATCCAACTTGTTTGGGACTCTCTGTGCTTCCTGGACTTGTAAGTCTGTTTCCTTTACCAAATCAGGGAAGTTTTCTTTCATTATATTTTCAAATAAGTTTTCAATTTCTTGCACTTCCTCTTCTCCTTCTGGCACCCCTATGATTCGGATGTTGGTATGTTTGGAGATGTCTCAGAGGCTTCTTATTATATCCTCAGTTTTTTTAATTCTTTTTCCTTCTTGCTGTTCTGATTGATTGCTTCTTTCTTCCTTATGTTCCAAATTGTTGGTTTGATATTCAGTTTCATCCCCACTACTGTTGATTCCCTATACATTTTTCTTCATTTCACTTACTGTACCTTCATTTCTGCCTGGGTCTTTTTTATACTGTTGCTGTACTCAGTTCTTTGAGCATCCTGATGACCAGCGTTTTGAACTCTGCATCTGATAGGTTGGTTATCTCTGTTTTGTTTAATTCTTTTTCTGGAGTTTTCTTTTTTTTTTAATTGGGCCATATTTCTTTGTCTTTTCAATTTGGCAGCCTCCCTGTGTTTGTTTATGTGTATTAGGTAGATATGCTTTGCTTCCCTTAGTAGTGTGGCCTCTTGTAGAACAGTGGACCTGCAAATTGTGTGGGTTAGAGCCTTAGGTGATCATCAGGTGAGGGCAAACCATTTCACTGCTTTGCGGCTCTGTGTTGGGGGAGGGCCTGGAGAGGGACCAGTGCTGCTGCCTGGCCCCTGGAGGTTTGCCCAGGAGGAAGCTGTCTCTCAGTACTCACCCTGTTTCCAGTCACTTCACTTTTTTCCTGTTTAGGTCACTTGTGCCCTTCTAGCTGTGTTGCCCTGGTGCTCAACCCCAGAGTGGGTGAATCTGTGTAAGTCCTAAGCCTATGCAGGCCCTTTAAGAGGAGTCTACAGATAATCTGGCAGTTTCTTCTGTCCCAACCCCCACTGGATTTTACAACCAAAAGTTACAGGAATTTATCTTTTTGGTGCTGGAATGCTGGGCTGCTAGGTGGTCTGGTTTGGGGCTGGGATCCCTCGCTCTTGAGGAATCCCTCTGGATTTTAATCCACCACACGTGAATGTGGGACCTCCTGTTGTGGCACCTCTCTGCACCGCTCCATACCCCTCTGTGTCTCTCCATCTCTCTCAACCTCTGTCCACATCTGTCCACCTCTCTCTGTGTCTCTGTTTCTCCTACCCATCTGGATGAATGTGACTTCTTTAAATCCTTGGTTGTCATACTTCCATACAAGCTTGATTTTCTGACATTTCTGGGTGATTCTTGTTTTGTAGTCTAGCTATAATTTTTTCTGTAGTTGTGTGAGGGGGTGAAGCGTGTTTATATATATCTGCATCTTGACCGGAAGTCTTATTTCCAATTTGCTATTTTATATGTGTTGCGTCGAATATTATTTCCTTGGGCATATGTTTGAGAGATTTTTCTGGAGCACGTATATATAATAGTTGCGTCTCTGTGTGTATACATATATGTATGTGTGTATATATATGAATAGTGTGTGTGTGTGTGTGTGTGTGTGTGTGTATCAGTGTCAACTGCAGCTCTGAGTCCCACGGGAAGTGTATGGGCTCAGAATGTCCCAACCTCCACTTGTTGGTACTTGATATTATTTTTAGTCATGATTAATTTAAAATGAACTAATAAGAGGAAGTATCTGAGTGTATGCCTTTTACGCTCTAATTTTACATTTTCTATTTGTCCATTTATTTAAATGGGGACCTACCCTTCTCAGATAGTTTAATCTTATTAAAAAGAATGTCTTTACTGAACCACAGAGTAAATAGTTCCTTAAAGAATTCTTTCTGTTTATTTTTCTCTGTTCCAAAGTTGTGATTTTGTGATTATGAAATTGTCAGTTTGTTTGTACTTTAGAGCCAGTGATTCTCAAATGTGACCTGCAGTCCCCAAGGCAGACACCCAGAAAATGATTTTCACCTGATTTGCCCTTTTCACCAGGGTAACATTTGCTCTGTTGGGGCAGAAGCAATGAATGTTGGGTAAAATTGCCGACACCTTTGCAAGAACCAACAAAGTGGTATCATCAGTCTGTAGATATTTGTGTTAACATGATCGGGTTTATCTGTATTATTAAATGAATAAATATTTAAACAATTCGTAGTTTCAGTTTCAAATAGAGTAACTGTTGGTCCATATAATCTACACAGAGTCTCTTCCTCTAAGAGTTTAAAGGGGCTTTAAGATGACAGAGTTTGAGAACCACTATGTTACGCACTCTGTAGGTGTATTAGCAAACAAATATGTTATTCTTCCTAATGCTTGTCTTTGAGAAGGAAAACTTAGGTAATTTAATTCCTTCAACAGATAAATTCAGTTACTTTTAATGTTATATGTGAATTAAAAAATTTCAAAATACTGCATTAAAATTTTGTTCATAACTAGATTATTTTTGTAAATAAAATACTTTGCAGGTGCTGACCTTAAAGAAAGAGTCAAAATGAATTCCAGTGAAGTTGGTCCTTTTGTCTCCAAAATAAGAGCAGTGATTAATGAAATTGGTAAGCACAATTAAATTCCTCTTTTAGCATGCTGTACATGACCTTAAATATCAGGTTTAAAAAGTTGCTTAGTCTTTATATACAAAATTTGGTGAAAATACTTTTATAACTAGATAACCGTGACCTATAGCTGGTTGTTGTAAAATGACATATAATACATTTGATTTGAAAATTTGTGAAGAATGTTTTATAATTAAAGAGTCCTTCTGCGTATGATGACATGGCATAGAAAGATAATTGTTACAAAACAAAGAGTAATTTGACATAAGCCTTTTATTTAAAGTACTTATATCTCTTAAATAATTTTGTACATGAATGTATTTATGACTCGGTTTTTTTTGTTTTTTCCATAAACAGGATTGTACTGTTTTCATAGAATTGCAGACTTTTGTTTAATATTTTGTGTAACATCTCAGTACATGTCAATCTACTTTATTAATACTTTTTAATATACTGCTGGACAGTAATTCATAGCAGTCTCATCCATATTTTAAAATTATTTCTTTTTAAAAATTATTTCTTTATTAATGAACATTTGTGGTTTCTTTTTGTTCTTTATAAACAAGCAATGAATATCTTTGTACCAAGCCTTTTAGAACATTAGTATGTATATTTATAGGATAGATTCTTAAACATGGGATAATAGTTCTAAATATCAGGTGTTCATTAGATGTTATAATAAATCCTACCAGATCATATTTCAAAAAGATTGCAATAATTTATATTCCCATCAATTGTATGACAATACTTGTTTCCTCATATCCCTGCCAGCATTTAATGTTGCTATTTTAAAATTTTTCCATTGTTAAAGAAAAAGACATCTTAGCATTTTAGTTTGTGTTTCCCCAGATATGTCATGTTTTATCTTTTTAATTTAGACTTACCTTTCTTGTTCTGTAAATGGCCTTTCACATCCTTCATCTCTTTTTTATAGAATTATTTAATAATTACTTATTTATTTGACCTTGGTCTTGTATCTTTTTTTCTCCTCAAATTTACTCCTGGCTATTTTACAGCATTTATGTAAAGACCTTTGAATTGGATCTTTCCCTCCCCATTTCTGTTGAAACCTGGTTATTGTAGTTCTATAGGAAAGTTACTAAATTTCATGTGCTTATTTTGTATCAGGCCAACCTTCTCATTACTTGTACTAGTTATTTATTTTTTTTCCAATGAATTCTCTGGTGTTTTCCAGATAGAAAGTTTAATGTTTGTAAATAATGCAATTTTTTTCTTTTCTTTCTCAACATTTTAATCTTATGTATTTTTCATATGCTTTCACGTTGTCTAAGGCCCTTGTTACCTTATTCAGTTGTTGAAGTGAGTATGTTTATCCTTATCTTTATTTGACTTTGATGAGTACTTTTTGATATTTTGGCAGCAGTTTATCAAGTTCAGGAAATTTTCTTCTATTTCAACTGCTCTGGCCTTAAGTTACTAGAGTAAGCCCTAGCTGGTCATTGTGGTTAATGGTTATAGTGGTTTTTACTATATTACACTGGATTCAATCTTATATATTTTGATATAGTTATAAGTGAGATTGATCTTCTGATTTGGTTTTTGTGTTATCCTTTTCTGGCTTGGTATCAAGGTTGTATTGCATACACAGGCCTCACAGCATATGGTGAAAAGCTTTCCATCTTTTTCTGTGGCATACAGGGAATCATCTGTTATTTGAGGGATTAGTAGTATTTGACCACGTGACATCGTTTGGAGTCTTGTGTGGTTTTGCTATTGTTGTTTACTTGTATTTATTTTTGTTTTGTTTTTTAGAGTTAAGTTTTAAAATATATGTGTTTGGCTTTCTAGAAAGGTTGTTATCTTTCTGCCCCTTTTTATCCTGTGCTAATGTTGTTAGCAGAGGCTTTTCTCTGCTTCTCTGTAGCTCCAGCCTCATGGTCAGAGCCTTCTGAGGGAGAGCATGGACTTGCTTTTCATACTGGTCAGAGAGCTTAATCGTGGAAGTGAAAGTTGATGCTTTCTGTAACCTTATATGTGCTAGGAGGAGTGGCTAAGACTGGGCCAATTTTAAACATTACCTTGTTGTTCTAAGCCTCCTTCTATTTTACTGATCTGAAATTGGAATTTTCCTGGGACTTTTTAAATGAAGAACTGTTTGTTTTTGTAATGATGTTTTCTTTTCAGTGATTGTAGTTACAGCATTTTTTGTTCTGAATCCTGAGTCAGTCTACCTTTTGCTTTTCCATGAGTTCCCCAATATTTTTTAATGATACTTTTCATTGCAACATTACAGTGGACATAAAATTTTTATGTTGTCTTTTGTCTTAGTGAGATTTTGAAGGACAGGTAGAAACTAAGTGTCTTGATCTCATCTATTCATTTAACATATGAAACCAGGGGCAAACAAATTTTTTTTAAAAAAGGGGCGGATAGTAAATATATTTTACTTCGCAGGACCATTGTGCCCTCTGTCACAGCTACTCAGCGTTTTTTTTTTTAAAGACTTTATTTGTCTAGAGCAGTTTCAATTCGCATCAAAATGGAGGGGAAGGTACAGATATTCCCCATAGACTCTGCCTCCACATATGCATAGCCTCCTCCGTTGTCAGCATCCCTTCTCCAGGGTGATGCATTTGTTAAAACTGATGAGCCTACGTTGACACATTAAAATCATCCAAAGTCCGTAGTTTACATTAGGGTTCACTCTTGGCGTTGGACATTCTATGGGTTTGAATAAATGGAAAATGACTTGTATCAACCATTATCATATGATACAGAATATTTTTAATGGTCTAAAAATCCTCAGTGCGTGGCCTTGTTATTTCCTCTCCCCTCCCCGGCAGCCACTTTTTACTGTCTCCATAATTTTGCATTTCTAGAATATCATGTAGTTGGAATCATACTATTTGTAGCCTTTTCAAATTGGCTTATTTCACATAATAACGTACATGAAAGTTTTCTCCATTTTTTTTCATGACTTGATACTTTATTTTTAGTGCTGCATAATATTTCATTGTTTGGATATACTACAGCTTATTTATGCATTCACCTACCAAAGGTCTTGGTTGCTTCCAAGTATTGGCAGTTTTGAATAAAGCTGCTGTAAAATCCGTGTGTAGGCTTTTGTATGGACATAAATTTTCAATTCCTTTGGGTAAATACCAGGGAGCACAATAACTGGATCATACGGTAAGAGTTGTTTAGCTTTATATAAACTGCCTGTCCTCAAAGATGGATATACTGCACCATTTTGCAGTAATGTCTGAAACTTACTGTTGCACCACATCCTCATCAGTATCTGGTGTTGTCAGTGTTCCAGATTTTGGCCATTCTAATAGGTGGGTAGTGGTGTCTCATTGTGTTTAATTTTCATTTCCTTGATGACATATGATGTAGGGTATTTTTTCATATGCTTATTTGCCATGTCTTCTTTGGTGAGCTATCTGTTAAGGTCTTTGGCCCACTGTTTGAGTTGTTTTTTTCTTATTGTTGAATTTTAAGAGTTCTTTATACAATTTAGACCATAGTCTTTTGTCAGATGTGTCTTTTGCAAATATTATCTTCCAGTCTGTGGTTTGCCTTCTCATTCTCTTACATTGTCTTTTGTGGAGCATACATTTTTCATTTTAATGAAATCCAGCATATCTATTATTTCTTTTATGGATCGTACCTTTGGTGTTGTACAATAGTTTCCCCTACTTATCTGCAGTCTCTCTTTGTGTGGTTTCAGTTACCTGTGTCAGCCAGGGTCTAACAAATATTAAATGGAAAATTCCAGAAATAAGCAAGTCATAAATTTTAAATTACACTGTTGTGAGTAGTGTGATGAAACCTTGCACTGCTTCATTGTGTCCCACCTTGGACAGGAGTGATCCAGCATTGTCATGCTCTATAGGCCCTCCGCCGGTTAGGCATTTAGTGTCCATCTCGGTTAGGTCATGGGGTTGCAGTGCTTCGTTCAGGTAACCCTATCAGTAGCCTAATGCCACGTTGCTGTGTCATTCACCTCACGTCTTCTTATTACATAGGCACTGTGTCATCTCATGTCATCACAAGAAAAAGAGTGAGTGTTGTGCAAAAGATATTTTGAGAGAGGCCACATTCACATAACTTTTACTATAGTATATTGTTATAATTGATTTATTATTTTTATTGTTAATCTCGTATTGTGTGTAATTTATAAATTAAACTTTATGATAGGTATGTATGTATAGGAAAAATCATAGTGCAGATAATAGGGTTTGGTACTTATTTGCAGTTTGAGGCATCCACTGAAAATACTGTGAAAATCTTTATGCCAATAAATGTGAAATTTCTGCCTCAAGAACATAGTCTGGAATACTCATGTAAACACTGATGAAATCTAATCAGTATTTATTTCACAGAGGAAGCACCAGGCCCAATTTCAATCAGGGGTGTCCAACTCATGGCCCGTGGGCCACATCTGGCCCAGGACGGCTACGAATGCAGCCCAACACAAATTTGTAAATTTTCTTAAAACATTATGAGATTTTTTTTGTGTAATGTGTGGCTCAAAACAGCTCTTATTCTTCCAGTGTGGCCCATTGATGCCAAAAGATTGGACACCCCTATAAGTGATTTACATTTCAGGTAATTTACCTAGTCTGTAAGGAACAGGTCATTGCAATCTTATACAAATTCTTCTACTGGGCATTAGAGCGAGAGTTCATTTCTAAACTTATAATTCAGAGTAGGGTAATTTTCATATATAAACATGACAAAAACAATTGAATAAATGAATGAGAGGAACCAGCCTCGCTTATGAATATAGATAAAATCCAGTAGGTTTTTAAAAAGACCAAATTGGGTTTTCCTAGGAATACAAGTGGGAGGGTGAAATTTTCATTTGAAAATACTAAATTTAATTCATGATATTAGCCAGTTAAAATCATTTTTTTTCTCGATAGAGTAATAAAAATAATTACAGAGGTGTCAAGTTTATTCATGGTAAAAGCTGAAGGCAGACTGGGAAGATAGAAGAGGACTTCCTTAGCCTAATGAAAGGTATTTGTTTCTCAGAAGTAAAATGTTAAAATAGTCTCCTAAAGCCAGGAGGCCCACTATCTCCACTCTGTTCAACATTGTTCTGAAAGTCCTGGCCTTTGTGGAAAGGCAGGAAATAGAAATAAAGGAATGGTTGAAAAAAAAGAAATATGACACTTTCCTTCTCAAGTAATATGATTGCTTCAGTTGAAAATCTAAGAGGATCAACAAATTATTGGGAAAAATGAATGTTGCAAGATAGATAAGACCCATATTTAAAAATAATCAATAGTCTTTCTTTATACCAGCAACAGACAAAAGGCATCAATCAAAAAGGTACCATTTATAGTAAGAACAAAAAATGGATTTAGAAATATATGCAAGCTAGATGGAAAAATTATGAAATTTTAAGACATTAGAAAAGAATTAAATGAAGACACAGTATCTTCTGGAATAGGAAGATTCAATATCAAAAAGATGATTCTCAGAAATGATTCAGTGTACAGATTCAATATACTTACACTTAAATTCTCAGTGCTAATTTTGTAAGGAATTTGAGCATAATGAGGTCCCAAAATGGCCAAGTGTGCACAAAGGAGAAGAAAATGAAAGGCCTCGCCTTATCAGCAGTGAAGACTTATTTAAAGATATGAAAGTTAGGATGGTATATTATTGGCTTTCATATAGAAATGGACCAATCGAGTGGAATACAGAAACCAGCACAGATCCATCAAAGTAGAGAGGACACATTGCAGTTCACTGGGGGGTGGCAAGAACTTGACTATGTTTATGAAGTAAAACAAACTTTTATGCTCTTGACAGAGTAAAAAATTCTTAAATACAAAATGTAACAGTTACAAGTAAAGCTTGAAAATTCTACTAAATTTAAATTGGACTTAAGAACATTTGTTCATTAAAGACACTGTAAAGAAATTGTAAGGAAAAGCCATAAACTGGAGCAGAATACTTGAAACACACAGCTGCCAAAGGATTTGTGTATATCTGCTGTTGACATAAGAAACTTCCAAACCTGTAAAGAATTTTTATGAGTTTATTTGAGCCAAACATGAGGAATGCTGAGAAGCAAACTCTCAACATAATTGAGAAAATACTCTGCAAGAATGGCAGTTTTACCACTTATTTTATACATCACATTTAAAGGGGAAGATGTAAGGGGGTTAACATGGAATTCACTGGTGGTAGATTAGGGAGGTGGGAGAAGGCAAAGGGGGGAAAATCTTTGAGATTAGATAAATAATAAAATGGATAGTCACAGACTTCTTTTACATTGGTGTGTATAGGATAGTTAACAATTAAAGGTTATAGCACATGGGCATGGTATTTGGGGAACAACATAACAATGAGGGGTTCTGTGGGCTTGTGCTGTGGTGGGAGATTGTCCCCTGAGGGTTTTGGGAAAAGGGGATTACTCTGACATTCTAAAAGTATGTTATGATAGATGTGAAAAGACAATAGATAGGCTTTGTTAAGGTAAAGACTGACCTTTGTGAGGGAAGATACCAGCCCATGATATGACTACCCACAATTACTCATTTTTAGTTAGAAAGTTTTAATTTTAGACCATCCTATGTGGTTACTTCAGGTCTGTGTTTGTAAGGCCCACCATGTCCCTCCTCCCATGCCCCCAGACTTGTCAGGTTTAGTATGTAGCCACTTTTTTGTTCACACTACATCCATACGTAAATCAACACATACAATCGTAATGCACCCTGAAAAGTCAATAAGACAACACAACAGAAAAACATTTTTCATACAAGAGGAGGGGAAATAGGAAGTGAACATGTGAAAAGATGATCAACCTCTTTAGTAATAGAAATGCAAATGAAGATCACAGTGGGATGTTATTTCACATCTAAAAATGATTGACCAAAAATTCTTATACCTGATATTACCAATAGTTAGTGAGAAAGTAGATCATCATGAACTTTTGTACACTTCTAATGGGAGTATAAATTGGTATAACTGTTTAGGAAAACAATTTCGTGTTGTCTTATAAAGTTGAACATCATCATTCCATAAGATTCACTTTTTGTAGGGAGTTACCTAGAGGGATGACTTTAAGGTTGTTTTTACTAGACTTATAATAAGAAATATATCTACAGTTTGGCCTGGTAAACAGCCAGAGGTGGGTGGGTAGCAGTGGTTAATGAAATAATAACCTTTCTTTGTGTACTGCATTTTGATACTATCCTATTTCATTAAAAAAAAAAAAATTCTGATTTTGACCTTCTCTAATGAATGGATTGCTACTTGAGTTTGAAACTACACTATTCTATAGGCATTTTGCACATGGGTCCTGAGGAAATATACCAGGATATAAGACAAAAAACTTTATAGTAGCAATATTGTTAATGGTAAAATGCTGAAAACAAAGAAGTTCCAATGACAGGAGAATAGGTAAATATTTTGAATATATTTGTGGAGCTGGACTATAGACAGTATTGCAAGTAAATGAATAACTTACACACATAACATTGTAATTGGCCAATTTGTAGCTACCATTGAAATTGGCATTATCAATAATGGTTTATCCTGCCTGTTTAACCACTGTTGCTCTTGCCCCATTATATTTTCGTTTTCCACAACTGGAGCATCTTTTCTCTGGGGTCTGAGAGCTAATGGACTTTTCTTGTTGACTGTGCTGACCACTGTGTTGTGCGTGTTTTTAATGGAAGAGAGTCTGTACTGGACTCATTTGAAAGCTATTCTACTTTATTAAAATAGAGATCTTTAAGATAACTCTGTTTTAATAAAAAGATTTCTGTATTGTTCAGAGTCACTAAATTTCTTACTTTACTGTTCTTAGCTTCTTAGAAAGCCTCTTCTTAAAAAGTAACTCCAAAATCCTAGAACCAAATATAGTTCTTTGACTCTTTCTAAAGAAAAAAATGTCATATGGTTCTTTTTGAGATGTTTTCATTCTAAAGAAATAGTGAATTCTCAGATTTCTGTAAGGTTAATCATTGTTACAGTATCCTCCCCCCTTTAAGTATGGAATGTCTAGGTTGAAAGCAATAAGGATTATTTATTAGGCAAGTCAGCACTGATTCACATACATGAAATTATCCTGATGTAATTAGTAACAGCTGTGGCTGCTCAACTTCCCACCCCTTCTCCAGCTGCCCTGAGGCACACGTTCCTTCTTGTTTTTAACTTGCAGCATTGGGCACATCACCATTGGGACCACCATTATCCACATTAGGAATATATAGAATATGGGCAGCAGAGGTGTTAGTTACCTACTGATGGCCAGTCCTGTTTAATTAGATGATATTCTGTGAAGAGCCAGGAAAACATTTTTAGAATTCTCTCTTAAGTACAAACTTGGACTGGGTGATAGGAAGTGGTGGGGAGGTAGGAAGTGGTGAGGAGAGGGCAGGCCCAGATGTCACAAGTTGAGGCCTCAGAGAATTGCTATCTAATTATAGAGGAATATTTAAAATAGGTTTTCACCATAATTTTAAATTGTGGAATTTAATGTGATGTGGATGATATTTTTCTAAGTGATCTTCCACAGTAATTGTCTAAAATGTGAGGCATTTCCAGCTTCCCCTTCTATTTTTTCTGATGAAGTAAAATTGCAAAAGCTTTAATTTATCTCTGTAAACACAGGACTATATTTGCATTGAAATACAGGTAATTATGTTAAAAGGGACGGATTCAAAATTCATCTGTTTAACAAATATCATATTTTCTTAAGATTTTGTTATACCAGCAAGTTTTGTAAAAGGATGTAATGTAATCTCATTTTGAAAGTTTTGAAATTCTCTGATTAGCTTTCCTTCATATGATTGAAAATATATCGTTCATGCGCATTTTTCTATCAGAAGAAGCTGTCTCTCTGGGTCAAACACATAGGAAATATTTTTGTCCAACCGAATAAAAAACATTGTGTGAAAAGTCTTATGTAAATCTTATGGGATAAGCTGCTTCTCAAGTAGTGCTTCTCATTTCTTTTATTTTTGTTAACATGCTTTTGAATTTTATTCAAAAAGTAATTGATCAAAAGTAATTGGAATATACTTGAATTTTAGAATTGAAAAGTTGAAGGTGATACAAATTAAGTCCCTTACAATTTAAAAAAACAAAACAAAACACCTCACCACAGTGTATAGTAGAAGCAAACTCATATCAGACTTATCTTGGCTGCCCTTCTGTAGATGTTTGTTATTAGAATCTAACTCTTTTCCTGTCCCAGCCCAGCTGACTTGGCAGGGGCCAGACAGTGGGTATTCTTTAATGTTTGGTAACCACATGATCTTTCTTTCTGTCATCTTTATCTCTCAAGCTGTAAGTTACATTGTATATCATAATATAAAATTGTTTTTATGTCAAAACATTGGCTCAGTGTAACATTTTCTTAAAGACTTTGCCATAAAATGTTTATTTTGTTGTAGAGAAGTTACATTTTATATATTACCAAAATGTGGTGAGTTTCTGTGAATTGTTTGGGTAGACGTGTTTTGATAATCTCTTGACTTGGAGATGTGGATTCTAGTCTTCTCCCTACCATCTGGTACTTTCCCTATCTGCTTATTGTGAGAACACAGCGAATGATTTCCCCACCTGTACTGAGTGTCTAGTGTACTAACTGGCACATGGTAGGTCACTGCTTGAAAGGGGGAATTGACAGGTGACCCATTTTGTGCTGCCTTCCTCTCATCTTCTCAAGGACCCTCTCCTGGAATCCCTTTCTGCCTGCCTTTGCCTAAAACGGCAGGAATCATGACTGCAGTGGCCTGAGTTTGATTTTGCCTTCTACCCCAGTTCATGTCGCTTCCAGGATGTAATTGACAATGATAGGATGAACATGGATGGAGCAGTGTGATTATTTATTGTGATTAGTAAATTAGGGTGTTTACTAGATATTTGCTAGATTGGAGTGGAAGGTATAGCTCAGGAGTTTAAGTTTGAAATCTGAAGGTAATCGATGACTGGTAAGCATCCAAGTGGAGATGTCAAGCAGGCACCTGCTTGGAGTTTAGGCAAGTAGTCCAGGCTGGAGATAAAAACTTGAGAGTCATCAGAATGTTAATGGTGTGTGAAGTCTTGACACTGTAGAGAGGAAAAAGCCTGACAACCCTGAGGCATTTCAAGGCTGCGATGAAAAATACCCAGAAAGGAGACTGAGCAAGATCAACCAGGGAGGGAGGTAGAGAGAAAACAGTATTCTGAAAGCCAAGTGGAAAAAATCTTTGGTAAAGAAGGAAGATTTGATCAGACACTGCTGACAGGCCAAGTAAGATGAGTGCTAAAGAAGCAACTACTGGATTTTGCAACACATTTGTCCCTGGTGACCTGAACAAGCACCCTTCGGAGAGGAGTGTTGGGCTGTGGCAGCTGCTTCCTTGGCTGACAGAGGATGGAAATGCTCCATTCCCCGGGCAATTTTGGGAAACCCCCCAGTGTGACCGTTGGGCTTTTTGATTTAGACCCATATAGTTAGTACGAATTATCTGAAACTTAACCTGGCTATGGATAACTACTTCCCATAATATGATTTCTTATAAACTATAGAGTATTTTTAAAGTTTTTCCTTAAAAAATAGTTGTATAATTTACCTTTCTGTGAAGCATAACATTTGATTTATCATGGCTTGATAATAGTCTTTGACGTAATATTCAGAATTTTTGAATATGAGTAAGGTAGGAGTAATTTTTTACCAAAGCTTAAAGTATTGTATTTGTAACTTCATGCATTTGGTCATTATATTCTTTTTAATTACATAAAATGTTACTGAGAAATGTGCTTGTAAAAGTAAACTCTTTCTAACATCCCATTTTAGTATTTAGAGATTCTTGAGTAGTGAATACAAAAGAGCTTGCATAAATTCCAGGTATAGCCCTTTCAAGTTTCCAGTTGATTTAGAGATATATCATACTCACAAAAATGCAGAGGTGATTGATATTTTTTTTAGTTTTATAGGTTATCACCATTGTACAACTCAAGGCTTTTTTTGGATATTTCATTTTGTTTTTATTTATCTGAAATAAAACTTATTCTGAAAATGACTTAATAGAATTTGAGAGATTATGTACTTGTTATGTATTTTCTTGGCTATTAACTAAATGATTATTTGACTTTTATTTTAGATATGTTCACTGTGCCTTTTTTGTTTGTTTGAAGACCAAGGAGACTTTTAAAATAAGTAATTAATTTAGTTATATTGGGTTCAGTTCAGCGTATGTTTTATCTGTTCCCCATTTGATATAATAACTAGAAATAGGAAGTGCTGTGTGACAGATTGATTGATGAAATACTCCAGTTAACTGTCTTTATTATTTTTCCAAGCAGTAATTACCAGACTGCAGTTTTAATTTCCTTTATCTTCTTGCTAAGAATGATGGAAAATGACACAAGTATTTAGGAGCCCAGTGTTTTCTCTGAGTTAACATCCCTTGCCTGTTGAATCATAGTATAGAATAGAATTACACTTCACAGTTTGAAGTTTATAGTCTTCTTTCGTTTTTGGAATTTTATTGCCTTTGTTGACTTTCATTGCGTTAATCATATATTATGCCTTTGCACAGCTTTGTTAAAATTATACTGTTTTGGTAAATATAGAAGGAGTAATGAACTTAACCAGCTCTTTTACTCCAAAATATTACTCTGGAATATTCTAGAATATGAAAAGACCAAGAAAGAAAATCACTTGAATTCTTTTTTGTCTTTTTTATGTTTGTTAGCTTTTAATTACTCAAGAAATATCTGAGTATGCATTTAATATAAAAATTTAAAACTCTTTTTAGCAGTTTTTCCCCATTCGCTTTCTCTCCACATAAGGAATTATTGATAATATGCTAATTTAATTTGTATATTTTTAGACCTTCTCTTGGCTTTTAAATGAATATATATTTTGTATATATACATTATAGATTATGTACAAACATCTACGAAAATAACCACATTAACAGGTTTTTTATTTTTTCAATCTTCGAAAAGTATAACTTTTTAGAAATATATTCATTTCACCTAGATTTTCAGATACATTAATATAAAGTCATTCTCTTTACCGAAAATATTCTCTTATTGGTTTAATGTCTGAAGAGTCAACAGTGATGTCCCCTTTTCATTCCTGATACTGGTTGTTGGTGTCCTCTCTTTTTTTTCTTTGATTATGTCCTCCAAGGCTTATCAATTCTATTATACATTTCAAAAAAAACTTCTTTGGGCTTTGTTAATCCTCTCTATTATTTCTGTTTTATTAATTTCTATCCTGATTTTTTATTAATTTTCTCTGTTCTTCAGGTTTAATTTGCTGCTTTGTTTTAAAATCATTTCAATGGAGTTTTGTTTCATTTATTTTCTGCCAATTAGACGTATATTAGACTTTCTTACTATATCCTTTATATCTCTTTTTCTGTGATTTTCCTCTGCTTCTTCTTACCTTTCTTGTAAGCTGTTTCCCAGTTTACTGATTTTCTCATAAGCTGCACCTGTATTTTAAAGCAAATATTCAGTTTTTATTTAACTTTTAAATATTTTTGGTTCTTTAAAATTTTTTTCTTGAGAACATTTTTTTATTATTTATTCTATTACATTTGTTTCAGTTCTTTTCCCTTTTGCCCCACTCCACCCTTCCCATTCCTCTCTCCCACAGTCAGTCCCCTCTTAGTTGTCTCTGTCCATGAGTTATTCATACATGTTCTTTGATTAATCCCTTCACCTTCCTTCCTCCATTTTCCCCTTCCTCCTCCCCTCCTACAGCTGTCAGTCTGTTCCATGTTTCCATGTCTCTGGTTCTATTTTTCTCATTAGTTTATTTTGTTCATTGGATTCCAGTTATATTTGAGGTCATGTGGTATTTGTCTTTCACCAACTGGCTTATTTCACTTAGCATAATAGTCTCTAGTTCCATCCATGCTGTCGCAAAAGATAGGAATTTCTTTCTTTCTGTTGCATAGTATTCCATTGTATAAATGCACTACAGTTTTTTAATCCACGCATCTACTCATGGACACTTGGGCTGTTTCCAGTACTTGGCTATTGTGAATAGTGCTGCTATAAACATAGGGGTGCATAAATTCTTTTGAATTGGTATTTCAGGATTCTTAGGGTATATTTCTGTCAGTGTAATTGCTTGGTCATAAGGTACTTACATTTTTAATTTTTTGAGGAAATTCTGTACTGTTTTCCACAGTGGCTGCACCAGTCTGCATTCCCACCAATAGTGCACTAGGGTTCCCTTTTCTCCACACCCATCCTCTCCACACTTGATGTTTGTTAATTTATTAATGATAGACATTTTGGCAGGGGTGAAGTGGTATCTCATTGTGGTTTTAATTTGCATCTCTCTGATGGCTAGTGATGCTGAGCAGTTTTTCGTATGTATAGATATATGACCTTGAAGAAGTGTCTATTCAGGTCCTTTGCTCATTTTTTAACTGGATTGTTTGTCTTCCTGGTGCTGAGCCATATGAGTTCTTTATATGTTTTAGAGATTAAACTCTTGTCTGATGCATCAGTGGCAACTATGTTCTCCCATACAGTTGGGTCCCTTTTCATTTTGATGATGGTAGTTTTAGCCTTGCAGAAACTTTTTAATTTGATGTCCCATTTCTATATTTTTCCTTTTTGTCCCTTGCCCTAGGAAATATATTGGCAAAAATATTGCTCCATGGGATGTCTGAAATTTTACTGCCTGTATTTTCCACTAGGACTTCTATGGGATCACGATTTATATTGAAGGCCTTTAACCATTTTGAGTTTTTTTCGGGTGTATGGTATAAGTTGGTGGTCTACTTTCCCTTTTTTGCGAGTACCGGTCCAGTTTACCCAACACCATTTATTGAAAAGACTCTTTTTAATCCACTCTATGCCTGTGTCTCCTTTGTCAAATATTAGTTGACCATAGAGACATGGGTTTATTTTCGGGCTCTCTATTCTGTTCCATTGATCTGTGTGACTTGTTCTTATTCCAATACCAGTCTGTCTTGATTATAGTGACCTTGTAGCATAGTTTAATATCAGGCATTGTGATCCCTCCATCTTCGTGCTGCTTTCTCAGGATTGTTGAGGCTATTTGGTGTCTTTTTTAGCTCCATACAAGTTTTTGGCATACCTGTGCTAGATCTGTGACATTTGCCATTGGTATTTTTAACAGGAATTGCATTGAATCCATGGGTTGCTTTGGGTAGTATGGGCATTTTAATGAGGTATTCTTTCTACCCATGAGCATGGTATATGCTTCCCTTTATTTGTATCTTCCTCAATTTCTTTTTTCAGTGTCCTATAGTTTTTTGAGTACAGGTCTTTTACTTCCTTGGTTAAATTTATTCCTAAGTACTTTTATTTTCCTTGTTGCTATAGAAAATAGGATTTTTTCTTAGTTTCTCTTTCTGATATTTCATTGTTGGTGTGCAGAAATACCATCGATTTCTGAATATTTACTTTGTATCCTGCTATTTTGCCAAATTCACTTATTAGGTAGAATAGTTTTTAGGTGGAGACTAGGATTTTCTGTGTACACTATCATGTGCTCTGTAAATAATGACAGTTTTACTTTCTCCTTTCCAATTTGGATGCCTTTTCTTTATCTTCCTTGTCTAATTGCTGTGGCTAGACCTTCCAGTACTGTGTTGAGTAAGAGTGGTAAAAGTGGGCACCCTTGTCTTGTTCCTGATCTTAAGGGAAACGCTTTTAGTCCTTGCCAATTGCATATGATGTTGGCTGTAGGTTTCTCGTAATGGCCTTTATTATGTTGAGGGATGTTCTCTCTCTTCTCACTTTGCTGAGTGTTTTTATCATAAATGGGTGCTGGATTTTATCAAATACCTTTTTAGCATCTATTAATATGATTATGTGATTTTTGTGTTTCATTTTGTTTATGTGATAATTACGTTTATTGATTTGTGAATGTTATACCATCCTTGCATCCTTGGGAGAAATCCCACTTGATGGTGGTGTTTGATCTTTTTAATGTATTGCTGGATCTGGGTTGCCAATATTTTTTTGAGGATTTTAGCTTCTGTGTTCATCAGAGATATTGACCTGTAATTTTCTTTCTTGGTAGTATATTTATCTGGTTTTAGAATTAGGAGCATTCTGGCCTCGTAAGAAGAGTTTGGGAATCTTCCCTCTTCTTGAATTTTATGGAATAGTTTGAGAAGGATAGGTGTTAGTTCTTCTTTGAATGTTTGGCAAAATTCGCCTTTGACACCATCCAGTACAGGGGTTTTGTATGCCAGGACTTTATTGGTTACTGCTTCAATTTCACTAGTTGCTTTTGTTTTCAGGTTTTCTGCACCTTCTTGATTCAGTTTTGGGAGATTGTATATTTCCAGGTGTTTGTTCATTTCACCCATGTCGTCCAGTTTCTTGGCATATAGTTGTTCATGGTAATTTCTTACAGTCCTTTGTATTTTTGTGGTATCAGTTGTTAATTTTCCTCGTTTGTTTCTGATTTTATGTATTTGGGTCCTCTGTCTTTTTTTCTTGATGCGTCTCATTAAAGGTTTGTCAAACTTGTTTATCATTCCAGAGACGCAGCTTCTGGATTCATTGATTCTTTGGATTTTTAAAAAATTTCTATCATTTAATTTTGCTCTGAGCTTGATTATTTCCTTCCTTCTCCTCACTCTAGGCTTTGTTTGTTGTTGTTCCTCTAGTTCTTTTAAATGTAGAGTTAGGCTGTTTATTTGAGGTTTTGTAAATCTTCTTAGGTAGGCTTGTGTTGCTATGAATCTCCCTCTCAGGACTGCCTTCTCTGTGTCTCATAGGTTTTGGGTTGTTGTGTGTTCATTTTCATTTGTTTCCAGATACTTTCTGATTTCTTTCTTGATCTCATTGTTAACCCATTCATTATTTAATAGCATGTTATTCAGTCTCCATATATTTGAATGTTTTTTAGTTTTTTTCCTTGAAGTTGGTTCTAGTTTCAAGCCATTGTGATCTCAGAAGATGATATGATTTCAGTCTTCTTGAATTTTTAAGACTTGTTTTGTGTCCTACCATATGATATATCATGGAAAATGATCAGTGTGTGTTCAAAAAGAATGTATACTTTGCTTCTTTGTGGTGAAATGTTCTGTAAATACCATGTAAGTCCATGCGATCTAGAGTGCCATTCAGTGCTACAACATTGTCATTGATTCTGTTTGGAAGAGGTCTTCATTATTGACAGTGGGTGTTAAAATTCCCTACAATGCCTGTATTGCTGTTGATCTTCTTAAACTCCTCCAAAATTTTCCTTATGTATTTAAGTGCTCCAGTGTTGGGTGCATAGATTTTTACAAGGGTTGTATCCTCTTTTTGGACAACTCCCATAAGTAGTATGTAGTGGGAGTTTGGACAGCTCCCTTCTTTGTCTTGATATGGCCTTTGTTTTGAAGTCTGTTTTGTCTGATAAAAGTATTTGTTACCCTAGCTTTATTATCATGTCCATTTGCTTGGAATATTTTTTCTATCCCTTCACTTTCAGCCTGTGTGTATCTTTTGTTCTGAGGTGATCTCTTGTAGGCAGCATATACGCAGGTTGTGTTTTCTTATTCACTTACCTACCCTGTTCCTTTTGATTGGAGCATTTAATGCATTTACATTTAAGGTTTTTATTGACAGGTACTTGTTTATTGCCATTTTTTCCTTAGGACCTTTGTTCCCCCTCTCTTTATTTCTTTTTCTCTGTTGAATGCTGGTTTGGTGGAGATTCACTCTTTTAGCCTTTTTTTTGGTCTGGGAAGTTCTTTATGCCACCTTCCATTTTAAATGAGAGCCTTGCTGGAAAGAGTAGTCTTGGTTGTATGTCTTTGCTTTTCATTACTTGGAATATTTCATGCCATTCCCTTCTGGCCTATACTGTTTCTTTCGAGAAATCAGCTTATGGCCTTATTGGAGTTCCCTTGTTTGTTACTAGCTGTTTCTCCATTGCTGCCTTTAAGATTCTCTCTTTGTGTTTAAATTTTGCCATTTGAATTATTTTGTCTCTCGGAGTGGACCTCTTTTTGTTTATCTTGAGTGAGACCCTCTGTGCATGTTATACTTACATGACTTTTTCCCTCACCAAGTTAGGGAAGTTTTCTGTCATTTTTTCAAACAGGTTTTCTGTCCCTTGTTCCTTTTCTTCTCCTTCTGTGATTCCTGTGATGTGAATATTGTTACATTTTGTGTTGTCCCGTAGCTCCCTTAAACTGTCCTCATTCTCTTTGAGTCCTTTTTTGTTTTGTTGCTTTGACTGGGTGTTTTTTCCTACCTTGTCTTCCAGCTTGCTGATTTGGTTATCTGCTTCCTATAGCCTGCTTTTAATTCCTTCTAGTGTATTCTTCATTTCAGATATTGTATTCTTCATTTCCTCCTTGCTCTTATTTATAGTTTCTGTGTCCTTTTTCATGTTGCTGTAGTTCCCACTAAATTCCTTGTTGCTCCCATTAAGTTCCTTGTAGTTCTCACTGAGTTCCTTGAACTTCCTTATAAACATTATTTTGAAGTCTATGTCTGATAGCTTGCTTGCCTCAATTTCATTTAGCTCCTTTTTTGATTGGGGGTTGTTTCTTTGTCTCCTCATTTTAGGTGACTCTTTTTGTTTGTTTCTGCATCTCAGATACCTGACTGTCTTTGTGAGATGGCCTTCTGTGGTAAGAGTCCTGTGGGACTCAGTGGTATATTCTCTTTGATCTCCTGATCTGGATGCTCTAGGGCTGTCCTTTGTTCAGTTTATGTGGGCTGCCTTTTTTTCTTTGGATTTGATTATTGATGGCTCATTCATTGGTGGGCTCTCCTCCCACCTCCTCGCTGGCTGACTGAGAGTCACAGCCCCAGTTACATCTTGTATGCTGTTGTACAGGTGCTGGCAGAACAAAGCAAAACTACCCCAAATCCAAACCCAACCAGGAAAAATACCCCCCTACTACATCAACAATATCAAGAGCAAATGAGCAAAGACTAATAAAGGTGGAAGGAGATTAAGAATATTATATTATAGGAAAAAAGAATGAGAGGGCTAAAAGAAAGAAAAATGATTTTGAGAGAGAAGAGGGAGGAGAAATAATAAGAGTAGGTAATAGAAACAAGGCAAAGAAAGGGAGAAAATAAAATTTAAAAGGTAAATAGAAAGGGAATGGGAGATGGCAATATGGAGTCAGAAAAGGAAACCATATGAGATATGAGGTTTGAAAGAAAATTTAAAAAACAGCGAACCAATAGAACCAAAATTGAAGACAAACCACAACAGGGTCAATAACAACAAAAGATGGGAAAGATTAATAAAGGTGGAAGGAGAATAACAATATAATAAGCAAGAGAAAAGAGAATATAAGAGTCTATAGTAAAGAGAAATGATATTGAGAGGATAGGGGGAGGAGAAATAATAAGAGTAAAGAAAAGAATCCAGGGTAAGAAAGAGAAATAATAAAATTTCAAACGCAAATAAGCAAGGGCAGCAGGATGGCAAAATGGAGTAAGACGGGGAGAATAACCTATGAGATTTGAAATAAAAAAGCAGTGAACGAACAGGAATAAAATTGATGAAAAACAGCAATAACCTCAATATCCATGCCAAACAAGCAATGATTAATAAAGGTAGAAAGAAAATAACAATATTATAAGAAAGGAAAAAAGAATGTGAGCTGACTAAAGAAAGGAAAAGTGATTTTGAGAGAGGGTCAAGGGAGGTGAAATAGTAAGAGGAAGGAATAGGAACAAGGCATAGAGAGGGGGACAATAAAATTTAAAATGAAAATAGGAAAGAGAAGTTAGAAGGCAAAATATACTAAAATGAGGGATGGGTACAATATGAGATTTGAAATTAAAATAAAATAAATACAAAAATATAAATATAAATAAAAAATAAAAGACAAAAAACAGTGAAAAACTAATTGTATTAGTTGGAATACAATTAAAGAAGAAAATGTTAAAAAGCTATACAAGAGAAAAAAAATGAATGCAAACACTGAAGAAGAACAAGGCGGAATATGTGTCAGCAGAATTTGGTGTTTGCCTTCTGTCTTCTCCTTCTGGATCTATCTGCCTCTGGCTTTTTATCAGCTCAAGGTCCAGGAGTGAGTCATCCAGCTAGCTTCTCGCAGCACCATGTGTACCACCTTCACCTGCCTCTAGACAGGGCTCATATTGTGACCACGAGGGTAGGACCCCTGGGTCTCACCGGGGAGGTGCTGTTCAGTCTTTTGGGAGAATTGTGGGTGTGTTCCTATGCCCTCTGTGCCACCTGTTTGTCCCAGCTTATTTCCAGTAGTGCATAGTTTCTGATGAACTAGGTTTCTGTTTCAAAGGAGGGGCCAATCTATGTAAAAGGGTCAGCTTTTTGCTGCTTGGTGCTGATGGCAGCTCTGTTTGTGAACTGAGACTGGACAGGGCCCTGGTTCTCCACTGCTGCACTGATTTCTGATCTCCCTGCTTTCCTGGCCTCAGTTGAATAAGGCCCTGTGAACCAGTGTAATTTGTTTCCTTTTTGAAGTTCAAAATGGGCCCTTTTGGATTTTCTCTTACTTTCTCCTGCGTATATGCACCCTGCAGGGAGTTCTTGAGCTTGCCCTGACTGTTCTGCAGAGAGCTTCCCCATTGGATGTGATGCTTGTAGTCCTGCAGGAGGTGGGGGCTGGGTATGTTCTTCCCTTCCCAGAGGTTTGAACTCTGCTGGGGAAGAGGATTCTGCCTGGCTGGATTGCAGGTGCCCAGCTCTTGCACGTCTAATTCCCAGTCCACTGCCCTCACAGTAGTAGACACAGTCCTGAGCTCTCTGGTATGCGTAGCCTCCTGCTTGCTAGCTATGCTGGGCAGGGGCCAGAAATCCCTTTGCTGTGCAACTGTTTGATCTCCATGCCTGGCCCAGCTGTATTCACTAGGATAAAACTGCTCTCAGTCTTGTCCCTTTGCTGGCAGGGCAGCTGCTCATGGGGTCCCTGCCCAACATACTTCAGCTCCACTTTTAAAGTCTCTCTGTGGCACCCTCTGCAATACTGAGTCACTGTCCAGTTCCCCGTGCACACCACCTCTCCTAAAAGCCTAAAGTGCCTCACAGTCACAGCTGGCCGTAGCCTGCCTGCCTGCCTCTGCCCCACCCAGCTTCAGCCCCTGATCGTTTTTGGGAGATAGAGTCTCTCTCTCTGTCTCTCTGTCTCTCTGTCTAGCCTCTCCTGGTTGGCATTTGATGATGCAGCTATGGATGTGCTGCTCGCTGTGTGTGTGTAGCATGGATTCCCCTGCCTTCATATATCCTCCCAGGTCTCTCCTGGCCAGGGTCTGGGGGTTCCCTGCGTGGTGCTGGGGCCCCTGCCCGAGGAGGGGAGGGAGCCACAAAGCTGCGATTTCTGTCTGGTCTCTCTGCGGCTGTAGGCACCGTGCATGGCGTACTCCCCCTTCAGCCTGTCAGATCTCCTTACCAGATGGTATGAAGCATCTTCTCTACTCCTTGGCTTGAAAACTTTGTATCAGCTAAGATTCTGTTGATCAGATTATTTGTCAGAAGATCACCTGGATCTGAGTTGGGGGCTAGAGCAAGTGGACTTAGCTTCCACCTGCTTGGTTGGCTGCCACATTCTCCTCCAATTCCTTAAAAAATTAATTGCCATTTTTTATAGTTTACAGTTTCCTGCTTGGCTTCATGTCTTTGAGAGTCAGTTGTTGATGATAATGGATCTCAATTTCGTATGAATCTTTCTTATGCTTGTTTCCTTGGTTATTCTTTGGCTATGTGATAGACATTGTATGTGAAAATTTATTTCATTTATTTCTGGGAACACTTTGGAGCCTAGTTTTCTTCAGTGTGGATTTGTTTACCACTACATTTTAAAAAATGACTTCTTGGTGTTATTCCTATAGACGTACCATAATGTATATAATTATTCTTTTATTATGAGCATTTAGGTAGTTTTTAGTTTTTTACTATTATAAATAATGCAGAAAACATCATTTTACATATTATTAATGTATCTGAGAAAGAACCTTACTAAATAGCAATACTCCCTCTCTTGGAGGTTTGGGACAGATGGAAAATAAAGTAAAAAGTAGGAAAAAGAAGCAAACTATTATCTTTATTACTGATATTATCTAAGTTGAAGGCTGTGGGCTTAGGTCTGTCGATGAGGAGATTCACTCACTTGGATCTCCAGCGGGAGGCCAGCTTGCTTACCCCTCACAGCTGTACTGAGTGTGTGCTGGCCACACCCTCAGCGGTTGCCCAAAGGATCACATAACTCACAGGACAGGACGCTTTCCACTTAGGCATGGAGGAGAACCTGTGTTCTTGGAGGCAGGCCTATTTCCAAAAGAAGAAAGAAGGAACTCTGGCAGAGCCAAGGATAAGCCTATCTATTCATTTTTAAATTAGCCATTTAGATAAATAAATAATTTGTTGGGATAGAAGAAATTTTGGGGCCAAAGTTATAGGACAGTGGGACTAACCTCTGTAATGCCGTATATATTTAGCATTTCAGGGAAGAAGAGAACATCCGTACAACCATGTACACTGGACACTGTCATTGGGAAAGTGACCTTGTTAGAAAGCACCTGTGGAGGCAGGTGCTGGAGCCTGCACTTCCACTGAACTGGTGTCAATGTTGAGCCAACTCTCTGCTAAGCTACTAAAATGGGGAAGATATGTGGCTCCACGCCATCCATAATTGCCTATTCTTATTAGCTGTTGTTTTTGTTATTATTTTTTAGTTTTCTTATTGCATATTGGTCAGAGTATGGCTGTGATATTTGTATCGTTTTGAATTTATTGTTGTGTTTTTGCATTGTAGATGCTGCTTCTGTGTTTTTTGGTGCATAGATATTTTATCACTGCTAGATATTCATTATGGATTTCTCCTTTGTTAAGCCTTTAAAGTTCCTTTTTGCGGGGGCCTGTTTAATGCTTTGACCCCTATACTGCCCTTACGGATTCATATTTATGAGATATTTTCTTTGCATTTTAAAAAATCTTCACCCAAGGGTATGTTTACTGATTTTTAGAGAGAGAGGAAGAGGGAGGGAGAAAGAGAGAGGGAGAGAGAGAGGAGAAACATCGATGGGTTGCTTCCCGTATGTACCTGCCTGGGGATTGAACCCTCAACCTAGGTATGTGCCCTGACCAGGAAATGAACCTGCAACCTTTTGGTGTAGGAGACAATGGCTCCAACCAACTGAGCCGCCTGGCCAGGGTGATATTTTCGTTGTATTTGACTGAGGTACCGTACCATACCATCCTTCAAAATTTTTAAATTGTATTTTCTCTTTTGTTTTAGATATTTCTCTAATGTTCTGCTTGTAGTAGGGTTTTGCTTTGCTATCCAGTCAGAGTCTTTTTCTTACTGGACAAGTACACCTTCTTTCAGTGTGTGGATATGAATGGTGTTAGGCCTGTCATGATTTTCCTTGCTTCTGTTTTGGTGGTTTTACATTTTAAAAAGTATCTTACATATACTGTGTTTTTCTGTTTTGTTTTATTCTTAAATTTGTGGGTTTGTTCTAATAATGGGAAAGGGCTGTATTTTTGTCCCACCTGGTTATCTTTTTTATGATAATTTTACGTAGTATACTTAGTCTTCTGTCCCTTTAGGAAGCTCTGATGACTTCTTACTCTGAGCAGTGACAGAATTGTATATTCCTTGTCTTAGATTCTTCCCTTCCACCTTCCTCATCCCATCATTTTTTTCTTAGTGTTTTCTTTATAGTTTTAAATTGATTCATACATGTATTACTTTATTAATTTTAAATTTGTTAATTGATCCCTGTTTATAAAAGATCAGGAAATGAGTGTACTTTCTTTTGTTGGATTTATCATGTTCATATTAATCAAGTCATATAACTTTTAAAAAGAAGTTTTTTGAGGTATAATCAACCTACAATAAATTGCACATAGTAGAGTGTACAGTGTGGTAAGTTAACTTGTGAAAACATCACTGCAGTCAAGATGACGGACATGTCTATCACTCCCAGAAGTTTCCTCGTGGCATCTTGGTAACCCCTTTCTCCTGTCCCTCCCTGTGCCATGCACTACTCCCCCCAAACCCCCGCCCCGGCCTATCTCCTGACAACCACTGAGTCACTTTCTTTCACTAGAGACTAGTTTCCATTTTAAGTTTTTTATAAATGGAACACATTATGGATTAGCTTGGCATGTTGTCTTTCAGTCAGCATCTTCTTTTTGGAGATCATCAGTGTTTAACATGTATTAGTATTGGTTCTTTTTATTGCTGAGTAGTGTCCCGTTGGCTGGATATAGTGTGTGGGGACATTTGGGTAGTGTCCAGTTTGGGGCAGCTGCACATAAAGCTGCTATAAACATTTGTGTGTAAATTTTTGCTGGCTTTACACTTAGGAGCCTTACCCAAAGAGTTACAGTTCTTAGTCCTCCCTCTCTCAGCATATTGGATCAGAGTGTTACCCTGTGGGAAGGTGAGATGGTCAGGTTCCCTGTGGTTCCCTGGTATCCAGACCTTCCCCTGGGGATCTTGTTAAAGTGCAGATCCTGGTTCAGTAGGTCTGGGTTGGGGCCTGGAATTCTCTGTTTTAACAACCTTCCAGGTGGTTCTAATGCTGCTGGTTTACTCTCTGGAGAGTAAGATACAGAGCCTGAGAATTCATGAAGCAAGGCAGAAATGGTATATTTTTTTCCCTACCAGGTAAAAATAAAGTATGTCTAGTGTTATACTTTTATTAGAAACAAATAACTGCATTTGCCATGTCAAGCAGCATTTGTCATGCCACTAGATTTATTACCTGTGGAACCGCAGTTGACCATGGAAATCAGTTACATTTACTGTAAACTCAAGACAAGGCTGCTGAGTGAAAGTGTGTAAGGACTTCACCTTGCCCATGACTCCTCTTTACATTTCTCCCAGGTGGGTTTTTTTGATTTGGAATTTTGATAGGAAGAGGTTGCTCTGGTTATGGTCCTTCCTATGCAGCCGTGTACTGGGAACACTCTGGGTTTACAGTTCCCCAGGAAAAACTCAAGCCAGATCTCTGTTACAGTCAACTGACTGTTACCTTGTGCCTGGTTCCTGAGTTTTCCCTGGTTGGACTCAGTTAGCTGTGATGTCACTCTGAGTCTCCAGAAATTAGGGGAGCACAGGGCCAGTGTGCAGTGACTTCCTGAGGAGGCTGAGCATTTCCCTTTCCTCAGATACACAGTCCTGGGTCTTTGGGGAAGGATGGAAAGATAGGTTACAATTCAGAGACTTACCTCAGGGGCTCTGGGTCTGGGAGGTAAGAACTGGTATTAGGCAACCGTGGTTATGAACAAGACCTAAAGCCAGACCACCAGTGCTTAAATTGTGGCCGTACCAAGCAAGTAGTAGCAACTTCTCTGCTCAGTGTCTCCATCTGTAAAATGAAGGCCATACTAGTTCTGGTGTCATAAGGCCGGCAGGAGGTTTAAATAATATTTGTACGGTGCTTAGGATGTGGCCACACATAGGAAGCACTTTCATAGATAACCATATAGAAAGTCAGGTGAATAAGTAATAAGTCTAGGAAAATCAAGCAGCTTTTCTCACCCACAGTGGTCCCTCTTCTGACTCCTGGGAATGGTGGATCCCCCTTACAGGTCCCAAGACCCTCTGTGTGATGAATTAAGTGTGTTTGTGGGCCCCCAGGCTGCTCCTTTCTCAGTGGCTCTGGCTGGACCTTCAGGAGAGCTGGGTCACTTTGGGCAGGAGTGGTTTTATTTTGCTTTTGTCCTTCCTTTGAAACTTAATAATGGAAATGGGGCAGAGAACATTAAGCTCAACATAAAGTTTTAGCTGAAATTAGACATAATTAGGAATTTATTATATTTTCAGTTAACCTTGGTTTTGTTTCTATTCGTCTTGAATGATTTTAATAAAATTAGACTACCAGTATACTATATGGGCATTTCTTTTGAAATATTTGATTTTCCTGTTTTGTATAGGAATAGTATTCTTTAAGCAAAACCAAGGTTAACACTAGCATTCTTTTTTTTTGTAATAATCAGACTATTTATGTTTTTCAGAAACATCCAAAAACCTACAGCATGCCTAGTGTCTCAGAGTTGAGAGTAGAGCCTTACTTTCCTTTTCCCACATTCGTGGTTTTCTGACATCAGGTAGCCTCACAGCAAGTGTCCTGCAGACATACCACTGAAGTAGACAAGAGCCTTCCCTCGCACCTCTTTTATTTTTCTTTTAAAATAGCAAAACTTTTCATTATTTGCTTTAATTATATTTTTAGGAGCATTTCAAAGGATTATTATCTTCTTTGTCATACCTGGCTTGTTTCCCAGTTCTGAACTCAAAATAGTTTCTGATCCTGTTGGTTGCATAACATACTGAGTCATAACTTCTTCCTATTGCCTTTGGGAATAGCCTTGGCTTGTGGCAGGTTCTAGTTCATTAGGTTACACTCTTAATACAACTGCCGTTTTGATATTTCTCAGTTCTTTGAAACTGACAATCTTCCTTTCTAAAGGTGTGCTTTATTGTTTTCTCTGAGATTGTTAACTGCTCCCAAATAGAAATAGTAGATGTAAAACCCATCGTATTAGGTTAACTATGAAACTAGTGTGTTTTTTGAAATGACTCATATTTTCCTGAAAAAAATTTACTAAGAAAAACATCTTTTAACTGCAGTTGAAAAATAAATTTAAAAAAAGAAAGAAAAACAATCTTTCAGAGAAAAATTAGGATTATGTATAATTTGAGGATTTATAATATTGTAAAATGGTTGAAATTTAATAACTTGTTGAAGACTGAGCTGTTCTATTAAATAATTCTTTAGCAGGAAAAATTTATATAATGCTAATTTATATTTATATTTGAAAGTAGCAGATAGTTTATCTATTTAATGATTTAAATGTGTTAATTTCTTATATTCCTTGTCCTTTTTTTTACTAAGGACCCCACATTTCTTGTCATTTTGTGTTACAGATTTCAAGTAAGTTGTAATGTGTAAAAACTATTAACCTCTTAAGAAAATTTCTTAAGTTTTTAACTATCAAATATAAAAATAATTTTTATTACTCCCCCAAAATGTAACTATATAAAGGAAAAAGTGTTATATTCCCTGACTTCAGAATTAAGAAAACTTGAGCAATGAGAAGGTTCATTTCGGTCCCTCCCCCCGCCCCCTCACCTCCCAGGTAAGCACATTTGCAGTGGTTTATTTCTACTCATTTCTACCACTGCAGTATATAAACCTCATAATTAAGTTATGTAATAGAACCTGAAATGTGTCTGTTGAACATGCCCCTCCCCCATCATTTTATTTTATCAAGGTAATATTAGTTTATATGACCTCTCTCAAGGAGTGGGAAGGAAAGGCATATTTATTAACCAGTTTTATTGTATATTTTTTATGCACAGTAAATATTTTTATTTTATTTATTTTTAAGTATATTTTATTGATTATGCTATTACAGTTGTCCCATCTTTTTCTCCCCTTTATCCATCGTGTCCTGCACCCCTCCTGCCTCCACCATCACTCCACCTCCCTTAGTTCATGTCCATGGGTAGTACATATAAGTTCTTTGGCTTCTGCATATCTTGTACTATTCTTAACATCCCCCTGTTTTTTATACCTACCAATTATGCTTCTTATTCCCTGTACCTTTGCCTCCATTTTCTCCCCCTCCACTTCCCCACTGATAACCCTCCATATGATCTCCATTTTTGTGATTTTGTTCCTCATCTAGTTGTTTGCTTAGTTTGTTTTTGGTTTTAGGTTCAGTTGATAGTTGTGAGTTTGTTGTCATTTTACTGTTCATAGTTTTGCTTTTCTTTTTCTTAGATAAGTCCCTTTAACATTTCATATAATAAGGGCTTGGTGATGATGAACTCCTTTAACTTTATTTTATCTGGGAAGCACTTTATCTGCCCTTCCATTCTACATGATAGCTTTGCTGGATAGAGTAATCTTGGATGTAGGTCCTTGCCTTTCATGATTTCAAATACTTCTTTCCAGCCCCTTCTGGCCTGTAAGGTTTCTTTTGAGAAATCAGCTAACAGTCTGATGGGAAATGCTTTGTAGGTAACTCTCTCCTTTTCTCTTGCTGCTTTTAAGATTCTTTCCTTATCTTTAATCTTGGGTAATTATGATGTGTCTTGGTGTCTTCCTCCTTGGGTCCAACTTATTTGGGACTCTCTTTAGCATGTCTGTTTCCTTTCCCAGATTGAGGAAGCCCTCCTTCATTATTTTTTCAAATAAGTTTTCAATTTCTTGATCTTCCTCTTCTCTTTCTGGCACCCTTATGATTCAGATGTTGGAACATTTAAAGTTGTCCCTGAGTTCCCTAAATCTCTGCTCATGTTTTTGAATTCTTGTTTCTTCATCCTGTTCCAATTGAATTTTTATTTCTTCCTTCCGTTCCAAATCATTGATTTGCGTCCCGTTTTCCTTCCCTTCATTATTGGTTCCCTGTATATTTTTCTTTATTTCACTTTGTATAGCCTTCATTTCTTCCTTTTTTTTTTTTTTTTTGGCTTCTGTACTCAATCATATCTGTGAGCATCCTTATGACCAGTGTTTTGAACTCTGAATCTGATAGGTTGGCTATCTCCTTGTTGCGTAGTTCTTATTTTGGAGTTTTGATCTCTTCTTTCATTTGGGCCATATTACTTCTGAAAAATGAAACTTGTTAACTTTCTGTTGGTTAAGTGTGATTTTTAAGTGTATTTATTTTAGAATATTAACTCATCAAAATGCAGAGTAAAGCCTTGCCAACACTTTTTTAGGCAGTCATTCCCTTTTTGTTGCAGTATTAAGAACATTATTACTGACCAGGAATTGTAATCTGCCTGTGTTCTTTCTGTTAGGCTTCAGGGCTTATGAAGCTATGAAATACTACTTTTGTAATTTATAGCCATTTATTCCTTTGACCCTCCTATGTAATCTTTCTTCTTTTTAAAATATTTTTTTATTGTTAACACTATTATAGATATCCCCTATCCTACCCCCATACTCCCCCTTCACCTAGCCCCCCCAGTATTTATTTTCAATGCACAATTGGATGTGAAGAAAAATTCCTCTTTCCATATAAATCACATCAATTTGTTCCAATATTTAGGGGAAAATATAAGGACTATCAGACAACACCTATTTATTTACAGTGGGTTGGAATTTTGAGAGATTGGAACTCAGTAGTATACATATTTCAGTCCTGAGTTTGATTTTGGAGGCTCTTTAAAACTCACTTTTATTATTTCTCTTTCTGAAGAGTCAGCTTGCAGCAGATATTTGAGTGCTTTTAAAAGCACTCATTGTTGACCAGCATTCTCATGCAACAGGAAGAGAACACCCCCATGTTCTTCTGGGTGCTCTCTCCATCTGAGGAACTCTACGGTTTTTCTTTTTTGTAAGCATTATAGCCTGCATATATTCATGTCATTTCTTTAAAGTATTAAGTGAAAGAAGGTAACAATAAAAAGTTGGGAGAATATTAGGCTTAATGTAATGGAGACAGAAGAGGCAGTGAAAAACCTTGAAGTTTGTCTCAGAGTGATGAGGAGGATCTTGCTGTCCAGTATTGGTATGATGTTATTAATTTTTGTTTCAGAATGGGCAGTATGGTGGTGATTTCTGGTGAAAAGTTTGTACAAAGTCCCATGGAAGCATAAAGGGAAGGACTTCCAGGAGCAATGTCTTGAAAGAAAGTTAGGGGCTAGCTAGGCATTCCAGGTAGAGGGCAACTGTACACGTGAGTGCGTGGAAATGACTTCTGGTGGTGCTTTAAGTAGTTTGGGGCTGAAACACAGAGCAGGTGTCTGAGGTTGGAGAAGAGGTTGTGCAGGTAGGCAGAACTTAGTTTTCAGGTGCCTCCTGTGCTGTACTAAGAACTTTCTCCATTTTTATCTTGAATGTGGAATAAATCATTGTACAGTTTTAAAAAGGGAGATAACATGACTGTGTTTGCATTTTAGCAAGATTATCCTCCAGGAAATATGGAAGATACATTGGAAGGGGCAAATTGCAGGAAACAGGTCAATTAGAGACTTCCTGCTGGTAAGCAGTGAGGGTACCTGAAGCTCTGGCCGTAGAAAGGGAAGGGGTCCTACAGATTTGTGAGCTGTTAGACAGGACTGCAAAAACAATAGGATATAAGGCATTGAGAAGGAGGGTATCTGGGATGACTGAGATGTCTTACTTGGGTAACATAGCAGATGGAGGTGCTCCAAATGAGAGAAAGAATCTAGAAGGATTGAGGAGAAGTTGGTTTGTACATATAAAGCACTTAAGTGGAGAGGTACTACAGGCAGGTAGGTAATTCTAGAGATTCAGTTTAAAGTTTGGGTAGAAATGTGGGTATTGTTGCTGTTTAGATAGGTGATAATGAGACTCCTGGGCAGAGCTTCTGTTGAGAGGGGAAGAAGGCTGAGAACTAACCAAAGGTAGATGGAAAGGCAGGAAAGAAGAGGAAGGGACCCAATAGGCAAATGAAGAGAGGAATTTGAGGAGGCGTATCCAGGATGAATGCGTCTAATCTTCAGTTTAATAGGGACCAGGTAGTGCCCGTTGGTTATGGGACAGTATCACCGTGTCACTGGTAAGTGGTGAGATGGAGTAGGACTAGAGCTGTGAGGTGGAGATGAGTGGGAGTGAGTGGCACACATTTACTCTGCCCACTCCAGAAGCTCATCTTAGAGGTGGGTAAACTGAGGCCACAACAAGACCTAGGGGAAGGTTTTTATGGGAGTGACTTGAGATTGGGGAGCTAGTAGATTGAAAAGAGTCTGGAAATAGAATAATTTCTGTAGCTGGGTTCCTAGAAAGGAAGAAAGATTGAGAGCTTGATAACAAAGTAATTTCATGTTGCTTATAGTGACTGGAGATGACCTTGGGAGCCACTCACCTTAAGTTGCTATTATATTCATTTATTGATTTTTCTTTCTTCCTTTTTGTCAGATTAAATGAACTAGATACTATATTTTTCATTAAACTCATACTCTTACTATAATCACTGACCTAGATCTCTGTTCATTTTTTTCACCAAGCATGTGCTCTAAAGCACATTACGTGGAACAGCTTTGAATTTGACCTGTCCTTTCAAGTGCCACCTGCCCCTGAAATGTTTAGGCAGGTGCAGTAGTGGGATGCTCTCTGTTCCAGCGTCCCACTTGTCCCGCTCTTTGCTTCAGTTGGTGACATCTCAATGTGCTCCATCCCAGCCTTTTCACACTTTGCTCTTAGAATAAATCTGATAAATTCTTTCAGGTTGAAATAAAGGTCAGTGTACTTCATCAAATTTGTATATTTTCAGAGGGCTCAAGAAATGAACCTTTTTGTCTCTGGAATTTTACATACCAGAATACCTGTGGAAGAAAGATTTTTAGGGATTGTACTTTTTTATTTTATCCTTTTATTTACTCATTTTATTTTTAATTGAGA
Source organism: Mormoops blainvillei (assembly GCA_004026545.1). NCBI lineage: Eukaryota > Metazoa > Chordata > Mammalia > Chiroptera > Mormoopidae > Mormoops > Mormoops blainvillei. The sequence continues at coordinate 48,670 of PVJD01002288.1, forward strand.
TATAATTGACATACAACATTATATAAGTTTGAGGTGTACAGCATGTTGATTTGATATATTTAAATATTGCAATATGATTACGACCATAGCATTAGCTAACACCTGTGCCATGTCACACAGCTCTTCTGTGGTAACAACAGTTAGGAGATGGTGCCTTTTAATATCCACATTCTGTGAAGCAGAATCCTTCCTATAAATTTTATTTTTGACTATGGGAATATGAAATTTTCTGTTTTTTGTTTTTTGAAAAATTATAATGCTTTTATTAACCTTGGTAGCAAATGTCAGTGTTTTTTGTTCCAAGGTCATGAGCAAAGCTTTAACCTTTGGAAAAAAATTTTTTTTGATCAGTTATCTTGGAATTTTGGTTCATTGGTGATGCCTTGTTCTGAAAATTAACAGCCTTTGTTTTCTGTGCCTAGATAGGTAGGCCTAGCTTCACATTCCCATAGTCAAAAATAAAATGAATAGGAAAGATTCTACTTCATAGAATAATTAACCAGTCAGTTTTAGAACCAGTTATAAACATGAAATCTGTATATTTTAATTTACAAAAGCTTCATTAAAGTAATATTCTGTTTCTGTACTCAAGAAAGCCTAGTTTTATGTTTTGTGACTAACTAACCTTTTCCCAGTCCTGCTTTTCGGTAGGTTTTCTGAGCTTTCTCAGAGCCTCTTCCATTCAAAGTGTGGTATCAGATAGTACCTGATCATTTCCAGCTGCTATTTGTTGGAACACTCTACAGTCATTCCATGTGCTTGAAAAACAAGGAGAGAAATGGTTATTTTATTAAACGCAAAGGGGATACAAAGTTCTGTATACAATAGCCCATTTAAAAATATATTTACAGAAAAAAATCTAAAATAAATTACACAGTGAGGTAACTTACTGAAGAATCATGACATTTTTCTTTCTGTTATAGCTAACCTACCAGTGCCAACGATTGCAGCCATAGATGGACTTGCTTTAGGTGGTGGTCTTGAACTGGCATTAGCGTGTGATATAAGAGTGGCAGGTAAGAGTCAATCCTATTAAAAATAACATTTTTTGAAATAAGTACAATATGATTGGTAAATGAGAACAAATTAACAATGAACACTTTCAGTAGTCAGAAAAGGTGACACTAACAGTACTAAACACATAGCCTTTTAATTTTCTTCAAATTCGGAGTTTTAATTATATACAGATGAGAAGTGAGTTTTGTAACCTAAAAATATTTACTTATTAAAACTATGTTAATACTTTCATAAACTATGCAAAAAGTTAATGAGACAAACATGTGCATTTATAGAACTGCATGTCAGTCATGCCAGATCCCTGCCAGGTAATTCCTAAAACTACCTCATTCATCTGTGAGGGCACAGAGTAATTCTTGTTTAGATGTACACATTGATCTACTCGACCAGCATGGTCAGCCCTCCACTGCTCAGTGGTTTCCTTCTACTGTGTTTGTGCATGTCCAGTTGTCTGCTTCTCTGAGCAGACATTTACCTTCCTCGTTGACCAGCCATTGGAGGAGGATTGGGACCATGTAGATGAGTTATTCAACCCATTCTCCTGCGGGTGTTTGCTGGGGACCCTCTTCCGTCATATCTGGAGTCAGACGAGATTCCTTAGCTTCTTTTCCTTTTCACATCTTGCTGAAGCAGAGTTTTGAAAAACAAAACCATAAACTCAGCTATTCCACAGAAGAAATATGCTATCAAAGATAATCTCCGTGGGGACTGACTCTGGCTGTCCAACACTTGTCCATTAGAGATGTAAACCATCTTGCTCCTTGTTCCCCACCTCTGGAGTAACTGAGCGGCCTGACCGCTTTCCACTTCTGTCAAAAATAACATTTTTTAATGAGGTTTTGTTTTGTTTTTACTCTTCAGAAAATTCCAAGTAGAACATTTGGGGAAAAAAATCACCTGTTGGGCTTAATGAAGTACTTAAAATTTCCAGATATGAAAACACTGATTAGTCAGTCTCTTGTTCAGTCTTAGCAGTAGGGAAGAAGAATAGGGTCATACAGAACTGAATTTAAATCTTAGGTCCTGTCCTTTTTAGACTAGTTTTCTCCTCTATATTGGGTGAAATGACAGTAGCTGTTGTGACGATTAAATGAATTAATCTATGTCATGTGCCTAGCCATAATTATTATTATCTATGGTAATAATAACTTAATCTCTTTGAGGTTCAGTTTTTTCCTGGATGATTTTCTGAGAATTGGATGAGGTGATTATGAAAATAATAATGAGCCCTGGATTGAGTGCCGGCCTGCAAACCAAAGGGTCGCTGGTTCGATTCCCAGCCAGGGCACATGCCTGGGTTATGGGCCAGGTCCCCAGTAGGGGGCATGCAAGAGGCAACCACACATTGATGTTTCTCCCCTCCCCCTCCCTCCCTTCCTCTCTCTCTAAAAATAAATAAAACCTTAAAAAAAAAAGAAAATAATAATGAAAACACTTAGTGTTAGTCCTGTGCTGAATGTTGACCTGGTGTCCAGTGCTGCTCTAAGCATTTGGCATGTATAATATTAACTCACTTAACCTTTCTAACAACGCTCTGAGATAAGTACTTTGTTGCACTTGACGGAGCCAGGGCATAGGGAGGAGAAGTAACAAGCCCCAAATCAGTGACTGAGATGTGATTTGAACCCAGGCAGCCTGGTGTCATGGCTCTCCTGCTGTCCTGCCAGAGCATGTGTTCTTCCACTGCTCTCTCAGACTCTCTTCCCAAGAATCATAGTGCTGTGTCCTTGTTTCCTCATTGTGATGACCCAAGGGATCTCCAGGACCAACGGCTGCATAAAGCAGGCAGAAAATATTTGTCACTGTTCTTCCCCAGGTTCCCACTGTCACTCCTGGTGGAGCTGCCTGTTAAAAGTAGAGTCAGTATAATTATGTTTTTAAAATAATTTTATGGTGACTTTCTTGGGATTTGTAGTTGCTGGTCTGTGTACACTTTTTCCTCTTTCCACTTTATTTGGGATCTCTATGTTCTGTCTGAAATCATTGGGTTTTAAATTGAAAAGCTAAGGTACATGTAATCCATTTCTGAAAGAATACAGATTCTGGGAAGTAGTATATGGGAAACAGTCCAAGTACTTTTGGATATGCAAATAAAGACGTAATTGAGATGTTTTAAAGTAGCCCTAAAACAAACATGAAAAAAGGAGCCTTGTCCGGCTGTCAGAACAGTAAAACCAGTTGTCAAAAATACCTAGAGATTTGGTCTTGAAAAGTTGCTATATCTGATATGATATATTAAGCTGCTTGATCTAGGCTGTTTAGGCAGCTAAAGAATTCATACTTGTCAGACACAGCTTCTCTCTTCATCCTGAATAATTAATGAGATCTAAGCCTTCAAACATGACTTGGCAGTACCAGGTCAAATTATGTAGTTACAACCTTGGTCTTTCTGCATCAAAAATTATTTCTGTGCCAAACAATTTTTTTATTCTCATCTGAGGATATTTTTTCATTGCTTTGAGAGAGAGAGGAAGATTGGGTAAGGGGAGGGATGGAGAGAAAGAGAAGCATTGATGTGAGAGAGAAACATCAATTGGTTCCTTCTCATAGATACCCCAACTGGGGATTTACCCGATAACCTGGGAATGTGCCCTCATGACTAGGATTCAAACCTGAGACCTTTCCGTCTATGGGATGATGCTCCTACCAACTGAACCACACTGGCCAGGGTGCTAAGCAGTTTTTAACATAAAATGTGTGAATTTGTTAATATACAGGGTGGGGCAAAAGTAGGTTTACAGTTGTTTGTATGGAAAATAAAATAATATATGGATAAAGTCTGTTTCATGTACTTGCAACTGTCAACCTACTTTTGCCTGCCCTGTATATAATTTAGTTACTTTTCATAACTAAATGCCTTCTGAAGTGATTTTTAAAAAGATTTGTTATACAAATTTAATTAGTAAACAAAATATAGTTATTTCCCCTTGTACCAGGGATATACATTCCAAGACCCCCAGGGGATGCCTGAAACCTCAGATAGTACCAACCCTATGTAATACTATGTTTTTTTCCTTTACATATACATACCTGTTCATTTAAAGGAAGCCCTTTATGGTTTCACTTTGACATATCCATAATGCAAACGTCACTACTCTTGTACTTTGGGGCTATTAAGTAAAGAAAATGAGGGGGTGACTTGAAGACAGTCACTGCAATACCCGACCACAGTTGATTTGATGACCAAGATGGCTACTAAGCAACTAATAGGCGGGCAGTGTCTGCAGGTTGGAGATGCTAGACAAAGGGCTGATTCACATCCCAGGTAGGCTGGTGCAGGTTCGAGATTTAATCACACTACCTCAGAACAGCATGCAATTTAAAACTTATGAATTTTTTGTTTCTAGAATTTTCCATTTAATACTCTCAGACAGTGTTTGTTCTCGGGTAACTGAAACTGGACGGCAGAATTGCGGGTAAGGGGGGATTACTGTGTTCATAGCTTCTTTTACTGTCTTCTTCAAGTCATCATAAATGAATTTGATTATATGTGTATTACTTACTTTTCTTCCTTCCTTTTTAGCTTCCTCTGCAAAAATGGGCCTGGTTGAAACAAAGTTGGCAATTATTCCTGGTGGAGGTATGAATTGTTCACACCCATCTTGATTTGTACTTAAAAACAGGCATAAGGCAAAAAGGTGTTAATTGAAAAGGCAACATTTTGGATGAAGAGACTAATGCTGTACTGTTGGCTTCTTCAGTCAAGTCCTGATTCAGAATGCACTCTCTCAGCTTATGTAGGTGTGAAAACGGTGGGTACACTGGCCCTGGCTCTCTTTTTGTGCTTTCTCCTGTGCTTTTCTGTGCGATTTCTTAATTTTTAAATTATTGCATCGGTCTCATTGTTCTTGAAGGATGACACCACTGTTTTGAAACTTTTTATGTGTGGACCTGTAAATGTGTGTGCCCTCAGAGAGCTCCACACTCATAGCCAGACCCCAGTGGAGGAAGGGCAAGAGCACCCCGGCTTTGTGCCGGGTTTCTTGTGTCTCTGTGCAGCAAGACAAAGATTGGAGTTAGTGGGCAGCTGGTGTTGCTTATTCTGTTACTACAAAATTGATAGTTGTTTCTTCTGGAAGATTCATTTAAGAAAGTACTTTTCCACCACTGGTAATGACATCTTGCATCATCCCATGAATCTGAAGTTTTTGTTCTTTTGTCTTGTGATGAGAATTTGGAGTTATACACATTTTGTGATGCTATTTATTCAAAAAGTAGACTTCATTTGAGGATGTGCACATTGATAATTTATTAGCATATTAATGAAATAACAGTACAGTATAAAAAATTAAGTGCAGTATTGAACACTTAAGGCATGTTTGTACCAGGTTAGGTTAAAATTATATATATAGCTGTACCATTACAAGAGTATTTATCCTGATTAGGGTGTATAGGTAGAAGTTAAAACATAATTCAGTGAAACTGAAGACTACCCAGATCAATGGGTAAGACTGACTAAGTTTTCTACTTTGGTAATCCATGAAAATCATACTCTTGTAGGTAAAAACATTTAATATCTACCTGTTCTGTCTACCTTTTTTCATAGTGACTAATGAAAACTCAAAAAAAAAAAAAGGACTTATAAGAAAATACATCCAATTGAAAAGAGTTATCAGATAACTAATATGTGAAATAAAACAAGGGTTAGGAAAGATTTGTTTTATAAAATCTTTAAGAAATATGCATTTGTTAGCAATTAGGATATAACTAATCCTAGAAGGATAGTGACTATAGTTGAATGGTGCTCCCCACCACACCCCCCTAAAGATGTCATTGTGAAACATGGGAATGTGACCTTATCTGGAAAAAGGGCCTTTGCAGATGTAGTTAAGGATCTTAAGATGAGATCACTCTGGATTATCTGAATGAAGCTTAAATCCAGTGATAAACAGAGGGAAGATCACATGAAGACAAAGACAGGGACTGAGGAGATGCCTTTTTATAAGTCAAGGAAGGTCGAGGATTACTGGCAGTCACCAGCAGCCAGGAGATTGTTCCTCAGAGCCTCCAGAAGGGTTTAGTCCTGCTAACATCTTGATTTGGATTCTGGCCCCGAAATAATGAGAATTAAATTTCTGTAGTTTTAAGCCACCAAGTTTGTGGTGATTTGTTACAGCAGCCTCGGGAAACTAATACAGTAGTATTTAATGCTTAAGTGATTTTTTTTTTTTTTTGGACAGGGACTTTATATTTACCTGTCTGTCTGTCCATCTGCCTGCCTGCCTGCCTCTCTATCTCAGAGGTAGGGGATGGGAGAAAGATGAACTTGGGAATTTGGATATTTATCAGGTCCTGAATGTGAAATGTTTTATATTATATCTGCTAGAAGGTAGGACAGTTGTATAAGAGTACTGTTCGGTTTGATTAGGTGAAAAAAACTTAGCCGATTATGCTACAGAAACGAGGGTGATATCTTTAGCATGTTTAGTCTTCCCTTATGAGCTAGCCATATGAGGACTGGAAATTAACATATTCTTCCCAATGGACATAAGTTCTTTAGGGTCCTCCTCAATAGTGGATCCATTAATTAAAACACTTTTTATAAATTTGATTGAATTTGGACTCTATTCTCATGAATACTATTATTTTTAAAAATTCTTATTAAATACATTTGCCTTATGAAATAAAATTCAGAATGCTTTAACATTAATCCGAATGAAGCTGTGCCTCCCTATTTGGATTTCTGTTTATTTGATAAACACAAGAGAATTAACCTGATGCTCCTGGTTGGCGTGAAGTTTCTTAAAATAAAACAAGGTAAATTAGAAAATGATTGTTTTGAAGAGATAGTAATATTCATAGTGAGTGTGAATATTAATGGACCATTACTATAAGACATCTTTTAGATTAGTAGTCTAAATTTAGTTTTTACTAAGGAGATTGTCCGCTGTCAGATAACTATTAAAAGTATATAGTTAATGAAAAGGAAGGTGTAAAGGAAAGTAGAAACATTAAAACCAAATACATTTCTTTAAATAGTATTATATAAGATGTAATTTAAAAATGGAATGTAATTGAACATCATATACTTAAACCAGTACTTTTATTTGTTATACATATATTTGATTATAGGCTAATATTATAAAATACAAAGTACAATGTTAATGATTTAAAGTTCTAGCCAATTTAAAAATAATTAAAATTATTACTCAAGGACCTTGCTATCGTATTCTAAATTATATTGGGGATTTTGTACTACATAGTCCTCCACTCTGTTCTCCAGTATTTTCACCTTTAAGAATGCAGCTCAACTTCCTGTCTTCTCCCAATCAGGAGAATACTTCAGTAAGAATAAAACTCTCATTTAGAAGTAGCTTCTCAAATAATACTACCGTTTAGTATATTTATAAGAACCAAATAAAACAAACTCAGAGGACTAGGATTGTTTTTACTTAAGAGTTTAGAAATTTCTTTGCACACAAAATGGCGGCAAGTTCCCTCATTCCTAGCCTTTTTTTTTTTCTTGCCTCTTCTATGGAAGATTTGGGGTTTGTGTCAAGAAACCTTATTATGCCTAAGATAACTGTTAAGGCTTCTTACTTGGGTATATACCACTCTGGACAAGATGTCAAGTATTTCCAATGCTCCTATTCTCTTCAGCTTTTTATTTTGGAAATATTTAAACTTTAGGAAATTTGAGAAGCAGTAAAATGAACCTCTTTGTACCCCCTTACCAAGATCTTCCCTCCTCTTCCCTCTCTCCTGCCACACTCTGTCTGCCACTCTCTGTTTTTCCTTCTCAGATGCACACCCATCTTTGCTTGCTGAACCATTTCAGAATAACAAGGTGAACCTTTAAGATTTTCAACCTGCCTTTCCTAAGAATAGGAAAGGACTCTTATATAACCACTACATTATCATCACACCGAACAGTAGTAACATTAATACTCAGATTTCCCTGGGTGTTTCAAAATTTAGTTTGTAGTTGTTTTGTTTTGCTTTTCCAATTCAGGATCTAGTTCAGTGTCACACATCATATTTGGTTAGAACTTTTTCTTTTCTCACTTTTTTTTTAAATTTAGAAAAGTCATCCATCTCTTTGTTTATAACTAATTTTTAAAAAAATTCAGGCAAATTATCTTGCCGAGGTTTGCACATTGTAGATTTGATAGAGTTATTTCTTCAAGTTTAGGTTAAAATTTTTTGCCAAGAATTCTAAATGGACCATGCTCTATGTTTTTTTTCCATTTTACTTGATGACACTTAAGATGTTAGGTTGTCCCACATTAAGTGGTAATGACTTTGATCACTTCTTTAAGGCGGTAACTATCTGTGGGCACACTTTTAGCATTCTCTTCTTGGAAACTTCTCAGGAAAAGCATCTTTAATAATTATTACTGGCATTGACTATTCCCCAAATTAAAAAGGAAAAGAAGAAAATTAGAGCACCCAGGTTTCACATAACCAGAACAAGAGTCCCCAGTTTGTTTCTCCTCTCCAGGGTAGAGGATTTGGGGCCTCACAGTCCATCTCACTTGGAGGCTGTGTGTGGCAGTAAGGTAGTGTCTTGGCCTTGGTGTCTAGGCACTGTAGTGTGAGGTGTGTTTATGAAGTGATGATGGATTTTTAAGTCTTCTGTGTATTGTCCTGAATGCCATAGTCACTTTGGAAAGTTTTGTTTACCATCTTTACTGAAATCCTCTAAATTTACATCAGAACCTGAACCTGTTCTTTTGAATATATTCAGCAATGACTCATCATTATCCTGTGAGGGTGAATTTGATTTTCACAAATACCAAAAGACCTGTGTGAAATCTCATTAATAAGGTCATACTATATCAGAGGAAGGAAAGTATAACAACATAAGTAAGACTGCTTTTTTAAAGAGGCTTATTAATGTCAAACATTTACCAGTTTATGAACAACGGAGAGCACTGACGGATGTAGGGGACTGCTTCCCAAGTGACCCCTCCAAAGGCCACCACTACCTCATATAGTGCAGAGTCTCATTTCTTTGTACTTTAAAATGCAATTCAGTGACCCTTCACTGCTTTATGTCTAATTAGGGTCATTTGGAAGTTAGTAGGTACCTTCCCATTGTTGCTAGGCCATTTTTTTTAGTTGCTGTGGGGGAAACATATAAAGGGTGAGGCAAAAGTAGGTTTACAGTTGTGAGTACGCGAAACAGTTTATTCTTGAATTATTATTATTATTTATTGTATTATTTTCCATACAAACAGCTGTAAACCTGCTTTTGCCTCTGTATTTTTCTATGACTTAGCAATGCTTCCTTAGAATTTCCCATCCAAAACCTGGTAGAAGAGATTGAACTTGTGTATAAGTATCAAAACTGCCCTGTCATTATAAAATTGTTGGAATAGAACAGTAATAAGCAGTTTACCACTGGGACTTGTGAGTTTGAGAAAATAGTGTGAATTTTGTCAGCTCTCAGTCTGATAGGGTAGGTTCCTAGTACTATTCTAACTTCCTTTCCTACTGTTGCTCCCTTTCCTCATACACTGTGTTCCAAGCACATTTGTTTACTTAACTCAGCAAATATTTATTGAACCATGCACTGGTGTGTATACTGGGCATATAGCCATGAGCAAACAAGGAAAGATCACTGCTGCCAAGAAGCTGACATTCCAGCACAGGGGCAGTAGACATGGCAAACACTAAGTTGTGAAGTATGGTGGAAGTACCCAGTGCTGCAGAAAAAGAACTAGGGCAAGGGGTCTGACGAGGGTTGGGGTCTTCACTATAAAATAGGGGGTCAGAGAAAGCCTCATTGAAAAGGTACCATTGGAGTTAAGACTGATAGGAATTGAGGAAATTAATCATACAGATTGGAGGAAGAGCATTTCAGGAATACCCAGGATAAAGGGATATGATGGAAGCATGCCTGTAACAGTCATCTCACCACTGCAACCACAACAGCAGGAAGAGGAGAGTGATAGGAGACACTGTCAGAGAAGCAGCAGTGAAGTCAGAGCCTACAGGGGTTATATAGCCTTGTCAGCAGAGAAACAGTGTGATCTCAGGCATTTAAAGATTTGTCTGGTCCCCATGCCAAGAGTGGGGACATCAGTGATCCAGGTTAGAGGCAGGAGCATGTTCCTGCTAGGCCTAAGCCTGTGGCTGTCATTGATTATGATGGGACCTGAACTGGGACAGTGGTGGTAGAAGTCGTTGGGTGTGGGTAGACTCTGGAGGGTCTCCTGACAGATCAGATCAGTAGCCAAAGAGAGAGGGAAGTAAACATTGACCCCTGGCTGGAGTAACGGAGAATAAGTTCCCTTCAGCTGAGATGTGGAGAGCTGTGAAAAGAGCAGGTTTGGAAGAGACAATGAGGAATATTGTTTTGGACATGTTTGGTTAAAAACTCAAGTTCAATATCCAAGTATAGTATTAATCAAATAGACGGTTGTGCAAATGTGGAGCTTGGGAGAGTGGTCTGGCTGAAAATGAAAATGTGGAATTTATTATTTTTTTTTCTAGCGTCCACTGACCTGGTTTAAAAAAACTCAGAAATGGACATTGGCACAGACAGAATTCCAGGAGAATTTTTCTAGTTCAGGCTTGACAAACTGGAAAATGAATTTCCTTGTGACAGCAGTAGCAGCCAGGACCCACAATACTAAAAATTTTGAGGGAGGAGAACCTTCTCCTTCAGTCTGAGGAGGTTTGTCTCAAGAGGGTGGTTGCAAGACCCATCACTTCTCTTTTCTCTCCCAATCAACCCTTTGATCTTGGACATGGGCATAGTTGTTGGGGTACAATGTACAGCAAGGTAAATACAACCCCAGTGTTCTAGGCAGAGGACCAGAACGGCAGACAAAGAGCCCTAGGAAACCAGCAAGGACTAGGGAGATGGTGAACAGTGAGAAGCTCAGGAAGGGAACCCCATAAAGTCATTTGTGAACTCCTGGACTCACTCTTGGGCTGAGCATGTGTACTCTGATGCTAAATAGCACACTGAACACTTTGAGAATTTGAACCAAGAGATGGACCACTGCCCAGATCTGAAACTGGCCAAAGGCCTTGAAAACATAACTGACGCTGAAAATGCAATCCACAGAAGGCTGTTTAGAATGTGCCCTCTGAATACAACGAAGTTGATTGAATGCTAACACAAAATTGTCTAGGCCAGAATGACTCAGCATATGAAGTAACTGAAAACCTCAGCTTTGCATGGGAGAAGAGAATCAATCCGAGAAAGATTTTAAGGCAGTTATTACAAAAATGCTCCAAGAGCTAGAGGCGAACTGTTCTAATACCTACCACTCTTCCCTTCACCTTGTTGGTGAGGGATCCCTCTCCTAGGTTTCTGGGGATGACCAGACACCTAACACCTGACACTGGACAGATGTGACTGTTAGCCGTTTCTTAGTCACATATACCCACAGCCCAGGAGTGGATGACACCATAAGCCCCACAGGGCCACACAGAGATTGTACTAGGGAACAAAGTGAAAAAACAGGTTGTGGGTGGCAGGCTTGGTAGTAATAAGAAAGAAGGATGTGATTGGATTGTTTGAATAATTGCATGGTTTGGCAGGGAGCTGAAATCCACTCCCTGGGGATAAATAGGAACCATACCTGGGCTTCTTGGTGAGGTGGCTTGTTTGTCTAGGGGACTTGTATGTGGGAGATTGAAGTGGGGAGGGGACTTATGGTCAGGCCATTTGTGGTTTACCTGGTTTCCCTAGATATGAGGCAGCGCAGAATATTGGGCTATAATTTTAGACCTCATACCACATGAACAAATGGAAATATAGAAAGTTTCAAAAAAGAAATAAAGGATAAAGTACCCACTAATAGAAATTTTAGGACTGGAAAATACAGTAGCCAAAATAAAAACACACCATGTGGACTGAATTGCAGAATGCAGAATTGCGGAGATAACAGAAGAAAGTGAATTAACTTTAAGAGAGATTAATAGGAATTAATCAGAATAACAGAAACAAAAAAGACCTATAGGATTGTACTGAAATGTTTAACGTTTGTCACAAGAGTCCCAGAAGGAAAGAAGAAAGAGTGTAGTTCATAAAAAAGAATAATGTTTGAAGAAATAATGGTTGAAGACTTCAGAAATTTGATGAAAGACATAAACAAGAGGATTTAAGAAGCTAAGTGAACCCAAACAAATAAGCCCAAAGAAACCCATGATCAGACACATCATAATCAAACTGCTTAAAACTAGGGACCCTCTCCAAAAAATAATTTTTGAAAGTCAGGGGAGAATCATACATTATTTATAGGGAAACAAGACTAGATTCCAGGTAAGTCACTTACCCTTATCAGAAACAACAGAGTCCAGAAGTAAATGGAACAACATTTCTAAAGTGCTAAAGGAAAAGAACTGGTCAACCCAGAATTCTGTATCAGAGAAAATGTCTTTTAGGAATGAGGTAAAATAAAGACATTCTCAGATTAAGGAAAACTAAGAGGATTTATTATCTGCAGGTGGCATTGGTGAAAGGATAGACCTATTGATCAGTGGAACCAAGAGATTTTCAAAATAGACCTATACAGATGTGGCCAGTTGATAATTGACAAACACGCTGACACCTCAGAGGAAAAAGTATGGTGTTGGATAAGTTGGACATCCATATTGTAAAAAATAAAAAAAAGAACCTCAACTTAAATCTGACTGTACAAAAATAGATTCAAAGTATTATACTCTTAATACAAAATGTAAAACTGTGTAAATCTCTGAAGCTTTCTGTATGAAGCCAGAGACTGTCTCTCTCATTCCCAGAACTTGAGACAATAGGGCCTTCAGTGAGTATCATTAAATATGTGTTACTGCTTCTGGAGGAGACAGAATGAAATTAACTTTAAGGAATAGTTAGTTAATTGGAGAAATTACTGTTACAAGAATATTTTACTTTCTTCAGCTACATGCTTTTCTTCATGAAAATTTGCTTTTTTTGCTTTATATGTCCAAATTTGAAGTAGTGGAATTAAATTAATCAGCGATTTTGATTCTGAGTACTTTAATTCCTTTCTATGACCACATCAATATGAGTGTCTCCTGTTCTCATTTTTTTTGTTTCATTTTTTCTTGTTTTTTAATAACCAGTAGCTTGGTATTTTAAGGTTTTTTTTTTTTTTTTGCAAATAACGCATTACTTTCCTATTGTTCAGTTGTAATCAAGAAAGCCATATTTGCATTTGAATATTCTATAGTGTGTATCTTATATATCAAGTTAAATAACAATTTTAAGAATCACTTGAAGGATCTGGGTAGGTAGCATAATTGATTTTCTACACTGGTATGCTCAGATTTTTTTCTCTTTGTCTTTAGTGTATCTACTGTAGGTTTTTGCATTTTGGTTATCAAGAACCTTACATACAACAGCTTATAACATGTCTGTTTTAAGTTTATAACAACTTATGTTTGAATGCATTCTAGAGCACTGTGTTTTTACTCCCACATTTTGTGCTTTTGATGTCACATTTTACATAATTTTGTCATGTGTCTATTAACAAATTATTGTAGTTATAGTTATTTTTAATACTTTTGTTTTTTAACCTTTATATTAGCTTTATAAGTGATTAATACACCACATTCAGAGCATTAGGTTATTTTGAATTTTACTTTTGAGTTTACGATATTTACCTTTACCATTGAGATTTATACTTTTATTTTTTACTGTTACCAATTTGTACTTTTTTGTTTTAACTTAAAGAAGTTCCTTTCACATTTTTTGTAGGGCCAGTGTAATGGTGATGAAATCTTTTAGTTGCTTGGTTGGAAAACTCTTTATCTCTCCTTCAATTATGAAGAACAACTTTGCCAGGTAGAGTATTCTTGGTAGGAAGTTTTCTTTCAGCACTTTGAATATATCATGCCACTCTGGCCCCCTGGCCTGAAGAATTTCTGTTGGAAAATCTGCTCATGATCTTACGGAGGTTCCTTCCGTATGTAATGAGTTGTTTTTTCTTGCTGCTTTTGAGATTTTCCTCCTTTAACTTTTCACACTTTAATTATAATGTGCCTCAGTTTGGTTTTTTGGGGGTTTATCTTATTTGGAGTTTGATGTCATTTTAATTTCCCAGGTTAGGATGTTTTCAGCTCTATTATTTGTTCAAGTAAATGTTTTTCCCCCTTTTCTCTTATCCTTCTGGGGCACCTATAATACAAATAGTGGTCTGCTTGATGTCCTGTAAGCCTCTGAGTTTTCATTCTTTTTCCTTTTTTTATTCCGACTGGATGAGTTCCACTGCTCTGCCTTTGAGTTCGCTGACTCTTTCTTCCTCTTAATGTAGTCTGATCTTGAACCCCTCTATCATATTTTTTTTCAGTTCAGTTACTAGATTCTTCAACTGTATGAATTCTATTTGGTATCTTATATTTTCTATCTCTTTTGTTGAATTGTCACTGTGTTTCTGTATTCTTCTCTGGATTTCAGTGAGCATTTTTGTGACTGTTATTTTCAACTCTTTGTCAGGTAAGTCACTTATCCTCATTTTATTAAGGTCTTTTTCTGAGGTTTTATCTTGTTCTCTTATTTAGAATATACTCCTTTGTTTCTTCATTTTCATGACTCCGTATTGATTTTTATGTATTATAGAAAACAGCCACATCTCCCAGCCTTAGAGGTGAAACTTACCTCTCAAGTCTGTGCTAGCTCTTAGTTGTTTCTCAAACCTTTGTTTTGTCCAGGAAGTCTGCTTATTCTTAGTGGCTCCCAGTAGCTGAAGGTGTGTCAGGATCTGTCAGTGGCCTGAAAGGGAGGGTCTTAGCATGTGGATTCAGGTTCACTAGAAGCTAGTTCCCTAGATACTTTGGCATCAGCTTTTAAATTATGAAATATACCTCTTTCAGGAGAATACTGAGAGAGGGGCATTTCTGTTTGCTCCCTCCGCGCTGAGCCCTGGGCAGTTAAGAACTCTTTTCTTTGTTTGCTGTTGTCTTGTTGAGCCTATTAACAGAAGCTCCGCTGGGTAACAAAGCCAGACTATCAAGGGATGTGCCCTCTGGTGGGCAACCACAAAAGTTGGGGCATCATACATGTGCACATGGTCATTTCTCAGTGACACCAATGACCTGGAGCAGGGCAGATGGAGACAGTGAAGATGGTGCCTGCTGGCCTCCGTCTCTGGAAAGGATGATAGTCAATACCTTGATGTGCGTTTAATTAGAAGCTGCCCCTCAGGCTATAGCTATGAAGATAAACTATGAAGATAAGTAAATCTCTTTCATGGAAATACTGGGCTTTCCCTCTGCTGCCTGTATACTGACTCCTGTGGGTAACCAGGTGAGTCTGTATGAGCCCTTTAAAAGCTGTTTCTCAGGTCGCTAAACCCCTGTGGGCCTCATGTACATGAATGCTGTTGACTTCCAAACTAGACGTTTTGGTTTTTCATTTCTCAGGTGAAGGGCTTAAAATTTGGGGTACCTGATGTGGAGTTTAAATCGTTTGCTCCAGGGGTGGGGGTTGGTGGTATGAGTTCTCTCCCAGTTGTGAGTCTCCACAGTGTGGGTGGGCTGTATTGTGAGATTGTGTCTCAGCTTCCCTTACCAGTTTTGCTGTGAGTTTTTTCTCATTGTTCTGCTATGTAAAAGTTGCTTAGCTGGTTTTTAAAGGTTTCTTTCAGAGGAAATTGTTCTGTATTTAACTGTAGATTTGTTGTGTCCATGGGAGAAGGTGAGTTCAAGATTATTCTATGTTGCCATCCTAAATTGGAGCTCAGTTGTATTAGTTTTGTCAAATCAATGATAGCTTCATCAGAAGTTCTCTTAATATACATGCAGACTGATTGTTGCTATTTTTCCATTCACTGAAATCTCACCAAACTCCTTCCAGGATCTATTACCCACAAAGGTGAAGTCAAATTTAAAAGGCATCTGGCATGAGTATTTCCTTTGAAACAGAGTCACCAGTTTTTAGTTTTTTGGTCCTCAGAAGTGAGGACTATCTGTCATAATTCTGATAGAGCTGCACAGTGTCCTGTTAACATCTAGATTTTGTGTCTTTGTATGAAAAACTGGCATTTAAGTAAGTTTTTTCCTGCGTATAGGATTATACTGCTAAACTGGAATGTATTGTATGTTGATAGTTACGTGTCTCAGCTTTCCCTTTTGTTTATTTTTCACTATATAGTAGCATTTTGTGAAGGTGTTTTTGGACCTGTGACCACTAGTTAGGGCATCCAAGTACCCAACTACTTGTTAGGCAGTGTGATCCAATTGCGTGTGGCCAGTTGCCAGCAGCAGGTTTTGTTCTTTTCCTACGCTTTTTTCTCCTTGTCTTCTACCTGGTGCTGTCATGTTATCCGTATGTCACCATTAGAAACTTACCTGCTTCATCTACTATGCCTCCTCCAGTGGGGAAACTGTGCATAGTCCACCCTGCAGTGCCCATGTCTCCTTGGGGAAGTCTTCTCTAAGAGCTATTTGTAACCTCTTAATAAAAAAGTATGGTATTAGTTTAAAATTTAACTCTCAGAACATTTGAACATAAAAGTAGCATTGCTGTTTTTTTAATAAGGAAAACATATCAACACTAATAATGTATGGTTAGAAATATAAACTACTAATGAGAGACAGTTTTGAGGAATTTTAAAATTGAATGAATCCTTCAGTAATTCAACGATTTCTTAAAAGTAATTGTTTATGTTGTCTTATGTCACTTGATTTTGATTCACACAATATGGGAATAGTCCCAGTAAGTAATCATTGTTAGTGGTTCAATGCCTATCATTTCAGATTTTAAAATGCAACTACTGATTTATTAATATAGATAACATAGACACTTTTTCCTAAAGAAACAATCATATACATTCTCTTTAGCGACTTGCTGTTTTTGATTTTATGTTATATTTTAGATGGGTCTCCTTTATAACTCTAGTAGAAAAACCTGCAGTTTTTCACTATAAATCATTCTCCTGGCCTTTACTTTGAGATCTACATCCATAATTCTATGATGGAAATAACTCTATAAATTGATAATGTTGAAATTGTTGATACTTGAATTATTTAGATAGATTTTCTGTTATCGAAAGATGCTAGCTTTCTTGGAATGAACTGTTCTGGTAATGCTATATATCCTTTCATGCTTAATGGTACTTCTGAATCCTGTATGCTTATATTGGAATGGTATTTTTGTGTCCATTTTTGTAGATGAGATTAGTTCGAAATGTTTTTCATATGTTATGAGATTTTGGCAACAGTTAAATATTAGCATTGTAGAAAGTATTTGGAGGTCTTACTTACCTGGTTTCTGGAATACTTGAAATAATACTGGAATTAACACTTTCTTGAAGTTGTAGTATTTTACTTGGATGTCCTGATATATTTTGACACTTAAAAATATTGCACTTTAGTAATTGACATTTCCTAGGAAATATATTTATCCAGATTTTCAGATGTTTTAACATTGACTTGTATATAATTTTTCTTAGAATTATTTTAATTTCCATATTTGGGTGTTTCTCCTTAATTTTGTTTTTGTTTTCTCCCATTTCTCTTGATTTGTTTTTTCACAGAACTAGCTCTTAGATTTATTTTTTACTGTTTCCCTGTTTTCTAATTTATCACTTCCTGTTTTTATGATAATCAGTTTTAGCTTTGTTTCTCATTTTCTCATTACTCTTTTAACATAACAATTTAAGTATTTATTTAATCTTCATTTTTAGTGATGAAGGAGTTTTAGTGTATTTTTAAGCTAATTTTAGCTGCTTACCCCATTCATTTTCATATAGCACTTTTATTATTATTTTCTAGATTTGCATATTTATTCTTATTTAACTTTAACCTAAGAATTGCTTAGTGTTTTTTTTTAAGTTTCCAAGTTATTTTTGATGTTAACTATTAATAATTTCTAGTTTCATTATCTCATGTTCAGATATTTTCTGTAGCACTACTTTTAGGAAGTAATTGCAGTTTCGTTTTGTATAATAATTGCATTGACCAGTTTTGTAAATACATTCCATGGCCTTTGAAATGAAAATGGTTTTTTTTTTGTTTGTAGGGTTTAGATATAGATTTATATTTTTTATTACATCTTTTTTTAGTTTTTGTGCATTTGCTTTGTTGAATTAGAGAGAGGTATGTCAAAGCGTCCATTGCTATTGTATTTGTCAAGTTTTTGTTTTTCTCACAGATTTTTCTTATATATGTTTCAATTCTGTGTTTTTTGGTGTCTAGAAAGGTCATTATGGTTTATAGCACATAGTCAGTATGACATGCACATTTTGACTTTGAATTCTGTTTTATCTGATTACAATTCTATGAACCCCTACTTCATCTGAGCATCATTTGCCTGATGTATCTTACCCAGCCTTTTACTTCCTACCTTTGAGTTGCTTTGTTTCAAGAGCGTGTCTTATAGAGGTCAGTTTGTAGATGTTATACAATGAATTCTTTTAAGAGGTAATTTTATCCTATTTTTCACATTCTTCATTTCACGAGGAAAACCCAATAGTAAATATGTTTCATAGGCTAAGTGTTTTCTTGACTTGTTTCTGCAATATCTCTTCTAAAAGTAGTTTGTCTTGATTCTTGCTAGTATATATTATGTCAGACTTTGTTTCTATGCTACTATGTACAGGTTCAGTATTTCTTTATTTTTATGTACCTGTAATATGAAGATACTTTCTACAAAACTTTCGTGGTTTACTTCTTACATTTTTCTTTGGATGCGACATTGGCAGCATCAGCCAGTTATTTTTATGGAGTTTCACAAAACCAATCTGGGTTAACTGGTTTATACTAGGCAATTATTAGGAGTTGAAAATAATTTCTTACTTAGTTCCACTGATCCTTAATTTTTTTCCCAAGTTTTGAAAATACAAATGACATTTTGAGAATGAGCATTAACTTCTGGGCTTACATAAAAGACACATTTGATATTGGCTCTGGTTGTTATTTTTGCCCTTGCATGGAAAAATTATTTAAATATTTTAAAAAGCCTGAAACTGTGCTTTAGGAAGCTATTTTGATGCTAGTCTCAAAGGATAGACTGCTATTCTTTCCCACCCCAGTATAAACTGGGTCACTGCCTTTTGGCACATCTCCATGATGTGAGATTTATTTGATGTTCAAATGCGTTGTCTAGAAATAGTGATGCAGTGTCAGCAAGGCCACTTTTCATTTCATGAACATAATTTTCAGAGCCCTGGAATTAATTTATTTTTTGACCTGTTAATAATTACACTTTTGTCATGAGCATTTCAGAGGCAGAGGAAGCGTCTGGAATGGTCATAGTCACTCTGTGAGATGATAAGTTACAAGGCTTCTGTTCAGCTTGGATATTTGGCCTGTCGAGATAGTGGGTATCTTATGAAAACCAAGGAGCTATTTATTTAAGCAAGCCTTTATCTGATGCCATGATGGAATTCACTGGCTTGAGTGGTTGAAACTACTCATCTGATGTATGTATTTTTAAATTTCATTTTACTGTGGCCAACTTTAAACATGATCAGGGAAGTTCCCTGTTCCATTCACCACCCAGAGCAAGTAATTAAAAAATCCGGAATAAGGACTTCTCTAAAATCCATTAGCTGTCGATTCTAAAATACCTGATATTTAAAATGAGCTATTTTGAAATCAATCATGTATCAGTTCAGTGTTTCAGAAAGAGATTGAGAAAATATAAACGTTTATAAAACCACTAACTCCCCTATTGTAGGCCCTGGAGCGGGGTGAATCTTCCCTCTGTGGCCCTGGGAAAGTAGGGGAAGAGATTTGCTTCTCACTGCTTCCTTTGGTCTTCTAACCAGGTAAAGGTAATAATCCTCATGAGTATTTTATAATGGCATTGTGAGGATGAATGGAATAAATGGTTATGCACTTTAAAAGGGTTTTGGTAGATAAGCACCCTATGTATGTGGTTCGTCATCATCATTATCCTTTATTTGCATATAACTATCTGTTTACTAGATGTTTTTATTCTCTGCATTATCTAAAGTCCATTTTTATCTTACCATTATTAACTTACATACTTAATATACATTAAATATTTTATTTTTCAGAAAAGTAAATCGAGTTGCCATTTTAATATGATTTCATTCTCCCTCAGTTTTTGTACATTTGACTTGCAACTGTAACATTTTAAATTTTTTATTCATAACTAATAGTTTCAACTATTGAGAATGCAATAGAAAATAACTAGTATAAAATGTGAGGGGATTTGAATATTTTATTTAACATTATTAAGATCATGTCATTTGGTACAGAAATAAGAACTTCATAACATCTTGTCTTCTTCCCTTTTGTAACTTGTTTAAGTGAGGCATATAAAAAGTTTTGAGTTTATTTGAACAAAAATCATTTGAATCAAGCAGCACAAAGCCAGGCAGTGCTTAGGAGCACTTCATCAAACAGGACTTTTATAGAGAAAAGGTGGACACTAAGTAAGGAAGCTGCTTTGGGCCATAGCTTCAAGCCTAGGTGGCTGTTTGTGATTGGTTGTTGTTAGTGTGTTTTGTCTTCCTAACCTTGTGGTGTTTACAGGCTTAGGTTAGGTTTGCTTACATAGGCTGCCAGGGCGTTAGTACCACCTGGGTCTAATGACCTCCTTTTTTAATTTAACAAATTACATTTCTGCTGCGGTGATTATGTCCTCCATGTGTCCTCAGCACTGTGTTATCAGGGAAGGAACTGGCCTATTATGTTGACTCTTGGGTCAGCAGCATCTAGCCCCGTGTTCCTAAAATGATAAATGCTTGTTAGTAAATGTTCCTGGAATGAAATCAATTGCTTTTCTTTAAATAGTGTATTTTCTAGGAATTTTAGAAACTAACACACAGAAATTATGTTTTCATGTACTCTGGATTAATTTCTGCTGGATAATACTGTTTTGCGCATTTGTATTCTGTTTCTGTTGCTGCCCTGCAGTTTGTTTTTAATTAGGCATATTTCAGTGCCCTTTGGGGACAGATTCTTCAGATTCCAGAGAGCCTGTGAAAACTGTTTTCCTCTACTCATCACTGGAGCCTAAGGAGGTGGAAGAAGAAAGAGACAGAGATAGTCTTTCTTAAACTCAAGCATATCTAGCCAGCCTTTTCGCACCTCTGAGAAGAGAGAAAAGTAAGATGAGTAAGATTCAGGAGTTAGTTGTGTTTTGTAGCCACAGAATTAAAGTGCTTGGACTTAACCAGAGTGTTAGTCACAGTGCTCATACCCTTTTTAAATGCAAACAGGTGAATTTTTCATGAGTCAGTGATAGGTGACTAGGGACCTCTTCCCAATCCCTGTTATTTGGGTCACTGGGTAATTATTTTTCATTGACTTGCCTCATAAACATATACACATTTTTGATACATTTAAAAAAATTTTCAGTTGCATTATAAAGATGTAGAGTGTTTAAAATACTTCAGTTTGGTACTGATATATTAACGCCAGTTGATAGGCAGAAATCTAAATTGCTATTCAAATGCGTGAAGTTTAGGGTATGAATTTCAAACTATTCTCACACATAGTACTAATGAACAGCCACTTCACCAACGCTTTCGTAGTAGTCTAGTAGAATACTTCGTAATGCATTCCTGGGAAGAGCTTTCTCTCCTATTGATACTAAGTGATGTGTATTTTACACCACTATTGTGAGAAACCATTTTTTTGTCTGTTTTTGGCATTCCCAGCATATGAACCCCTCTTTCTGTGGGTTCCTGCTGTGTAGGTTTGGTGGGTGGCTGCTAGCTGAGTTTTCTGTCCAGGATTTTGAGTTTGAAACCTGACCGCAGAGGCGGGGCAGTAGAGGTTTCCTTCTGGCAGTGGCGGGGGCTTTGTCTGGGTCCTGAGGAGCAGAGGCCTTTCCATCTCTCTGCTGTGGTCTGGGGCTGTCATCCCACTCGCTTCATGGTGATTCTTGGTTCCTGCCTGTTTTTTTGAACATAGTTCATCAGTGCTAAACAAAAATGTTTATGACTGGAAGCTTTTCTGAAAGAAAGGGTTTATTGGGTCATGTGTTAGTCAGAAAAAGCCCCAGGTCCTGGGGCATGTGGTTTGAATCCCCAGCAACGCAGGGTTGGTGGAAAAGACAAACATGTCTTCTCTCCTGGGATGGATGGGGCTCTCTTGTACATTATATTTTGGGGAAGAAAGATGTAAGTTGTTTTGAAAGAATTTACATTGGCTGTAGAAAAGGGAAGAGGTGAAGCAGAGGGCACTTCTAGGAGAGAAGCACAGTCTACAGGGAAGAACTCTTTATACTTTTGATTGACTCTGGGCAACAGTCTGGGAAGTTCATGTATAAGTAGAATGTGGTACATCTGTTGTTTGGCTACTTCGTTTTAGATGGTGCCTGGAACTTGATTGAAGGCTCCAATGCACATTCAGGAATGTGAAGAATCTTTTGTTAGTCGGCTTCCAACTATTAATGATATATTAGGCTTGTCTCTTACTCTCTGGCCTGGTATAATTTAATTTAGGACATCTTAGAATTTTTCTCCTATTATTAGCATATTTGGTAATTCTTGGAGTTGTCCAGAAACCCTTCAGTAAATTCCTTTTCCATGTAAATCAGTCAAAGTTGATTTCCATTGCCAATAGCTAGAAAGTCTGAGACAGCTAACCATTATTCTGTCCACCCACCTTCATTCACATCAGTGAGGTATTGTTGATGTTGTGTGCAAGTGTTGTTATACTTAGAATTTTGTTCTCCTTTTCCTTTAGAGCATATTGTAATGCTTAGTGTGCCTGACTTGATTTTCCAGTAAACTATTGGTTTTAGTTTATAGGTTTGTCAGATGTATTCATCTGCTTATCGAGTATTTTTTTTTTTTTGAGTAGTTTTTATGTATCAGGGACTTGTAGTGGCTGGAATAATACAGCAGTGGATAAAAGAGACCCGACCCTGCCTTCATAGAGCTTCCACTCGAGGAGGTGAACTGATAAATAAAATAATACATTTAATATTATATGGTGATAAATGTAGTGATGACAAAATTAAGCAAGAAGGAGGAGAAGAAAAGGATATCTGAACTGAGGGAGGGTAAGAGGTGATGTTAGAGGATATAACGAGATGTTTTGTGGTCTCAAGACAGAGGTGAGGTGTGTGCTGACACCCTAACAACCATTTATGTGGGACAATTCAGAGGCTCAGGAAGGAGCAAGTCTCCCCCAGAGCATTCATAGCTTCCAGATGCTTTGATTCTGGAGATATGCTGTTGGTCCAGAAGTGACAACAGGTATGTAGAGGCAGCATTGTAAAGGAGGAGCCTAAACTTACTTCAGCTGGTGTGGGTGTACTGAGAGTAAATGCATGTACGATGTTGTAGGATGTTTAAAAGTGCATTAGGATATGAGAGTTAACTTTTTAAATAATTCGGTATACTAATTTAAGAGCACGATTTATTAATTCTGGACCATATGCTTATTATACTAATGTCTACTTTATTTGTTGTACCACACAACAAAGATTGTGCCTGTGTGAGCATTAGGTTTTAGAATAACATGACATCCAGGGAGTGGTTATAGTTTTACCTTATTGGACATACAAAAGCATTTTAAACTGATTTTCATGTATTAGTACAGTATATGTCGAAAAGCCTAGGAATTATAGAAAATGAGAAGCATAATTAAGATTTTGTATTTCATTGTGAAAGGACTAACATTTTTATTATGTACAAAAGCTTTAAATATGTCATTTGTTGAAGTAGTTGTCAGAAAAATTCTACTAAACATCAGGTCTTTTTTTTACCTATACTTTTCACTAAATGTGTTATGATCGAAAGAAAAGCTAAACAGAAGCAATCTTAATATCTTGTTGATTATAGTTCAGAAAGAAAAAGAAATGGCAGAACATTAAGCCTGAAAACCATTTGCTATAATTGCCTTGTGTGAAATGTAACTGGTAGCTGTCAGGCTTTGATTGAAACTTACTGAAGGATACACCAGCTGCATGCATTAATTGTCTCCTTGAGCAGATACACACACCCACTGTAGCCTGCTCTTGGAAGCAGGCTCTTTTGTATTTAATTTGTCGTTAAGTATTTTATGATTGGGTTTGGATGAATGTTACTGTAAATTCAGATTTATTTTCAGTATCATTTCTGGCAAACAAACAAAGTCCTTTCCAGTTAAATCATGTGTACCTCTCTGTAAGTGACATTTCCAAATTTGTAATACTGAATATTTGGAGGAGGGGAACTTATAAACATTATTGTTTTAAAGAAGTGTTTTGAAACATGTTTTTAGTAAATAAATATATATATATATATATATCTGTACTTTTGGACTATTAATATTGAACTTTTTCTAGGTATATGAATTTCAGTTTATGCAGTAAGGTTTTTAGTAAGGTGTTCTGATCACATTAGAACATTTACTTTCTATATCCTTTCTACTTGGAAGGTAGCAACCTGTGGTTGAATTATCTGTAAATATTTTTCATAAAATTTAAGTCTTTTTAAAAGTGTTGAGACATACCTCTGTATCAAAGTTTACGAATTTATTTGGATTGTGTACAAATGTATTTTCTTGGTTGAGTAACTGTGGTGTTTGACAGCTACCATGTAAGGCACCAGGTAAGCCACAGCCGAGCCTGTCAGAGATTGCTTCTTTATTCATATTGTTCACAGTCTGAATTAAACAAAATTCCAGGTGGAGCCCAAGCAGAAGGTATTTATTCCTTTATTGCCCTACAGGGAGCATCTAGTTTGAGTCCCCTAAGATCCATAGCCATGGAGTTTGGCTTGAATTCATAGAATTACTCACACTGAGAAATAAAAACGTGTTGCTGGACTATTGATGATCTACAGTAGACATTTGTTTCCTTTTGGCTGCCTGGCATCCGTTCCCCTTCCTGAAAACACCCCAGTTTCCATGAGGAGAACACTGAGCCTGTGTTCCCACTAGGGAGGGAGTCAGAGACCCTCACCTCCCTTGGGTATGGAACTTTGAGCTTCCCCGGTGGGTGCTCTTCCAGCAGGACTGCCCTGGGGCCCTGACTGCAGCATTGTTGTTGGTCTTGCCTGGTGTCTGCTTATTAAATTTCAGAGCCTCCCTTGATTCTCTGAGAGCCCCCTTTTCCTTTTGCTAATCAGAGGCAATTTGAGTTGGTTATCATTTTCACAAGAACTTCAATTGGCAAAAAAATATCTTTTTCAAATCTAAAGTGAAATTTCCATTTCAGTCAGTGTCCTTGCTATCTCTTACAGTTGTTGGCAATTCCAGACCACATTGCTGGAGACAGTCCTGTGCTTGCCCTGGGGGCACTGCCAAGCAGTCACTTTGCTTCTCTGTGTAGTCAGCCTTTGAGGACCTGGCTTGTACAGGTTTGGATAGTGGACCATAATGGGATGTGTCAGTGTTTTTCTGTTTGCTGAATTGTGTATAAAATTTTAGGACTGCTTCTCAGTCCTAAAATTCACAGCCAGTTACTGGATGGTGTGTGTTGTAAAGGGACGGCCAAAATAAAATGTTTCTGCAACTAAATTTTTATATCATGTAGTTTTTAAAAAATAAGCCAAATAAGTACTTCATTTTTTTTCTCTTGTAATTTTAAAGTGACAGATTTAGGGTTAGAAGTGTACGATGGCTAAAGTTGAAGCGCTGCATTTTAAAATTGACATACATGTAGAATAAAATATACTTTTATCATTTGAAGGCATTTGTTTCCTAGTAAAATTAAAATATTACTGGAAGAAGTATGTATTGAAAATTAGTACTTTTTTCAATCATTATGTACTAGTGAAATGGAAAATTTGAGCAATTATATTTAGATCTGTCACTACATCATTTTTGTATTAGCTCACTCTGACTCATTATTATTATCTTTTTGCATTCCACCTCCTGGACAGTTAAGCACTTCCGTAGCTAATCCATCTCTTATGAGGGAGTTCAGAACAGTTTCTCAGACCTTTTGAAAGGAATAATTATCTGAATTGTATCATCTTAGGAGGTTTATCGTTATAGAGACCAGCATCTTATTTTACATTTTTGTCTATTAAATAGATGCTTCTATTTAATTCTTTGTGCTTAGGTGTATTATGTTCAGTATCTTTGAGTATAGTTACGTATCACAATTGCGTTCGTATGGATTTACTACTCAGCTTTCTAAAGAGGACTGTGAAATAGTTGCAACTGGTATAGTAGCATAAAAAACAGAAGGCGGGGGTTTAAGAAATACATGTACGAAGTGTCATATTTTTCTCAATGTAAGTGTACATGTGTGTATTCTTTGCTCATTCATAGAGTTTGCAAGCACTTTAAATTTCCCGCCCTTCCCAACATAGGAATGAGTTGTGTTGAAATGAGTTTATTCTAACCTAGATGTCCTCATCATAGAAATGTTACATAGGATGAGGAGGCCTAATTTAATTCAAAGTTTAGATGACGTACTTTTTGCTCTCACATATAAGAAAACAGTGTTTTGTGGTGAGTAAACTTTTAATGATAATGTTGTTGGAAGGAAGTTGACTCCATGGATTTTTAATTTAGCCTTTATCTTGCCTTCCATGAGGGCACCCTCAGAGTCACCTAGAGTTGATGTTTGAAGACCAGAGCAGCATGTGGGTGAAGCTGGGAGTTAGTGGAACAGACCTGTGAGTCCAGGGTGTACGGACAGCAGCACAGTATCTTGGTGGAAGAGCCAGAACCAGTCAAACCATCTGTTGCTGTTCTTCAAGAACTGTTATGAAAAAGGTGTTCATAGTTGCAAGGGAAGGAAAGCATTCTGAGAATAGAGAAAAGAGAATAGGAAGGGGGAGACAATTCCGTTTATCACCCCTCTACCCTGCCTGCCTGGGGTACCCAGCATACCAGGGAAAAGGCAAGTGAATGTCACTGATGAGAGACTCAGGCTTTCTGTACCACTGACAACAAGGATGGGACCTGGCAGTTGAATGCACTGATCGCTTCATTTGCAGTGACCACCAAGGGAGGAGGTATACACTTGCAGCAGGAGCTTCACGAAGGCTACTTTCCACTGGAGGACAGTGCAGGGCAAGTACATGAAGCCCAAAGGAATTGGAGGTGCAGGCAACTCAAAACGTACATCTGAAAACCTTGGATTATTCTATTTGACTGTTGCGACCATTAAAAAAGAAATAGACATCTCCCTGACTTGGCGGCTCCGTTGGTTGGAGGATCGTCCCCTTCACCAAAAGGTTGCAGATTTGATCCCCAGTCAGGACCACATACCTAGGTTGCGGGTTCAGTCCCTGGTCGGAGTACGTAAGGAAGACAACCAGTTGATGTTTCTCTCTGTCTCTTTCTCTCTCTCCTCCCCACCCCCACATTAAAATCAATAAACACATCCTCTGGTAAGGAGTAAAAAAAAAACTAGACACCACAAGAAGGGAGCAGGTGAATGGTCAAGGGGAAGACAGGCTGCATCATACATTTTGAAGGTTTGGGTTATGAGACTGGGTTCAGTTCATTCAGTTGTGTGGCAGATTATTAATTATGGCAGGTTACTTAGGTCTCTGAGCTTTTCTTTGTAAAGTGAGAGAAGATAATATCATATTACAGAACTGTTGTAAGGTTTATTATATTTAAAAACAGCTTCGTAAACTATAAAGTACCATGTAAATGCTAGTTATTCCATGGAGCTTTACTTTTGTAAGCTGGGGTCCCTTTGTAGTATGTGTGTTGCTAAATCTAGGTCTTAGTGATGCATCAGTGGGTTAAGCTGACACTTCCTTTTCTGTAATCTAGACCAGTCATCGAGAGACTGCGATTATGGTGCTGGGGATCTGACTTTGCTTCTCCCTAGCTTTGTGTTTCTCAAACTCCCACCAAAGCATACCTGAAAGGGAACCCATGCACACAGGGTGCTCAAGCAGTCTGCCACATACATGCTTATAGTTTCTTTAAAATCTCACTGTATTGTATAATTTTCTATAAAATTTTCAGCCTAGCCTGTACAATATTTATAGTAAACTATATGTACCTTTTAAGTTACCTGTGAATAAGATATTAAAAGGGGAAAGGGGATTCTGCCTGTTCTCTTAATAGGTGGGAATGATGGGGTTGGCCCTGCCAGTGACTTCATGTGCCCCTAGACATAGGAGCGCACACGCCCAACTCTTGGGCTCCTCTTACTTGTTAGAAAAGATGTTTGACTTTGTGGGGCCCGTGTTCCCTTATGGGCAATAATTCTGTGAAATTCCATGTAACAGATATTGCAAGGAACTGTTGACCCGATTACAAAATCAAATTACCCGTATTTTGCTGTGTACAATGTGCACCCATGTTTTTGGCCTAAACTTTCAGGGAAAAAAAGCTTTCATTTTAATGTTTTAATTCAATTACTTATTTATTTATATTTAGGTACTTGTTTTTTGTATTATAAAGGAATTTTCGCATTTATTTTTTAACATATTATGGTACAAGCAATTTTATGTGCTGGTAACAAATTAGTACTACCCATGTATAATGTGCATCTTTATTTTTCCGTGAAAAAATTGGGCAAAAAAGTGTGCATTATACATGGCAAAATACGGTATGTGACATGCGTATTTTTACAAAGTGGTTTCTAGATATTGTGTAATTCTTATCCACATAGGCCAGTCACAGAGGACTTTGATCAACAGAGTTTAATATTGTAGAGGATTGAAACTATCAAATGTTATTTGCTTAAAATATTCTTGAAAGGTAGTCATCAGTAATGACATTTCATTGTGCTATTCTTTCTACTTTGTGTGTGATCATAAAGTTTCCATTTAATGCTTAAAAATCTTTAAGGTTTCTGGTCAAGAAGATAAGCTAAGCACTGAGCATTGTCATTTGCCATCTGTCCATTTTAAGGCCTCACCAAAATGAAAGTATAGACTCTAACAGGAAAAATAAAGATATCATTATCAACCAATAACTAACAAAGCAAGGAGAGAGGAGTCATCAACAAATAAGAGATAGCAATCACTTTTTCGGAATGTAGGAGATGAGGCAGGTTGAGAAGCTCCAGCCTGGATGTGCTGCAGGGGTGCCGTCAAAGGTGTGGAGGCAGTCTTTCTGAGGCAGTCACGGGGGCTCTCAGAGTCAGCAGCTTTTCTAGAGGTTATAAATTTAGATAGAGGTTTCCAAAAATAGGGTATAATTGAAGGGGGCTATGTATAAAATTGACACGTTAGGCCCCACCCCACTCACATTGCACAGTGCATACACAACCCTAAAGCAGAGTCACAGGGACTGCCTTGTCTATGTTCCTGAATACTAAGATGTGCTCACATGGGGTGAAACTCTACAAGTCCGCACAAATTTTTCAAATTTTGTGAAAACTAAGTTAAGCCCTAATGTTTTAAGACATCTATTATATATAATTAACTTCTGTCCTATGCATCTAAGAGTTATGTACTGTCATGGGGAGATTTTAAAATACTCATTCATATAATTTCCTGTTAGCTTTATTCTCTCACAAAACTGTGCCTGAGAAAGGCTACCAACCACTAAAGAAAATTAAATATAGCTAATAAGCCAGTAATAAAGATAGAATGGAATACTAAAAAATGCTGAATCACAAGAAAAGAAGACAACCAAATAATAAAGGTCCAAATGAAAAAAATACCAAGATGGTAACTATATTGATAATTAAATTAAATATAAATTATTCTATACAATGTGATTACAAACTTGTTAGACTGGTTAAAACATAAGATTTGATTATACGCTGTTTATGAGAGACACTTTAATGGTAATGACACAGATAGGTGAAAACTGAAAGGATGGAAGATGATGTACCATGCTTACAATAGATAAGAAAGGTGGCATAGCTGGATTTGTACCAGAAAACCAGGTTTCGGGACAAGGAATCTTGCTCGTGGTAAAAAGGGACATTTTGTAATAACAAGCGAATTCACCAAGAAGACATAACAGAAAATCAGTGAGGATACAGGAAATTTCAACTATATTATTAAACAACTTTGCCTAATTGATCTTTCCAGAGGACTCTACCCAACAACAATAGAATTCATATTCTTTTGAAGTTGTACCTGGAATATTAATAAAAACAGACAGAAACATGGATCACAAAATAAATCTCAATAAATTTTGAAGGGTTAAAACAATAAAGACTGTATTCCCTGATACCAACAGAATTCAGTTAGAATCAGTAACTTCTAAGTATACCCATGGGTCAAAGAAGAAATCACAAGAGAAATAAGAAAATATTTTGAACCTAATGAAAATGAAAACAGCATGTTACATTTTGTGGAATATAGCTAAAACAATTCTTTAAAGAGAAATTACAATTTAAAAACTTATGTTAGAAAAAAAGAAAGATATGGAATCAGTGAACTAAACTTCTACTTTTAAGAGCATAACTTAGTGAAGAAGACTGTGCAAAATAAAAGAGAGAGAGAGAGAGAGAGAAAGAAAGAAAAATCAGTAAAACCAAAAGCTGATTCTTTGAAAAACACTGCCAGCTAAGTGAACCCTTAAATATGGACTTTGGATGATTAATGATGAGTTACAGAAGGTTGATTGATTGTAATAAATGTCCCACTTTGGTGCAGGATGTTGATAGTGGGAGAGACTGTCCATGTGGGGGGCAGGGGACATACGGGAGTTACCTGTACTTTCTGCTCTGTTTTTCTGTAAAGCTAAAACTGCTCTGAAAATAAAGTTTACTATTAAACAAAAGAAAAGAAAGAAACAAGATGACACAAATTACTAATATCTGGATTAAAAGATAGGTCATCACTAAAAATCCTACAGATGTTAAAGAATAATAAGAGAATATTATGAACAACTGTATGCCAGGAAATTCACCAACTTGACAGACATGAACTTACCAAACCATACTAGAAAAAATAGAAAATCTGAATACCCCTATACTTTTTAAAGAAATTGAATTTGTAACTAATTTTTTTTTTCCCCACAAAAAAACCTCCGGGCCCAGATGGCTTCACTGGTGAAATCTGTCAACCATTTGAGGACGAAATATTACCAATCTTACCCACATTCTTTCAGAAAATAGAGGAGGGAATAGGTCTCAACTCATTTTATGAGGCCCTCATTACTTTTCTGCCAAGCCAAAAGTATTAAAAAGAAAGAAATCTACAGAGCATTATCCCTCATAAAAATAGATATAAAAATTCTTAACCAAATTTAAGCACATTATGCCCAATAATATATTTAAAAAATGTTAGATGCGGGAGGTAAACTGACCTGTTACACAGCCCCTGAGGGCTGTCCCATTCAGGAACATTATTGTGAATGCTGGCAAGAGGGATGTAGTGTTCTTTGGATTGACTTTTGCTTCTCTGAGTCAGGAGTCTGTGGCTTTATTTCTTCTTGTGTCTGAAATTCCAAGAGCTGGGGGTGGAGGTGAGGGAGTAGGGGATTATGACTTTGACTCTTGGGCAGCTCTGATGTAATGCTCCATGCTTGGATCTTGAAGACCCGCTGCCTGCCCTGCTGCTCTACCACTTCTTTGTTGTATGGGCTCTACCCACCCTGTCATTTACCCACCCTGGTAAAATTGTATAACATTATATTGGATTAAGTGACAAGGGCTGGCCTAGGTACCATGTATCCAGTCCTCAGTCAAAAATCTATAAACATTTATAAATTAAAAAAAAAAAACCTAGAAAAGATATATGAAAACTAAGTAGGATTTATCTCATTTATAAATTAATCAATATGATTTGTTACATTAACAGAGTAAAAGAAAAATTGTGTGATCATACCAGTATTTACAGAAAAGGCATTTGACAGAATTCATCATTGATTCATGATTTAAAAAAACTCTTAGTGAATTAGAAAAACAGGGTATTTCCTCAGTCTGATGAAAGGCCTTTCTCAACCAACTGCAGCTAACATATTCAGTGATGAAGAATTGAATCCTTTCCCTCTAAAAATGGAAACCAAGCAAGAATGCCCACCTTGTGACTTCTGCTAAGCATTGTACTGTAGGTTCTGGCCAGTGCAGTAAGACAAGAAAAAGAAGAAATAAACAGATTGGAAAGAAGAATTAACATTCTCTATTCATCGGTGCAATGATCATGTTCAGAAACCATCTTAAAGAATTTACCAAAAGCACTGTTACAACTGGTAAGTAAATTGAGCAGAATCTCTGTACACTGGATCAACATATAAAAATCAGTTGTATTTCTATATAATAGCAATGAACAATTGCAAAATGAAATTAAATAACCACTTCCCTTTACAGTAGCACCTAAAGCATAAGGTATTTAGGAATAAATTTAACCAAATATGTACAGTATCTGTCCATTCAATATTATGAAACATGGTGGAAAGAAATGAAAGAAAACTTATACATAGAAACATAACATGTTAATGTATCAGAAGATGCAATATTATGAAGATGTCAGCCCTCCCCAAATTGATTTATAGATTCAGTGCAATCTAGTTAAAATCCTAGCAGCATTTCTTTTTGTATAAAATGGCAAGGTGAGTCTGAAGTCTATATGGAGATGCAAAGAACAAAGTCGGCTGAATTACATGGCCTGATTTCATGATTTACTATAAGGTAAAGAAATTAAGACAGCATGATAGTGGTGTGTGAACAGACACACAGAATAGAAATTCCAGAAATATGGTTAGGGCGTGGAAGTGGGAGGGGCAGCATTGGAAGTCCCACTTGTCATCTTGTTACAAGAAACATCAGAATTTCAGAATAATCTTGGTTGTAGTTTAATTAACATCCATTTTAGGACAAATTTTATGAGGTGTTATTTTATGCCACTAAATCAGCCATAAGCTTAATTGCTGAAATCTGGGTAAATGTATATTTGTTTTTGCAGTTTAAGCCCCACTAACTGATTTAATAGACTAGCCAAAAGCAATTTCAGATACTTCCATTTATTACAAATGATTAATCTCTTTTGTTTCTATAATCATATGTAACTGAAATAAAATGTTTATATGGCATTATTTAAGTTTAATTGTACTTAATTCCTGTAAAAAAAGAGGATAAAATGCCAGAACTTGTTCTTTATTTTTTTAAAATAGAGCTGCATCATTTATAGTGCCTCGATTATGAGCAATTAGCTTGGTTTTGAAAATTACAGACATTTTCTAAGTTAATTTTCATTATACTTTTGATTTTAAGTAATAAAGGTCATTTCTAAATAATAGCTTTACTGTGTACCAAGTTGGCATTTGGTAGTTTAAAAATTTTAAAATCAATTTATGATTCTGTGAAATTATAAGGGGGGAGCTTTATAAATAGTTTTTGTATAAAAAACATGTGGATATATATGCATAGGCACATTTAATCATTGAAAATTGCTTGTCAGGACAGTCATGGAAATGTCCTCTGTAATAGTTTTTCTCAGATCTATTTTAGACTTATGCGTGTGTTGCTATATTTATCTTTATCTAATCAACCCTTGCTGTGAGGTTTGGTTATTTTATTACAAGCAGCTGTGGAAAGCCTTTTTTTTTTTTTTTTTAAAAAACAACTGCATTCTTTTGTAGTGCTGCCATCATTCACATATTACACAGTTGGACAGCAAATTAAAACTAAGTAAACTGTAGAATTACATGAAATGCATGATGTCAGTATATTTCATGATGCCTTTGGAAAAAACTACCTTTCAGAACAATTTAAAATGAAAGTATTAATATTTGTTCGGTCATAACAAAAGATAGAGTCAGCAGTATGGATTATCACCCTTAGGTGTTTTTTGAGCATGAAACAATTTATGCTGGGCTTAACTATGGCTATATTTAGTATTCTGACGCTTAAAAGCATGCCAACATTTAATTAGTTTGCTCTGGTGCTGAGAAATGTATACATATTAGTGAATACATTTAGTAAATTTATGACCATCAGCAGTCTAAAATTCTAATTCTGTGGTCCAAATGGGAACTTTGGAATATATAAATTATTTTATAAACCTAAACTTAACTCTTAACTGTAATTTTTGTGTGACAGTTTGAAAATGCTATAAACATTAGGTTCAGTTGACCTACGAGTTTGTGCTGTATGCCAGGTCCTGGGGTAGGATTGCCCCATTGTCTTGAATTTCAACATCAGTCCTAAGAGGTAGATTACTCTTAGATTATAGATGTGGAAACTGAGTCTTTAAACCTCCTCCAGGGACACACAGCTGATTAAGGATAGTTGATTCTAGTAAATGTATTGATTGTCCCACTCACCCCTTCAGGATTGTTAGACAATAGAAGTGCTCTGATATTAGGAGGATGATCTTCACAGTGTAAACATATTGCATTTATAGCACATGTATGAGAGAGGCCCCCAATAAAACCTGGAATTGTCTTCTGCAGGGCAGACTCATTGTAGTACAGGCTTTCCTTGCTCAGTTAGTGTTCTAGGAACTCGTCTGTATCAGGGTACCAGCTGGTGGTGTTGTGAGAAGCTGCCTTTGGCTTCAGTGAGTGGTTTTTGAAGACTCTTTCAACCTTTTACCCATTTCATGATGGGAGATTTATGAGTGCACCTGCCCATGCTGCACTGTGTGTTCAGCAGTTTTTGACCAAAAACGGCATACCCCGTGTTCCCCTCTTCTTGTTCACCCCATCTCACCCCGAGTGACTGTTTTTTGTTTCTGTGGATGAAAAAAGTCCTCAAAGGGAAATGGTTTGCTGATGTGGAAGAGGTAAACAAAAAACAGCAGAAACACTAAAAGGCATCAAAATTGACGAGTTCAAAACTGTTTTGAGCAATGGAAAAAATGTCTCGATAGGTCTGTTGCATCAAGTTGAGAGTACTTTGAAGGTGACCGAAGTTTAAACATATAAGAGTAAATACACAATTTTTTATAAATAAATTCCAGATTTTTGGGGTCTCTTTGTGTATGGTTGCCATTTAGACCCTTGTTTACTTTTTGTATTAATTGAAGAGATAGATACTTGGAAAATTTGCAGTTTTTGATTAGCCATTTCTTATGCTAGAATTCATTTTGTTTCTACTGTCACTCTGTTCAAATTCCACCTGCCAGTATCTGCTACCTGAGCTCATCTAGCATTTTGTAATCAGTCTTTGGGATTACCTTCTCCCCTTTGTACACTTGTGTCCCATATGATGAACGTCAAATTAATTTTACACTAAAACTGTAGGTAGCTCACATTGCTTGCCAAAGAAAGCATAAACTCATCTTGGCATTGAAAGACTTGAATTTTGCTTCCTAGTTTTACCCTTCTCGTTTCATCTCCATGGCCCATCTCAGCCTCTGAAACCGCTGCCACTGTTGGGAGGACCTTGAACTGAGCTTCAGGTGGAGGACCTCATCTTCTCCCCGCCTCTGCACACAGCGCCTTGCCCCGCCCCAAGAAAGACTTTCCTAGTTCCCTGCCATAGCACTTGGTTTATATCTTTCAAAGTACTTAATAATTTTAGCATCAAACCACAGAATCTAGGAAATTAAGGTAAACAGATTTGTGCACACCATCTAGAGCTTACCTGCATACTTTTGCAATTTTCCTAAACATCTTGCTTCTGGTCATAGTTCTGTGCACTCAGGATAATTTACATTTATTTTATACCATTCTTTGCACTAATTTTTTGTATGTGGATCTTTAAGTATGCCACAAAGGACATTAGTTTCATCATCACTTTAATTAGCTTGAAATGTAACTCTTTCCGCTCTTTACCTAGTTTACTTTCTTTTGCTAATTTCTTCCATATTTATAGTTTGTTTTATTGAATCATGCTTTATTTAATACCATAAAATATGATTTACATGCAGAATTACTTGTCTGACAATTTAAGGAATGCAAAGATTATGCACTGCATAGTGATACATTTAAATGACTTTGGTGGACTAGTCTGAAAAGAGGTTCTTAGTGTTGATTCCTGAGGAGCCGAGTGGGGGTAAAGAAACTGTTTTCAGTAAACAGTTTGCAAAGCTGCTGCTGCCTGCCATCCTCCTGGGCTCTCCAGACACTGAAGAGCCACAAAGGCACGAAAGCCAGCTCCTCACTGCACACAATAGGAAACTGGTTCAACTGAAGCAGAGATGCTTGTTCTGGGCAAGGAGGCTGCTGTGATGAGGCAGGCGGTGCCACCTCTGTCCCGTTAATAATCTCACATGTGTTTGCTTTTCTTGAGTCTTTGATCAGACCCCATAATTTGTTTTGTGCTTTTACAGAGGTTCTGTGGAATGTGTTTATAAACATAATATAAAGGAAGATACTCTTTAAAGGCTTTTAGGGTGTAAGTCATGATTTATTGATAAGTATGAATATCTGAAACCAGGATACCTGATAAATCTGGAGAGCTGTTTGCTCACTTCACATTATACTGTGCAGAGAGCCTTAACCTCTGTGTTCTGTTAAATGTGAGAATGGTGACTACCAAATTAATTTTTCCAAATTTCTCTTGGATGACTAACATGTAGTCTGAAGTTGAAATAGTTATTGAATTTAGATTTGCTTTTCCATCTGCATTTCTGAAGGACTGTTATAAAATCTGTGTAAACTTAACCAATTCCTTGTTGAGGAATTGTATGATGAATTATTTTCTAAAGAGTAATAGATCGTTGTATACTTTAAAAATTATAAATCATACATTGAATTTAAATAAAAAGATAAGTAGAACAAAATAACACTAATAATAACAGGTGGTATAGAAACAGAACTTTGCCCATTCTCATTAGACATTCATCTATACCATATATGATTGCAGTTCAGTAGTAAAAATGTGAAAATTAAAAGTTTGTTTTAATCCCTCCATATTAAAAGCTTTATTTATTCATTCATTTGTTCATTTATTTTAGAGAAAGGAAGGGAGTAAGAGAGAAACGTCAGTTTGCTGTTCTACTTGTTGACGCATTTATCGGTTGCTTCTTGTATGTGCCCTGACTGGGATCAAAACTGCAGCCTTGGTGTATCAGGATGATACCCCAACCAACTGAGCTACCCAGCCAGGGCCACAAGTCAGTTTTAATGGCTTTATTTCTCTGTCTTTGGGGTTTCATGATACCGTTGTTCCAGTTTAGTCAAAACATATATTATAGTCCTATCCAGTGGTATCTTAATAGTGTTGACTTCAAGTATTCTTTTGCTTTTTATTCTAATATGTGATTGTCTTGGTAATTCACATGTATATCCCCCACCCTTTTTTTGCTCCTGCAGCTGTTGGAGTTGGAACCCAGCAAGGATAGCCACATAGTCTTTGTGGCTCAAAGAGACAAGAGATAGTGACTAGTGATGCCTGTGTGTGAACACCCAGTTCTGCTAATGATTGCCTCTTGGGCCTAAAGTGGGGGTTATAGCACTGCTCCAAAGAGCTGGTGTGAGAGCTAAATGAGTTTATAAAGTACTTAGAACAGGACCTGGCACATAAGTGCTATTATTGTCATGTAGATACTCATTGATCATAAGTAAAAGTAAAAAAAAAGAAACAAAAAAGATTTCCACTTTCCCCTACCACTGAGAAAGAGAAAAAGAGAGAGAGAAGAGAAGAGAGAAAAGAAAAAGATTGATTGTTAGGTTAATGGATTTCCTCAACAGCTTTTGCAGCTCAACTAGGCGTTGAGAGCCACTTAAGGCCAGGGAGACTTTGAAGGAACTGGAAGAGGGAAAATATTTATGTAACCCCTTACATGTTATCATTACTCATTACATAATCACAGCATTTAGGAAGCAATGTGAATTATTTTTTGCTAGTTCTGTGTAAGAATTGATCAGAAGATTTGCTGACTGAAATGTACAAGGCTGTAGGGTTATCAGCGGATGAAATTGAATGTGGAGGAGGAGCAGGATCAAAGGGAACATTCTCTCCTGGCCTGCACTCGACATTTGGCTCCCTTTTCCTTTTTCTTTTACAGGCTCATTGGGAGCTTATATCAGTGGAAACCACAGCTTCTGGCTTTTATAGTGAATACACGATCAGCCAGTGACTGACTTGTATTTCCCATTCTCCAGTGACTCCTCTAAGAAACCCAGCTACTTTGTAAGTAGTAAAGATCCAACACAATTAAATCTGTGAGTGTTTACACTCCAAAAACACAACACCTTGGCAGCCTCTGCATTGTGGAAGCACCTATGAGAGGAGGAGAAAGTTCTGTACTGGAGATGTAATTCGAAGGGAAGAATCCATTTTCATGTTTTGGCCAATAGCCCAGCACTCAGACAGGTGTTGGTGCACCCCAGATTGTGGGAGGCCTTTCCTGTTGCTGTGGGTCCTTGGAGCACTGTTGCTGTACTTAAAGGGGCTGGCCAGGAGCTGAGGTGGCTTATCACGCACAATATTTACCACAGCAAGGTTGTTATTCCCCTCCCCCAATAGATGATGAAACTGAGATTCATGAAGGTGAAGTGGCATTCCTTGTGGGGTGCCACAATCCCAGGTCTCTGGGCTCCTGGACAATGCCCTTTCTCTGAGGCCACAACAGGCACGTTGATAGGCTCATAGCTTCCCTGTATTCTGTGGGAAGTTACTTTGTTTACGAGTGATCGCTTCTCTTCATCAGGTACGTTTTTGCCTTCACAACACCCAGAGGGGTGTGTTGGTGTATACTGTTAGGAGTCCTGTAGAACCAAAATCTGTATCCCTTTCTGGTATGAAGGACAGAATTCTTGGATTGAAAGTCAGCACATCTCAGCAGCCCACAGCCTGATGGAAGGCTTGTCTCGGGGGTGACCGTCTGCCCTGCAGAGGAACAGCAGGGATTCATTAGGAAATTTTCTCCTATTTAATGAGATTAAAATTATGAATGCTGTTTGTTTTCTAGAGAGAAGAAAACGTAATGAATATGTCCTTAACATTTTTTTAGGTTTTTAATTAGTGATTTAGAATCAAATATTGTGCAAAACATGCAACTTAGACTAACGGGTCAGGCATCTTGCAACTCCCTAGGACACCCAGCTGCATGCGTGTGTGGAAACAATGAGGGGAAGTTCTGTTATTTCTGATCCTGTACCAGACCTGGTGGAGAATGAGAACTTTAAAAATGTAATAAACATTTACTAAGCGATATAGTGGCCTTTATGGCCTTCTGCAGAATGGTTTGATATGATTGTGGTATTAAGAGTTTTTCAGAGGAGCGAGAAAAATCTGCACACCATGACCAGCTGGGATGGGTGAGTCCTGTGGAGTGAGGGGAGGAGGATCACAGGATGCCTTGGATGCGTTGTCCACCTTCTCAGGTCAAGGCCAGCCCCTTAACAACGTCTCTGCCCTTCCAGGTTGGGCCTGGGTACAATTTTATTTTTAACCCATTTTTTTCTTCTTGCTAAAAGAAGAGGTTAGTGAAGGCTACAACTTCTAAGGAATCCCACATTTTAAAAATTTTAAATAATCTTATTTAAAATTAAGGAAAATGGTGGTTGATAAACATTTTGAACATTTTAAGTATACTTTTGTCACATTTATAATCTGACCATAAATTATTAATGTGGCTCTATTATTGCTATTTTTATGTTACTGCTAAGGAAAAAAAATCTAGGGAAGAAACAACTTTGTGTAATCAGTTGAACAACCGCAGAGTCGAGGCAACAGGAAAAGGAGGTTGACATGAGATATTGTTCTCTCAGTAGTGTTGCAGGGCCATTGTGGCCTTAGTGTTCTCAGGGCCACCAGAGCTCTTCCAGAATGCCAGTCTAGTGTTCACAAGTATTGTATTCTTCCTTCACTTACTCCGTTTCTCTCTCTTTCATCATTTACATGGAACTATCTACTATAGACCTAGACATTTTTTTATAGTATTGACCAACAGCAAAAAATACCATCGTGCTAGCTTGCTAATTATAGTGTGTGTACATATGTGCCCAACTACATTTTAATGTGAAACAGTGAAGACAAAAACTAGTACTCTGTAAGTGAGAGGTGGCGAGAGCATAAGGCTCACTAGCCAGCTTTTGAAATTCCTGTGTCCCAACACACAGCCCTGACAGTGTCCTAGGCTGAGTGGTCACCACCTCTGCAGTCACTCCAGCCCCCACAAGCTTCCTCTGTATTGTAGCTTTTAGGCTAGGGTGTCCTTTGTCAGAAATACAACCTTAGGAATTCATGCTTTTAATTTTTCTTTCTTATATTACTAATACTTTTAGACATTATTAGGAAGAAGGTGTGCACTTTATTTTGAAACATTCTCAGTAAAGACAAAAATAATAAATAATACAAAATTAAACATTTGAAAGTAAAGCTTGATATAAAGACTTCATTGGGGGAAAGAAGAGTCTTTTCAGCTAGTGGTTGTCCATATGCAAAAAGTTAACATTAATTCATAGGTCTCATCATATGTAACAATGAACTCAAAGTGGATCATAGACCTAAATATGAAACAAAATATAAAGCTTGTACCACAAAATTTAGGAAAACTATCTTTGCGCTATTGAATTAGACATATGAGAGTTCTTAGATAAAATACCAAAAGCACAATTTATATGAGAAAAAATGGAAATATTGGACTTGGTCAAAATTAAGAAACCTGTTGTCAAAAGACACTGTTAAGAGAATAATACAAAGGCAAGTCCCAAACTGGGAGGAAATATGTGCGGATCATATAGCTGATAAAAGAGTCATATGTAAAATATGTAAAGAACTTTGAAACCTCAGTACTAAGAAGACAGACACCTTAATTAAAAAATAGTCAAGAGATTTGAGAAGATACTTCATCAAAGATAGATGAATGAGTGGCAAATAAGCACATAAAAGGGGTTCAGTATTGTAAAGGAAATGCTGATTACCACCACAGCGGGATACCACTAGATCGGGACATTCCTGTCACTGTGGCTAAAGTGAAAACAACTGACTATACCAAGTGTTAGCAAGCACGGGGAGCATCTGGGACTCGGGCACTGCATGGAGGAAAGTAAAAACAACTATTTTAGAAAACAATTTGACATTTTTTTAAAAAGTTAAGCATATGCCAAGACATGATATCAGTTTTATATAAGTAACACATTTATTTTATAGCTGCATAAATGTTTTCTCATTTCTTCTTTCCATTTTGTAGATGTGCCATAATGTATTCAGCCTGTTCCCTATGGGTAGACATTTGGCTTGTGTTTGTTCTTTTGTAATTACAGATGTGGCACAATGGAAAACCTGGTGCATATGCCATGTCATTTCACATTTTACCAGTCGATCTTTCAGTAGAACCCTAGCAATGAAATAGCTGGAGCCGAGGGTAGCTATTCCTGGATATTGCTGAGCTTCTCTGTGCAGGGGCTATAAGAGCTTGTGCCCAGCAGCCTCGCTCAGAGAATCATCCATCTTCGGAGTGTTTGCCCATCTGTCATATGTGGAAGGGCTTTTTAGGGTTGCATTTCTCTATTAAGTCAAGTTGATTATTTTCATATGTTTAAGGGCCTATAGGGGAGGAGAAACACTTTTACTTTACACTCCTAGGTTTTCTGGCTGAGGCCCTGGAAATTTAACTGACCAAAAAAAGAGTAACAAGAGAAAAAGTTTATTAACACTTGTAGCACACATGTGCATAAGACAAATTCAGTGATGAGTAACTCAAGGAGGTGATTAGAAATTGGGGTCTTATATACCATCTTAGGCTAAACAAAGGAAAAATGATTTTGGGTTTTTGATGGTGGGTAGGTTATAGAAAGCATATGTATGGAAATGTATGGTAAATGAGTTATTTTAATAAGGTATATTCATAATACAGATTTAAGTCTGTCTTCTCCACTGATAAGAGTTAAGAGTTGTCTTTTTTCTGGTACTAGAGAGAGAGAGACAACTTTACAAATGGATATTTCCTATATAAATGTACATTTCCTTTATAAAGGAAAACCTAAGCTCTATTTTTAGAGATTTTCCTAAGCCTTCTGTTCCTCAGTTGCCTTCAGCTCATATGATCCTTTTGCCAGAGTGGCATAGTTTAGAACAACGTATGCTGGTGCCCTTCAGGCCATTTGAATTTTTAATTGTCTGGTCATAACTTTTGCCTAATTCCCTTATTGTCAAATTGAATTATCAGTCTCAATTTATAGTAGTTCTGTTATATATTAAGAAATACAAATTACTAGTTACAAAAAATAGTCACAGGGATGTAAAGTACAGCATAGGGAATATAGTCAATAATATTGTAATAACTAGGTATGATGCCAGGTGCATACTCGAAATATTGAAGGTACCACTTTGTAAAGTATATGATTGTCTAACCACTATGCTGTATGCCAGAAATTGATACAATATTGAATGTCAACTGTAATTGAAAAAAAATTTATATTTTTAAAAATAATTATTAATTTATGATTTTCTTCGCAATTACAAATATTTTTTATGTTGACCATTTGTATTTAATTTGCTTAGCATTTTTTCTTTTTTTCTTTATAAAGTATTTTTAATGCATCATTTTTTTTATTACAGATTTTGAGACATAGACCTAGGTTATTAAGAATTCTTTCCTTGTTATTGAAGTGAAGAACAAACTGACAGTGAACAGAGGGAAGAGGGGAGGGGAAGATGGGGGGAAACAGGGGAAAGGTAGTAAAGGAACGTATATGGGGGACTCATGGACAAAGTCAAGCGGGGCTGGGATCGAGGGTGGAGTGGTGGGAGGGAAATGGACAAAACTGTACAACAACAATAAAAATTAAAAAAAGAAACTATACTCGAACAACAATAAAAACTTTTTTTTTAAGTCCCTGGGTTTGTTTGTTTTTTTTAATTTCGGATCTCAAACTACTTGGCATTTAACCTGATACATGTTGTGAGAAATAGATATGGTTTTATCCTTTTTCTCATGTTTTGTCTTCATTCTTAAAGATTATGTTAACTGGTTATAGACCTCTAGGTTGGCATTTGTTTTCTTTGAGACCTGTGTAGCTATCCCGTTCCTTTCTGGCTCCTGTGCCAGACAAGTCAGCTCTGGTTTAGCTTTTGTTTTTTTGAAGAGAGTCTGTACTTTTTTTTCT
The DNA here is from genome assembly GCA_004026545.1 of Mormoops blainvillei. Classification (NCBI taxonomy): domain Eukaryota; kingdom Metazoa; phylum Chordata; class Mammalia; order Chiroptera; family Mormoopidae; genus Mormoops; species Mormoops blainvillei. Next base: position 91,330 of record PVJD01002288.1, read on the forward strand.
TTCCTTATTGTTTTAATGTTTTTGTTTTTGTTTTTTTTTTCTTTATCTCTGGCTTCCTGGAGTTTCATTCTCATTATCATGACATGGATTTCATTTTATTTATTTTGCTTCTAATTCACCAGCAGAAGTGGTGTCCTTCAGTATTTTGGAAATACCCAACCAATATCTCTTAAAATACTGTCTTTGCCTGTTCCTTCTTTTCCTTTCTTCTCAGACTCTGATCAAAGTTATGCTAGACCTGATCACTTTGTTTTCTTGTGTGCTTCTTTTTGGATAATTCTTCAGATCTTTTTTCCAGTTTACTTTGTTTATTTTGCCATCTTCAGTCTGCTGCCAAATAAATCTGTCAAGTTTTTATTTTAGTTACTATGTTTTTCCTTTCTAGAAATTCTGTTTGGTTCATTTTAAATTAAGGGGTGTCCAGTCTTTTGGCATCTCTGGGCCACACTGGAAGACGAAGAGTTACCTTGGGCTACACATTAAATACATTGTGACACATAATCAGAAAAAAATCTCATGATTTAAGTAAATTTATGATTTTGTGTTGGGCCACATTCACAGCCATCCTGGGTTGCATGTGGCTCATGGGCTGCAGGTTGGACACCCCAAATTATGTCAGTTTTTCTAGTTTCCTGTAAATATCTTCGAATTTGTTAGTTATTTACATATAACAAACTTACTTGTTTTAAAATCTATATCTGATCATTTGGTTTCTGAAGTCTGTGTGGGTCCTTTTATTCTTTTTATTATTTCTGTTTGTTATTCTTCTTGTCTGTTTTCTTTTTGTGCCTGAATCTCTTTGGCTGTTTGCTGACCATTCCCCATGAATGGGCTGTCTGATGGGGATGAACATGCCCTTCCCCAGAGAGACCTGCTTCTCTTCTGCTATTTGCTGGAAGGCAGTGCCGTTTGGATTCCTCAGGTCACATTCAGCTCTTCAGGGTCCACTGGTGCCCAGATTCTGTGACAGCGTTATCCAGAACTACCCAGTGCTAGTTCTGTGGCTATAATGCTTCCGGGAGTTTTTCTCCCCTCACCCCTCCTTGCTCTGTGCAGCACCAACAAAAGCTTTCGCACAGGTCCTTCATGGTTATGAGGGTGAAGGTCTGGTTTACCCTCCCCTTGGAACAGAGTCCTCTGAAGTAGTGGGTAGGTTTCCTCTGGCCTCTCTGCCTTAATCAGACTTGGCCCTGACTGCTCCATCCCTGTGGCTCTCAAACCTTGAAACAGGAGCCCGAGTTGTAATATCTTTCAGTTACCCTGGAACATACATGACTTGGGGGCTCTGCTTACTTCTGTGATTCCTAGTGTTTATCTCTCAAATGGCTTAGGAGTTTCTTGCTCTTTTTGGATCTCCAGTGCTTTTAACTTGACATTTTCATTTTCAGTAGGAGAAATGTCTGATCCGTATAATCTAGTTATTATCTCGAAACCATAGTCAACTTGTTAGATTTTATTTGTTTTTAATTAAATTTATAGATGAATATTCACCATCTTTAAATACTTTCTCACAAGTCAGTTTTAGAAGTTTTATGTTTTAACTAGCTTATTTAACATACTTACCTATCTTTTAACATATATGTATATTTTAAATTTTGAAACAATGGCTTTGGAAACTATTTTGGTTTGATGTCTTTATTACTTTGTAGAAAAAGAATATAGACTAGTATAAATTACTGTGTCTTTGTTAAGATTTTCTCTGTGACTCAGCAGACAGTTAGTTTTCATTTATGTTGCATATATATTTGAAAGTAAAAGTTGGGGGTGCAAGGTTCTGTAGATCAAATTTGCTTTTTGTGTTTTCAGTCATATTTATCATGATGGGGAAAGTTCTTCTGTAAAAGACCAGATGGTAAGTTCATCAGGTGCTGTAGGCCCTGTGGCCTCCTGCCTGACTGCTTAACACGGCTGCTCCAAGGAAGGCTTCATTTACAAAGCTGGAAGCCAGACAGATCGGGCCTCTGTATTTGTCTTCCCCAGTGGTTCATCTCTTTCCTTTAGATGGATTTCCAAGGGTGGGTGAAAACCTCCCTTGCTTACTGTGGGTTTACTCTCTGTATTCTAAGGCCATGTTTCAGAAAAAATTAAGTACAGACATGCTTCTTTTTATATCTGGTGATTATTACCCCTGAGGGATTTTTGTCTTTGTTCCAGATCTCTGTTGCCACAATAATGCTGTGTAACAATCCACTCTGAAAGTCAGTGGTTCAAAACAATGACTGTTTATATAGCTCACGTGCCCAGCATGAGTGATTTAGGCTGGGCCCCTCTGGCAAGTCTGGTCCTGCTGTGCCAGCTCACATGTCTGTGAGCTGGCCCACTGGCTGTTCCAGGATGGACCCTCTGGATGACTAGGGTGACTCAGCCTCTTCCCCAGTCCTACATCCTCTTGCTGGCTGGTTCTGGCATGTTCTGAGTATAGGCAGAGACTTGAAGGTAGTAGTGAAACCCCTGCTTTCAGCACCACTGACCAACTTAATCACATGACCACCCCTGCCAGAGGGAATGGGGGTGCAGCACCTGCACTCAGCCAACCAGAAGGACCAGTCTTTTGGTTTACTTGGATACCCCTTATCAAAAATTTCTTTTACACCATTCTTAATTTTAATCCCAAATTGACTCTTGTATGCCTTCATTTTAATGGAAAACTTTTCATAATTATTTGAGAAATGTAGGTTTAAAAAAAAAAAGCTACCTTATAGCCAGTGTTTTATCCTAAAACAGATGCTTTTTACAACCCGAAGGTATCTCTTGTGTCTTATTGTGACAGTCATTTAGTAAAATCAAAATAATATTGTGACAGATGATTTACTAAAATCAAAATAATACTAAAAAGGAAGTTTAGTTTTTATGAAATCATCTCTTAAATGGAAATGTGTGATGTGGCCACCAGATAGACAAGCAAAAATCATTCTTGAAATGCTGATCTGTACCTTTATATTTCACATGTTTACTAGGTTTCCTATAACTGAAGGTCCATGTGTAGTGAGTGAATCCTGTATCTGTGGGAATGAAGGGATCATGCTTACGGTCAAAAGGAGACCTTGTCAGCAGGAGGCGTCACTAATATAGAGAGAATAAGGATAATATGGTGACCCCAGGTCTCCCAGTGTGGAGGTGATTGAGGGATTTGTTTTAAACTGGTGATAGGGTGCTTCCTTCTTTTCAGACCAATGGTGCCGGCTGGTGAGGCATGGGTAGGAGCAGATGGGATTGGTGCAGATGGAGGAGCTTGGAATTGGGTACTGAAGGTGTGAGAGCTAGACAGAAGGACCGCGAGGGAGGGAAGAGATGGGGAGATCCTGCCGAGTGTGTGTATGTGACTAGGAGAGGAGATGAGAGACATTCATAGGCTGAGAAGGGAGTAAGGAAGTGGACCTGTGTATTGTATACGCAGTAAAAGAGTGGGCTGCCCATTAGGGCATGCCTTGAGCAGGGCTGTACCCTGGCACTAGAAACTGAACTCTGAATAGTACCATTCCATAGATGTCATGATTTCCTACAGCAGTGTTGTACTGTCCAGATGTAGAATCAGAGAAGGTAAAAAGGTGGTTTATTGCATGGTTGAGAGTTGCCAGTTGGATGCAATGAAAATCAAGATAATAGCAAAATTAAGGAGAAGATTTAAGATTAAGGATCCAGGCAAGAATGTGGTTGCAGTGTTCCACCATTAGGAAGAATAGGCTGCATAGAGGGGAAGTAAAGGCCTGAGGAAGCTGAAGGAATGGGAGGGACCCATTGCCAGTTAGAGATAGTAAGGATGGGTGAACTCTACACTTGTGTGCACATGTGTGTTTGGGGATCAGTGGTGTCTCCCTTCATCACATGGAGTGAGGACGGCAGGCGGAGCAACCTTCCAGGTTTGTATCCTGGCTCTGTGCCTTACAGTCCTGACTTCAGGCCTTTGTTTTCCTATCTGTATGGAGGATAATGATAAGGTTGTGAGGATTAAATGAGGTAATACCTGTAAGTCCCTAGGCACCAGAGTTGGCTACTCTTCAGCTGGTGTCAGCTCCACCTAAGTGGTATTTTGTAGACTTCTCACCAGGGCACTTGTCCAAGTCAGTTATCCTGGTCCTGGTGATCTTGTTTCTTTTCTTTTCATTTATGCCTTACTTTTTACTAAATCCTTGCTAATTGTTAAAGGTGCCTAGTGGTTAGCTGATCGTGATAATTTCTCCCTTCATTCTCTAGCTTTATTCTTACCAGATAAAAACCAAAGTGCTATCCCCTGTTCTGCAGGACAGCTGATGAGGAGAGGGTCTCTTTCACAAAGTGTTCCTCTTTTAAAATTTTTCTTGGGGTTGCCTTCACATCTCTTTTCTTCATATGGAAAAGGGGTTGTGGTAGTATAGAGACAAAGTTTTGCCCACTTGCCATCTTTGCCTCTGCAGGCCTCTGGGAGTGAGGTGTGGTTCCAGCACCATGATGGCCCCATACTTGAAAAGGTCCTGGATACTCCTTGGCCTCTGCTTTTTGACAATTGTACTGTAAGATTGTGCCACTTCCTCTTACTCATTGCTGTATCTGTCTCCACCTCTCATTCCCTCCCCTACTGAGTTTTCAGCTAATTTGTATTGCTTTTTTAAAGAGAGAGTTTAGCAATTAGCTATGAGCTAGCCAAATGTCTACCCTAGAAAAATCCGCAGATTACATTTAAATTTGTAATCAATGCTTTTTTCAGTGTTTAAAGAGTTTTCTACTTTAAATACTGACAGTATGGCTTAATTTTAAAATTTGCATCTCAAACGTAATTTTTCAGAGGAACACCTTTGTGAGCGCACGTTGACATAGCCATGTTTTGTGTAGTGACAGTAACAGAATAATCGTTCTTGCTAGGTTGGCAGTAATGACTACCTGTCGTGTCCGTAGAATGGGAAGAGCACAGGGATTGCTTCCCTGGGGCTTCTCATAGATGGTGTGTGATCAACAGGACACTGGGAGGAGTAAAAGGCAAAGGGTAATCTGTCTTGTCCTGGTCACTTGCCCACACTTAACAGTATGCTTAAGAAGTTAGTTGTGAGGTGTGGATATGAAGGAACAGAATGTTAACTTACACAAGTTAGTTTCACATATTTTTTTATGTCTAGCTGTACCTTAACCTCATTTTAAATATGAAACTAACAAATATATAAAAACATATTTATTAAACCTGTAGCTGAGGTGTCTTTATGAGCAAGATGAGTAACTAGAAGCAAAATGAGTGATCAGGAGTTCTACAGGTAGCCGATGTTTGGGGTTTTTTCTCCAATTATTTTATTATGATAGTGTTGATATTCAGTTAATACTATACAGTGAATATTTTAAAGTACATATTGTGTAAGTTTTATAAATTAACCAAACATGAAAAAGCAACAGATATGGGAGAATATATGTGTGTCATCATAATACGTTATGGTTTAGAAAGATTTTAGTTGTTTTATAGTATGCATTTGTTTTGTTTTGAGAAGAAGGTTATTTGTTTTTGACAGGTTTTCTTGTGACCTCAAATTATGAAAAACTTAGAATTATGAAAAACTGGATGATGGATATATTTTACCAAAATAATTTGTTTTCAGCTAGTTGGAGTTACTTCGTCTTACTTGAATATGCTCTGTAGAATGGCTCATCTCGCTTTCTTGATATGAAACAGTTGTTGACTAGTTCCCTGATATCAAAATCTTATACAGTTGTCCCCTCTTATCTGTGGCTCTGCTTTTTGCAGTTTCAGTTACCTGCAGTCAACCATAGTCTAAAAATATTAAATGGAAAATTCCTGAAATAAACAATCCATAAGTTTTCTCCATGCCAATTAGGCTACCTTCTATTGGTCACTTAGTAGCTGTCTCGGTTATCAGATCCACTGATGAGGCATTGCAGTACTTGTGGTCAGTCTCCCGTATATTACTTATTAATGCCACATTCACATAATTTTTATTATAGGATATCATTATGATTTTTATATTTTATTATTAGTTGTTAATCTCTGCTTAATTTATACATGTAAATTAAACTTTGTCATCAGCATACATGTATAGGAAAAAACAGTATATACAGGCTTTGGTACTATCTATGGTTTCAGGTGTCCTCTCTGGGTATTGAAGCATATCCCTGTGGATAAAGGGGAACTACTATACTGTCATTTCACAGAATGTTTGGTGGTTCTCTCAATAATGAGTCATGCTGACGAGTTTATCTTTATAGCTTAGCCACTGAAAAATCATGCTTGTTTTACTTTGCTCATTTTGCTGTTTGTTTTCTGTTCATATTTGAAAAAGTAAAGCAGGCTATTCTACAAAGGAGACCCCAGAAAGTGCCAGGATGGAGACATGGCCACACTGGCCCAAGCACACTCCTCTCAAGTTCTGTGCCTTGTGGTAAGCTCTTTTCCGCCACTGGCCGTCTTTTCTGCCACTGGCCTTTTCCTACAGAACAAGCTCTAGTACAGTAAATCATTTGATAAGGTAGAGGTGGGCCAACACCAGAGAGCAGAGAGTGAGGGGATGCAGATCTACTGCCAAAACGGAAGAATGGCAGTCGTATCTGGACCTTGACATTATTTTGATTTTGTTTCTATTAATGTTTTCATTTTCTTATTACAGATGACACAATATTTTATTAGTTTCAGGTATACAACGTTGTGTTTAAACATTTATATAACTTATGAAGTGATTGCCTGATAAGTCTAGTATCCACCTGGCACCATACATAGTTCTTATGCCGTACTTTACATCCCCATGACTATTTTTGTAAATGCCAGTTTGTACTTTTTAATCTCTTCACTTTTTTTACCCAGACACCAACCACTCAGATTGTTCTTCACATCTGTGAGTTTGTTTCTATTTTGTTTGTTTATTTTGTTTTTTAGATTCTGCATATAAGTGAAATCATATGGTATTCATCTTTCTCTGGCTGACTTATTTCACTTAGCATAATACCCTCTAGGTCCATCCATGTTGTTGCAAATGGTAAGATTTTATTATTTTTTATGGCTTAGCAATATTCCATTACATATATGTGCCAACTCTTCTTTATTCAGTTGTCTATAGATGGACACTTTGGTTGCTTCCATATCTTGGCTATTGTAAATAATGATGCCATGAACATAAGGATGCATATATCTGTTTGAATTACTGTTTTGGATTTCTTATGGGATTGCTGATTCATAAAGTAGTTCTTTTTTAAATTTTTTAAGGAACTTCCATAATGTTTTTCCATAGTGATTGCACCAGTCTAAATTTTCACCAACAGCGTACCAACACTGTTTCCACACCAACAGTGTGGAAAAAAAGTCCCCTTTTTCCCACATCCTTGCCAACACTTGTTTGTTGATATACTGATGCTAACCATTCTGACAGGTGTGAGGTGATATCTCATTGTGATTTTAATTTGTGTTTCTCTGATGATTAGTGATGTTGAGCATCTTTTCATATGTCTATTGGCCATTTGCACATCCTCTTTGGAGGAGCACCTGTTCAGGTCCTTTGCCCATTTTTTAAATTGGATTTTTTGTGTGTTGAGTTATATGCGTTCTTTATATATTTTGGATATTAACCCCTCATTGGATGTATTATTTTTTAATATCTTCTTTTGCGCAGCCGGTTTTCTCATTTTGTTGATGGTTTCCTTCACTGTGCAAAATCTGTTTAGTTCGATGAAGCTCCATTTGGTTTTTTTCTTTTGTTTCCTTTGCTCGAGGAGACATATGCAAAAAAAAATATACTAAGCAGCCTCTAAGAGTTTACTATGTTTTCTTCTAAGAACTTTTATGATTTTGGGTCTTAAATATACATCTTTAATCCATTTCACTTGTTCTGGTATACAGTGTAAGAAAGTGGTCCTTGTTTCTTTCTTTCCTTCCTTCCTTCCTTCCTTCCTTCCTTCCTTCCTTCCTTCCTTCCTTCCTTCCTTCCTCCCTCCCTCCCTCCCTCCCTCCCTCCCTTCCTCCCTCCCTCCTTTTTTTGCATGTAACTGCCCAGTTTTCCCAGCCCCAGTTATTGTAGAGACTATTTTACCACATTGTATATTTTTGCCTCCTTTATCATAGACCAATTGAAAATACAGGCATGGGTTTATTTCTGGGCTCTCTCTTCTGTTCCATTGATCTCTGTGTCTGTTTTTCTGATAGTAACATGCTATTTTGATTACTGTAGACTTATAGTGTAGTTTGATATCAGATAGTTTGATACCTCCAACTTCGTTCTTTCTCAAAAATGCTTTGGTTATTTGGGGGCCTTTGTGGTTCCATATAAATTTTAGAATTTTTTGTTCTAGTTCTTTGGAAAATGCCATTGGTATTTTAATAGGGATTGCATTAAAGCTGTAGATTGCTTTGTGTAGTACGGACATTTTAACAGTATTGGTTCTTCTAATCGATTGGTACAGCATATGCTTCCATTTATTTGTATCCTTTCAGATTTCTTTTTCAATGTTTTATAGTTTTTCAAGTACAAGTCTATTACCTACTTAGTCAAACTTCTATGTGTTCTAGTCTTTTTGATGTAGTTGTAAATGGGATTGTTTCTTTTTTTTTCCTGATGGTTCCTTATTGATGTATACAAATGCAACCAGTTTTTCAATATTAATTTTGTATCTGCTTGTTTACCTAATTTATGTATTAGTTCTGATAGTTTCTGTGGAGTCTTTAGGGTTTTCTCTGTATAGTAACATGTCATCTTCAAATAATTACCTCTTCCTTTTCAATATGGATGCCCTTTATTTCCTTTTTTCTTTTTTCCTGACTGCTGTTACTAGGACTTCCAATACTATGTTGAATGAAAGTGGGTCTTGTTCCTGATCTTAACAAAATACTTTTAGTTTTTCCTCATTAAGTATGACATTAGCGGAGGGTTTGTCATATGTGACCTTTATTATGGTGAGTTATGTTGCCTCTGTTCCCACTTTGCTGACAGTTGTTAATCATGATGGATGCTGGATTTTGTCAGAAGTTTTTTCTGCATCTATTTATATGAACATATAATTTTTTTCTTCATTTTGTTTATGCGTTATGTCACATTAATTGATTTGTGTATATTGAACCCACCTTGCATCTGAGGAATAAATTACACTTCATCGTGGTGCGTGATCCTTTGTATGTATTGCTGAATTTGGTTTGCTAATATTTTTTGAAGATTTTTGCATCTATTTTCATCAATAATATTGTCCTGTAATTTTCTTTCTTTTCTTTTTCTTTTTCTTTTTCTTTTTTCTTTCTTTCTTTTTTTTTTTTTTTTTTGTAATGTGTTTGGTTTTGGTATTAGAGTAATGCTGGTCTTGTAAAATGAGATTGAGAGCCTTCCCTTCTTTTCAAGTTTTTGGAATAATTTGAGAAGGGTAGGTGTTAATGCTTCTTTTAATGTTTCTAAATTCACTTGTGAAGCCATCTGGTCCAGGACTGTTATTTGTTGGGAGTTTTTTGATTTCTTGATTTGATTTTGTTAGTGGTTATTGATCTGTTCAGATTTTTTGTTTCTTCATGATTCAGTCTTGGAAGATTGTATAGTTCTATGAATTTATCCATTTCTTCCATGTTGTCAGATATTTGGAAAAAGAATTTATTTATTTACTTTTGGTTGGGGGGAGAAAAAGAGGGAGAGAAACAGTGTTGTGAGAGAGAAACATCAATTAGTTGCCTCTCATACGTGCGCTCCAACTGGGGAGTGAACTTGCAACCCAGGCATGTGCCCTGACCAGGAATTGAACCAGTGACCTTTCACTTTGTGGGATGACTCCCAACCAGCTGAGCTGCACCATTCAGGGCCAGATTATCTAACTTTTTGGCATATAAATTTTCCATAGTAATTTCTTACAGTCATGTGTTACTTCTGCTCTTTTGTTTTTGATATTGTTTATTTGGTTCCTCTGGTTTTTTTATTTGTTTTTTTCATTGATGACTCTGGTTAAAGGTTTAAAAATCTTGCTTGTCATTTCAAGGAGCCAGCACTTGGTTTCATTGATTTTTGTATTTCTTTTTTTAGACAATATTACATTAATTTCCTTTCCAGTCTTTATTATTTTCTTCCTTATTCTAACTTTGGGCTTTGTTTGTTGTTCTTTTCCTAGTTTCTTTAAGTTTAAGGTTAGATTGTTTATTCATACTCTCATATTTCTTGAGTTAGGCCTGCAGTTTTATGAATTTCCCTCTTAGAACTGCTTGTCTGCGTTCCATAGATTTTGGGTCTGTGTTTTCATGGTCATTTGTTTCAATGTATCTTGATTTCTTTCATTATCTCATTTTTAACACATTCATTGTTTAGTAGCATTCATTATGTAGCAACTACATGTTTGTGTGTTTTTAGTTTTGGTCTTGTAATTGATTTCTAGTTTCATACCATTGCAATTGGCGGTGATGCTTGATATGACTTCAGTCTTTTTAAATTTATTGAGACTTGTGTTGTGGTGTAACATGTGGTTTATCCTAGGAAATGTTCCATGTGCACTTGTAAACAAGGTATGTTCAGCTACTTTGGGGTGAAATGCTTTGAAGTGTCAATTAAATCCTTCTGGTCTAGTGTGTCATTTAAGGCTGTTGTTTCCTTTTTGATTTTTGTTCTGGAGAATCTATCATTGATATCAGTGGGGTTTTAAAATCCCCTACTATTACTCTGTTACTGCTGATCTCTCCCTTTACATCTGTCAATATTTGCTTTACATATTTAGGCACTCCTACATTGATGATGTAAATGTTTACAAGGGTTATATCGTCCTGTTGGATTGATCCCATTATCTTTATGAAATGTCCTTCTTTGTCTCTTGTTATAACCTTTGTTTTAAAGTCTGTTTTGTCTGATAGAGTATTGCTACCGTAGCTTTATTTTTGTTTCTGTTTGCATGAAGTAATCACCCTCCGTCCCTTTACTTTCAGTCTGTGTGTGTCTTTCAATCTGAAGTGGGTGTCTTATAGGCAGCATACATTTGGGTTTTGTTTTCTTATTTGTTCAGCCACCCTATGTCTTTTCGATTGGGGCATTTAACCATTTACGTTTGAAGTAATTATTCACTGGTAGGTACTTACTGTTATTTTACAAACGTTTTCTGATTATTTTTAGTTTCTTTTCTTATTTTCTTGTCCTCGTCTCTTGCATCTTGACTTTCTGTTGTGTTTTACTTGGATTTCTTTCTCTTCATTTTGTGTATATCTCTTGCAGATTTTGGTTTGTGGTTACCATGTGCTTCATATACATCAAGACATGTTTATAGCACTCTGCTATAACTTAACAGTGATGGGGTCACTTATGTTTGAACACTTTCTGAAATCACTAACATTTTTATTCCGCCTTTTCACATTTATATTTTTGTCACTACTATTTACTTCCATTGTGTGTGTATGTTTCTGTATATTTCTTAATTTACTGCTGTAAGTACACATGCTCTTCCTAGTTTTACCTTTTACCCTTTGTACTAACTTTATAGTTGATTGATCCCCTGCTTTTATTCTGTGTTTTTCTTTGTGAATGAAGTCTCTTTTTTTACCATACTGACTCATGTTTTTATCTTTTTCTTCTTCATCTTGTTCTTTAATAAGTCCCTTTAACGTTTCTTTTAATACTGGTTCGGTGGTGATGAAGTCCTTTAGCTTTTTCTTGTCTGTGAAGCTCTTTTATCTCTCCATCAGTTCTAAATGATAGTCTTGCTTGGTACCATAACCTCAATTGTAGGACTTTGCTTTTCATCACTTTGAAAAGTTCATGCTAGAGTATTTGACATCCTGCTCCCCAACATATGCCATCATTTTGGTCAAATTAACTCCTATAAAAAAGTAAAAAGGGAAAAATTCATACCTATCTGTCCTGCAAACTCTCTGTTGAGAAAGCTGACAGTCTTGGGGGAGCCTTTCTTGTTGGTAACTAACTGCTTTTGGTGTTTTCAAGATTCTCTCTTTGTTTTGAACCTTTGGCATTTTTGTTATGTGCCTTGATGTGGGCTTCTGTAGGTTTTTTTCTTTTTCTTTTGGATTCTCTGAGCTTTCTGGACTTGTATGTCTATTCCTTCTTCAGGCTAGGGAAATTTTTCATCATTATTTATTCAGATAGGTTTTTAATCCTCTGCTTCCTATATTCTTCTCTTATCCCTATGTTGTGGATGTTGTCCCAGAGATCCTATAAACTATCCTCAGGGTTTTGGTTTTTTTTTTCTTTTCTATTTACTGTTCTGATTGGGTGTTTTATGCTACCTTTCAAATCAGTGATTCAGTCTTCTGCTTCCTCTAATCTGTTGTTCTTTCTACCTAGTGTATTCTTTATTTCAGTTATGGTATTCTGTAGTTCTGTTTATTTTTTATGGGTTTTTTTTTTTTTATCTCTTAGTCTAAATTCTCACTGAGTTCACCTAGTCTTCCCGTCAGTTTATGGAGCATCTTTATAATCAGTGTTTCGAACACTGTATCTAGTAAATTGTTTTTACTTCTTTTTCTGGAGTTTTCTCCTGTTCTTTCATTTGAGACATGTTTCTTTGTCTCCTCATGTTGCTGCACTCCCCCTCCCCCCTTTATTTATTTCTGTTTATTAGGTAACTCAGCTAGGTCTTCCAGTCTTGACAGAGTGGTCTTATGTAATAGGTGTCCTGTGAGGCAGACTCCCTGTTCATGAGAGAGGTGTTCTAGGGGTATCTCTTAATATAGGCTGTGTGTGCTCTTCTGTTATAGTTGAGCCTTGATTGCTGTTGCAATGTCAGTGAGTGGGGTTGACCCTCAAGCTGACTGGCTATAATGAGTAGTTGTAAACACAGCAGACAGATCTTTTTGTGGGCTCTGATCCCATGGAATGGGATTCACTTTAGTGGGCTCAGGTGCCTTCCAAGTCCACTTTTTAGATGTTTCATTCATGAAGCTGATTGGGCGGTGCTCTGGTGTGGTCTGAAGCCAGCCACCTGGTTTGTTCATTCTGAGACCTTTTTGGAGGGGCTCCAGTGCAGGCCATGTTAGCCACTGCCTGTGCCCAGCCTGGGGCCACATGATAGGAGCTACGAAGTGATCTGCAGATGTTTGGCACCATGCTGTGCTTGCAGGCGCCTGTGAGAGGCTAAGCTGCAAACAGAGGCTAGCTGCCACTAGTGCCAGGCTTAGGACTGCTTATCAAGAGGCACAGCTCATGCCGAGGCCAGCTGGTGCTTGTTTGGGGTTTGTGGACCTTTGTGAGATTTTAGGTAAGTCCACAGTGGCAGTCGAGGTCAGCTTCTTGTGCAGAACAGCTGCTGAAAGAATTTTGGACCAGGTGTTTTAGTTGGGTAGGACAGGGTCTCCGGGAATCACCAGTTTGGGGTGAGTTGTGTTAATGGAGACTCAAATTTGGCACCTGCCTGCACCTGCTGCCTGTGTGGCAGGATGCTCAAGAAACAAACAGTGGTACCTGCCAGTACGTCAGTTCCAGATCAGAGCTCCCCTTCCAGTACTCGTCCTGAGCCAGGCAATTGAGTTCTTCCCCATATGTCCCTGGTGTTTTACAAACTTCTATCTCTATTCTAGAGTTGAGGGCAAGTGTCTGTAAGTGAGTCTGTGTACAGGCCCTTGAAGAAGATGCCTTGGTTTCCAGCAGCCTTCTGTCTCACCAGGAGAGAGTCCCTGCTGATTTCCATAGCCAGATGTTGTGGGGACTCCTCTTTACAGCACTGGTCCTCTGGGCTGGGGATCCCAGTGTGGGACCGGGACCCCTCGCTTCTCATGGGGGACCTACGCAGCTGAGATATCCTCTCAGTTCCTAACTACCACTCGTAGTTGTGGGAGCAGGTCATTTCCGGTCTCTGCCCCTCCTCCCAGTCTCCATGTGGCTGCTGCTTTATGTCCTTCGTTATAGGGCTTCTGTTCAGCTGGTGTTCAGGTGGTGCTTAGTCTTGGTTCTGTAGTTTAGTTGTAGTTTTGATGTTGTCATGGGAGGAGGCGAGCACAGTATTTCCATACTCCACCATCCTGACCGGAAGCCTGTGGACGTTGGGCTGTAATTCATTGTCTCCCACAGCACTTCCCAGTGGGAAGTGACCACTCTGTACTTTGTTCTGAATCTTTGTCATTTTTCACTATGTCTGATACCAGACCCCATGGGTAATTATCCATTTTTCCTTTTGTTCCATTTATGCAGTTCTATTCTTATGCTGATTAAATCCCACCAACACTTTGGCCTGTTAAAGGATAATTGTTTAGTAGCCATGCATCTTGTCTCTTCCTGGGAGTGGTAGCTTGCCATTAGGAAAAACAGGTAGACTATAGAATCAGACATACCTAATTTACCCGCTGGCTTACTAGTGGGTATGAGCTGGTTGTTTTACCTTTTTAACTCTTCAATTTTCTGATTTTTCAAATAAGGATGATAATAGTAGTGGCCTCATGGGAGTCCTACCAGAATTGTAAGATGTGTTAATTTACATAGTACATAATAAGTTCTCAGTAAGCGGTGGTTATTTATTCATCACTGTGTGGCTGTGCCAGAATCTTCAGATTTTTATCATATGGCATGCTTTTGACAAGGAAAATAAAAGTATTTAAATCTGTGTCCACTCCATAGTTTAGTCATTCTTAGGTATTATCAAATATTCATACATTCTGTATTTTTACTGTGACTTTACATATTCATACATTTTGTGTTATAAGAGAGAAAACATCTGAGTATTGAGTATTTTCTACTTATATGCCCTTTGTTATATCCCTCATTTAATGAAAACATAAAACATCAAGGTCCAGTTTTTATGAAATACAGGCAACCTGTCTACTCTTTCTCTTGACACAGTTAAATGAATGCATTTTAGAAAGATGAAGGTGAATCAGTACATCAAGAAACACTGTTGCTGTGTTGGTTTCATACCCATGTGCGATCTCTCCCTTCTTAAAGGCTAGTCCTGTTGACTCACTTCTGAAAGAATGTGGCAGAGTGATGGGAAATCACTTCTCAGGTAGTTTGTTGGAAGACTGTGATTTTTTGTCTTGTGCATTCTCTCTCTTGAATTGCTCACCAGAGGGGAGCCACCTACCATGTCTAGAGGTAGCCCTGTGGAGTGGCTCATGTGGGGAGGGACTGAGAACATATGCCAACTACTGAGTGAATGTGCTAGAGGCAGAGGACTGAAGCCTCATGAGGGACCTGGAGCCAGAAGATCTAGCCAAGCCATTCCTGGGTTCCTGTCCCACAAAAACTATGAAAGAATAAATGTTTGCTGTTGTAAGCCACTGAGTTTTGGGGTGACCTGCAATGCACATTAAATAACTAAAACATTTCGTATTTAATCATTAGAGATGGTAAAACAGTTTCTTCCTAAAGCACAGACTACATGGTTAGTGTGTTACCATATCTACTGTCCATTTGAGTTAGAGAATATTATTGCATAATTGTTTTTGGTGTTTGAGAGTTTTTAAGAGTAAAAATAGCAGATAGAACTTACTAAAGGGGTAGAATTCCTTGGTATTTATAGATATTAAGCTGTTAAATTTGCTAACTCATTTCAGTATTTTTATGATTTATCCAGTGAAATGAACATGAAGCATTATAAATATCACAGTATTAAAATTAATCAAGGATTTTCTTTAAGACTGTCAGGAATATACATGTATATGTATTTATATTCATTTGATAGCATAATTACACACATATATTTATAAATAATCTCAAAAGGCAGCAATAGTAATTTGTAAATGTATGCTACTAGATAGAAATCAGAATACGGAAGAGTCCATTGAATCACTTCTATTAGTTTTATTTCCTCTGGGCAATTACTGTATTTAACTTCAAGCCATACTGGGATAAGAATATCTTGAAGGCAGTGAGAAAGGTCTCCGTTTTGATCCAGTTTGCGGATACCCACTTTTCTTGCGTGTGGTGCAACTGTGTTGTAAGAACAATGACTCTCTTGGTTTCTGGATGTCTCCCTTCTCCTCATTTTGGCATGACAGAGACTACCTAGGTGCTAGAACACTGTCTGTAGCTGGACATGTACAGCCTGCTTCCTGCTCCTGCCAGACAGGTGAGCTGTGGGAAAGGTGTGCAGACCATACACCTCAGCTGCCTCACTAAGGAAAATGCTGTATGTTTTGAAATGAACTATATAGATTTTAACAAGGTTTGTTTGGTTTTGCAACAGAAACAAACATCATGACCAAAAAAAGATCTCATGGGAGGCTCTAGGAGCAGGAAACTCTGGACTTAGTCCTTCTAGTGTCATGGCTGCTGACCACATGTGCTGTTTAAGTTTAAATTGATTAAAACAAACTAAAATTGAAACTTTAGCCACAGTAGTCATGTTTCAAGTAGCCACATGTGGCTAGTGACTCCCACATTGGACAGCCTGGACAGAGACTGTTTCCACCATCACAGTAAGCTTTATCTGACTGCAGAACTTCAGAGAGGCTTGCTTGGAAGTCTTCCCTTGAATGGATAAACCCAACCATTTCCTTCATTCTTCCATTGCTCCACTCAACATGCAAGTTGTAAGACAGAACTTTCAGGCTAAAACCGTTTGCCTTGGCTGTCCTAGTGCGAGAGAGAGGTTCTGGCAGGAGAATCCTCCAGTGACCCCCTCAGAGCCACCAGGGCATGTGGCAGGGGAGCATGTAGCGCTTGCTGGTGGTGGATGCTGGGTGGCCCCAAGTAGACAGATGTGTACCACAGCAGCCTTCAAAGGTAAGATTTTATGTTTCATACAGTATAAAACATTGTATTTTTCAGAAGTTAAAAAAGAAATAACAATCCTTCAGCAAGCATTTGTTGTGAAAAGTGCACATAAACATTGTAAAGTAAATATAATTTCATTTTTAATGAATAAAACTTTGGTGTATCAGTTTCTCTGCCAGTGAATGGGATAACAGTCAAGAAAGCTTTCTATAACAGTTGTGAAAGCTGCATCACAAAGTTTTTCATCTCTTGCCTGTCAGCTTAATTTGATCTGGAAGAATTCTTATGTTCAATCTTTTTCTTCTTGCCCTAATCCTTAAAACTTTCTAAGCTTTTGCTAAATGCTCTTTTAGCATAAGCCACATAGAGGTCAAGTTGATGTGTTTCAAGTAGGTTCTGCTGGGGTTAGGCAGGCAGGTTTTTCTTCTCTCCTCACTTATTCCTGTCTTTTCTCTCTTTTTCTCTTTCTCTTTCTCTTCTTTCTCTTTCTCTTTGTCTTTCTGTGTGTGTGTGCACATGTGTGTGTGTGTGTTTACTCATTGCTTTACAACATGCTACAAAGCCTCGGGGAATAGAAAGTATTGCAACACTTTAAAATATTGGCCACAGATTGAAGGATAAATATTTTTATGCTCTTTGCATGATTGTGACATCTATTATTAGACCCAGTAAACATGCCATGTTTGTTCACATAGAACACCCCTCTTTGACCCTGATGTTTCATTGTCAGAGGAAATCAGTTTGTAAACATCTAGCCCAGCTCCATCAAGAAAGTGTTTGCCTAAAGCCATCTGATAGACTTACATAGTAATCAGTTGCAGGGGGCATTGTAATCCAAAGCTAACCTTTTATTTCAATGTTTCCTCCACAATTCTATGAAAAAAATCATTAAGTGGGGCTTCCTATGGATAGGAGGGGATTTAGAAGCAATTCAGAGGTGATATTTATTCATAGAAGTCAGTGATCAGTTCTGATTACATCAACAGGTGCCCTTAATGCAGAATCTACGTAACTTTCAATCTAAATTCTTTGCTGTAGGCCTCCCCTTGGTTAGTATGGCTTCTTTCTTCATGAAGTCATAAGAAAAGGGAAGTTCTTACTAGCCAACAGTGGGGTAGTTTGAGCAATAATGAAGATAATAGCTTCAGTGGATTTTAATGCATCAACTGTGTTAAAATCTGTTAAGTTTCTGATGGTTCTCAGTGATTAAAAAACATGTTGGTCACCTTTGGATGCTGCTTAGTAAGTAAAGGAAAACAACCATTTAAAAACTACATAACAAACTTATTTTTGTATTATTGATAGATCACAAACAAAAGAAACAAGACAAAAACACCCATTTGAGTGTTTCCATCCTGTTATTTTGTATGTGGCTTTAGACAATGGTTCAAAGCTACCTACTTCCAGAATTTCACTGTCAAGAAGAGTGTTAGATTTGGACGTGAACGAATCCTGGGTATTTGCAGTTCTGCTCACTCTTTCACCAGCCAGCAGGCTATTGCTGACCTCCGCCTTCTCCAGGACTCGTGCTGCTCTCCCCATCACTAGACTTTTCATTTGACCAGCGAGCAGTTAGAACATTCTTTATTTTCATTATATTATATGTTTACTACCACACAGAAGGAAACATAATTCACATTCGATAGATTTGTTTTCTCCACACAAACATACTCCCTAATGAATTCATTGAGTGTTGAAGAATTAGATAATTGGTATTTGAAATGCTAAATATTATGCAGAAATTATGTTAGACTGTTATATTGTATTTAAGAAATTGGTAGAGCTTTTGGATTGGCTAAGAAAATACTAATTTTCCCTTTTAGAATGATAGATTCCCCAGTATCCTAGGATTTTCTATTCAGTAAGTTTTAAGACAGAGAAAATCTGTTCTAGGAACTATGATAAGCACTTTTTGTACATTACCTCATACTGCCTACAAGACTAAATTTCAGCTATCTGTGATTACACCTATAGATGTCTTTTTTTCCTTCCCATTTTAGCCCAGTACCCCATGGTTATACTCTGGGCTTCAACTTCATAATGTCCCCATTCTGAATCTAGATTTTTTTGTACCTCACTCCAGCATCCTAACCTTCGAGTTCTCCTTGGACGTCATTGAATCATCAAGTCCATGGACACTTTCACTCTCAGCCACGTTCTTCCATTCCCTGTCCAGCTTAGGTTTTATGATCGTTTATGATAAGGTCTCCCATTAAAATGCCTTGAACTACTTTCATACCAATGTCATAGGGGAATTGTGACGATTAAATGAGTGAATTAATATGTGGGAAGTGTTTGCTCAATAAATGTCAACTGCTGCTATTACTTGGCTTCTCTCCTCTTCTTGTACTTGTCCAGCAGAGTTCCAGCTTATCTGCCTATTCTGTGCCTGCCCTCAAATGGCTAGAAGTCTCTGGAAAAGAAAATAGATAACCGTGCTGACCCATCTCATGACCACAAATCTCAAATGTGTGATTAATTCTACCCAGAAATCCTACCATATTTCCCCAGTATTTTTACCTTCTACTCTTCAGAATGTGTGTCCAAATATCTTTCCTCAGTCCATCTATACTTCCAGACATTTTTGGTGCAAGTAACAGGAAATCCTATTTCAGAATGCTTAAAAAATAAGAAAATACCATATAATACCACACAGAATAAGGCAGTTTCAGGATTGGCAAATTCGGCAGCTTAGTGATGTCTTTCTGTTGTGCTATCCTTGGGTTGAGAATTCAGCTTTTACTGGTTTCTGTCACAGTCATAAGGTGGCTGTCATTGCTCCAGGCATCACACGTAGACATGACGGCATCATGGAAGAGGCCTGTTTATTACTAGGTGTCTTTATTTTAGTGAGGAAGACTTTTCTGTAAGACTCCTGCACACTTAGTTGGAAGACGGCTGGGTGAATGGTGGTGGGGTAGGTGTCCAGAAGTGGTTGGCTACTGCTGAGCATCACCTTCCTTGTGCCATCTTCCCACCTGGGTCCACTTCACTGGGCACTCTTCAGGCTCTGCTGATCCTTCTCTGCTCCTTTATCTGTAAACAGTCTCCCTAGGTGATCCAAGCCCCTGGTTTTGAATGCCATCTATATAATAGTGATCATTAATAAACAGACTGGACATCCAGTCACATGCCCACTTATATAAGTAAAAGATGTACTTCACATGGCCATAGTATACCCCATCACCTCCTGTCTCTCCAGTGTCAGTAAACAGTACACCTTCTATTCATGCATTCAAGCCAGAAATCTAGGCAGTAGATTATATTGTCTTTCTCACATCCATTTCACTAGAAATTTTGGACAATACTTGCCCCAAATCTCACCATCTACCCCTTCCTTCACTGCCCTAGTTCAGTTCCATCTGCCATCATACCACACTTAAGACAGGAACAGTAGCCTCCTACTGGGCACCTTGTTTTTACCTTGCTCCTGTAATCTCCTCTCCAAGCTTACAAAGGACCTTCTAAAATGAAAATAGAATTATGTCACTTTCTACTCATCACCCCCCAGTGTCATGTCATAGAGTAAGATGTCAACCTACACTGAGTCTTAGTGATCTAAACCCTCCTGTCCAACCTCACGTCCTTCTCGTGATAGCTTCAGTGACCTTTTTTCTCATACTTGAACATGCTGAGCTTGGCTTCCTCTCAGGGCCTTTGCATGCCTGATCTCATCATTCCATGTTCTACCTGGTCTCCATGTGGCCACCTTGTCAGCATTCAGACCTGGGCCTTGCATTTATCTGACAGATCCTCCCCGACCACCCAATCTAAATTAGCCCTCTAGTGATTGCCTCAGAATGTTTTTCCTGCCTTAAATTCTCTCCATAACACCCATTACAACCTCAGTTCTTTCCTAACTGCTTGTTTATTGCCCCCTTTCTTTTCTCTCTGCCTTTAAGATGATAAGCTTTGTAAGACAGGGATGGTCTCTTTGGTTCACCACTGTTTGTTCAGCACCTGGGACAGTGCGTGGCACACGTTAGGTCACTCTACCAATAAATTAAGTGATTGAACAAATGGATTTTATTTGCAAAATGTAAAACATAAACTCCCATTGAATTTCATCTGTTTTTGAAAGAAAAACACAACTAGTTACTGTGTCATTCATGTTGGAAAGCATGTAACAGAAATTGACTCTGGCCACCCTAAATGAACAGAAAATATATTGTAAGTTTCCTAGAATCAATAGATGGCGATAGAACAGTGCTTAGAGCACAAAATAGAACTAGACAGTCCACCTGTGGTTGGGGTCACAATACAAGAATCAGCAGGTCTGCACAGCACTGCCCCTGCATTGACTGTAAACTCAGAAAGTCTTCGTGTTACAAGATCATCCAGTTAGGACTCCCCTCCCAGTGATGCCTGCCCAGCTGTGCCAGGGCAAAGAGGAAGACCTGGCCCCTTGGCCTCCATTGGTGGGATCTTCTACTGTCCCAGGCTGCATACAGTCGGGGGTTCTCCAAAAGAAAGACCAGGGTTTTAATGGAGGTAGTGGAGGTTGAGCAGCCAGGGACACACAGTGAAAGCTTTTGGGACTTGTTTTACAATTTCTCTCTGAGCCAGTTGGTGCCCTGCCGCAAACAGTATGAACATTTGCTTACCTCCCTCCTCTTGGCTAACAGTGACCATGACTGGTTCTCAAATCCAGATCTTTACTAGAGGATGAGATTCTCAACACCATTTGTGGAATATGCTCTTGGATGCTCAGTGACTTCCTGTCATCCTCACAGTAAACTCTGGTCCTTCCAGGCCCAGGTTCCCATGGGACCTTGCCCTGCTCCTCTCAGGCTACTCTTCTGCTGCTCATGCCTCTCCCTGTACTCCTCTGGTTCCAACTTCAGGTCACCTCAGAGCCTCTGCACAGCTGTCCTATGTAAACTGCCCACCCTGTTCCCTGATATTCTCTACTCTCCTAGTGCCTGTCAGTGTGACTTGTTTGCTCATTGTGGACTTCTGAACAGGAGGCAGGGGCTTTGTTTAATTCACAACTATATCCATATACCTAAATAGGAAGTTGCAGTAAGCACGTGAACGAATGTGTTGTCCCGTGGAAATTAGATCCGGAAGAGGAATTACAAAATGATGTTGGCTATTCTAAAGTGGAAGATATTCATTTGGCGATGTACAGTCAATTGCTGTATTAAAAATGACCTACCATCTTACGTTTTACAGCAGTGGGTCAGTAGATCCCACTGTCTCTTTGTGTGAATGTTGGAGCCCGTTAGTAGTGCAGAACCTTAGGGCCTGCGTTAGACCCACTGAGTCAGTCTTATTGTTTACAGAACCAAAGCAGAAAGCCTTAGAGATCAGCTGGCTTCCCCTGAGCACCTCCACATTAGAAGGGGCAGGGCCACTGGCCAAGATGCTTCCTTTTTTTCGTACCATAGTAATGTGGTTTTGGATCTCAGTTTCTCCTTGTTGCTCTGATGTATCTGCATACAGATTCATGAAACACCACAGAATAAATACCCTTTTCTGGTAGGTGATAAAGTGACTCAGGAATAGTTGTTTTTTGTAAAAGCTGCTATAAGTTTACTACCCCTAGGAACAGTTGAGGTCCTTGTTTTTTAGCAGGGGCCTGTGAAATTTTGTGGAAGTTCTCAGCTCAAATGCACATTTCTCTTTGATTCACCAGTACAGTGAAGTACCTACAGGAGTGTCCTGGATGTTAATTACTTGCAGATACCGTGATCTCTGAGGACTGCGACTAGCTAAAGGAAACTGAAGCTTCCCGAAGTCTGCATGCCTCCTGGGAACACAGACAGGCTGTGACTCGGTTGATTTTACTTAGTGGCTGGCTCTGTCTCCCTGTACTCTGGTCTTCCAGAATGCTGGAGCACTTTTATTCCTATTCCAGTGTCATATTACCTACACAGTGCAGAACATTTGGGAAATAATAAGCAAGGCTGACGCATACAGAGACACTTAACTGTTTGGTCATATTCGATATGCGTATATTCCTGGTTATATTATGTACCTACCTATATACACCACACATACTTTTTTAATCAAATAAATTGAAACCATGGATTCATTTTATGATTTGTTCTTTACTTATTGCATAGTAGGTAAGAATCAGGCAGAGTTAGGTTCGAACACAATTTCTGCAGCCTAACTTCGTGACTTAGAGCAAGTTACAAAAAGTCTCTGAACCTCAAACCAGGCCCGGCCAGGAGTAGGCTCTGCACTAGAGGCTGTTGGGATGGACAGCAGTGAGAGTTTGAATTGAGTCTCATAGAGCTCTGGGATATCACATGTGGTAGGGATGTTGTCACAGTGGAACAATTTTATTTAATTCCCTTGTTTAACTTCGTCACTCCCTAGGACTCTATCTAGAGATAGCACTTGAGTGATCCTGAACTCAGATGCCAGTGAGAATGATACCTAACTCTGAGCTAATATTAGAATTTAATATTCAGATTAATAAAACATGAACTGAAATAAATTACCTCTACTGTGCCTGTGAGCATTTGGACCTGAAATCCGACCCCTTTTCTTCCACACCAGGTCTTGGGGACACTTCTTCCTCAGGTTGTGCTGTGGTGCTGCACTCAGCCCTGGTAGTGTTTCATTTAATTTCATAATGGAAAATAGCTCTTCATAAACAAAATTACATCCAAATTGAAATAGAACATTGACATAAAGAGAGTTTCTATTTAGGGTGATCATTCATGGGATGTTTGTAGAAATCTGAGATTGCACATCAGCCATGTTTAGTTTACTATCGTATTGCAGTGCAGTTTATTCCATTTCTACAGCTCTTTGCTCACGCTGTCAATATTGAGAAAGGGAAATTGAACAGGCCATATCATTTTTATAAAATTTAAGATCACAGATTTTGTATTCCTGGAGATATTAGGAGGTATTATCTTCAGCTCCACATATGTAAAGAGATGATCAGTCTTTGATTTCTGCAAACTGATTGCAGCATAGGAAAGTGGTCCAGATAATTTCTTACCAAACAGATTTCCTAAAGAAAACCCATTAGTAAGAATGAGTGAACTAAACCATAAATTTGTGTAATTAAGATAGCCCTTTCCACCTATAAGTGATATCATGTGGTATTCTTTCACTAACTGGGTTAATTCACTTAACATGATACTCTCCAGATCTATATATGCTGTCACAAAATGTAATGGTTTCTTCTTTTTCACTGTTGTGTAGTATTCCCTTGTGTAACTATACCACAGATTTTTTTCCATTCATCTACTGATGGACACTAAGGCTATTTCCAGATCTTGGCTACTGTAAATATCACTGCCATGAACATAGGAGTACATATATTCTTTTATATATGTGTTTTGGGATCCTAGGATATATTCCCAGAAGTGGAATCACTGGGTCAAAAGGGTGTTACATTTTTAATTTTTTGAGAAACTCCATACTGTTTTTCACAGGGGTTGCACCAGTCTGCATTCCCACCAACAGTGCACTAGGGTTCCCTTTTCTCCACATCATTACCAGCACTTGCTGTTTGTTGATTGTTGATTTATTGATGCTAGCCATTCTGACAGATGTGAGGTGATATTTCATTGTGGTTTTAATTTCCATTTCTCTGATGATTAGTGACATTGAGCATCTTTTCATATGTCTGTGGGCCTTCTGTATGTCTTCTTTGGAGAAGTGTCTATTCAGGTCCTTTGCCCATTTCTTAATTGGGTTGTTTGTGAACACAGTAAACTAACGAACAAAACAGAAGCGGAGCATAGATACATGGGATAGACTGACAGCTGCCAGACAGGAGTGGGGAGCGAGATGAAAGATAGTGAAGTACATTAACCAAATATGCTTAACCAAAGCACATTTATGCATAACCTGTGGAGTTGGACAACAATGTAGGGATTGACTTGGGGAGGGGAGAGGGCAAGGTTGGGTGGAGGTGAGGAGAGGGAAGAAAAGCAGAAATAACTGTAATAAAATAAACAATTTTTTTAAAAGGTAGCCCCTTTCAAAAAATGGTGCTGGCAAAACTACATCCCACCCAGTAAAGAATGAAGTTGGACCCTTGCTTTACATATATACAAAAATTACCTTGAAATGGGCCAAAGACCTTAATATAAGAATAGAGACTACAAATCTCTTTGAAGAAAACAGTGGGAAATCTAAGTGACATTGGATCTAGCAAGGATTTCTTGGATATGACACCAGAAGCACAGGAAACAAAAGAAAAAAATAGACAAATTGGATTTCACCAAAATTAAAAACTTTTTGCATCAGACACTATCAACAGGGTGCAAAGGCAAACCCTGAAATGGGAGAAAATATTTGCTGATTATTCAGCTGATAAAGGATTAGTATTCAGAATATATAAAGAACTTCTGCAACTCAACAACAACAGCAACAACAACAACAACAAAAAACCAGTTACAAAATGGGCAAAGTACTTAAGCAGACTTTTCTCCAAAGAAGATGCAGCTGGCTAATAAGCACATGACAATATCGTGAGTTGTTAGGGAAATGCAAATCAAAACCACAGTGACACACTCATTACGATGGATACCTTAAAAAAACAAACGAACAAAATTACAAGTGTTAGTGAGAATATGGAGAAATTGAAACACTTGTGCTCTGTTTGATGGGAACGTAAAATGTGCAACTGCTATGGAAATCAGTATGGCGTTCCCCCAAGAAATTTAACATAGAATTACTATATGATCCAGCAATTTTACTTATGGCTATCTACCCAAAAGAATTGAAAGTAGGGTTTCAAAGAATTATACACACATATCCATAGCAGCATTGTTCCTGATAGCCAAAAGGTGGAAGCAACCCAACTGTCCATCAAAGGTTGAATAAAGAAAATGTAGTATGTCCATATCACTGTGTATTATTCAGCCTTATGCATGCTACATCCTGGATGAACCTTAAGGACATTGGGCTAAGTGAAATTAGCCAGTTACGGATGGACAACTGCTGTATGATTCCACTTATATGAAGAACCTAGAGTAGATGGTTTATGATGTCAACCAGAAAGGCCAAGTCTCAGATGCAGTGTTAGTTGGTGAGCCAAGGGGAGGATTTTTCCTGGGATCCTCTCCCTGACATGTCCTCAAGCATTTAGTTCATTGAGAAATGCATGGGATTGTATGGCATTCAGCTCAAGGGAGTGGGTCTCTGTTGCAGTGTTAGTTTCATGACTGTTTCTTTGTTAAATTTGTAGAAAATCCTCCTCCCTGGAGAATGACAGTAGAAGCTACATGATATGAATGGGCTTAAGCTTATGGACTTGCAGAATTGAATTTCAGTTGAGTAAAAAGTGCCACATTAACAATGACCATTGAGGGTCACATGTATTATTTTAACCAATCTACATTAAACTTTTTACAGAACAAAAATTTCCTAACGTGCTTGTCATGATATAGTTATCCATAAGTTCTTCAGTCTCATGAAAATTCTAATCGGCTCCATGAGTAAATATAGCTATCTGGGTTGTATTATTTATATCTTTGTTCTAATCAGCTGCCTTTAGAAACACCATAAATAACTTGTGTTTTCCATGCAGCTTGTCGCATAAGTTCTCCAGTCTATCTTTACTACACTGAGCAACACTTTGTTTACAGTTTGATTTAAATTTGTCAGTGCTTCATTTTTTCAGACACATTTTCTGCCATATCGAGTAAGACACTTATAAACTCACCATTTCTAACCTCTTGGGCCATGTGAACACTTGGGCCGAGTGACTGGGTTTTACAGAAGCAGCACTAATTTTATTTATGTTAAAAAAAATCCCTATTGAAAATGTCAGTCCTTTTCCAATTCATTGAGGTTTTCTTTTCTTTTTTTTTATCACCCATATTTTGTAAGTACTGGTCATTGTCCTTAATATGGTTGCTTGAGCTGCGTTGTTGTTACATCACAGGCATGCTTTGTTTGTTAAATATGTGGAAATATATTGTACTTAATTACTAAAGGGAAATATGCTTTCTTGAAACTTGTGGTCTTTATGGTTCATTTTTTCCACTTTAGATTGAGATGCAAAAAAGAAAAAAAAAATTGCTTTCCTTTTACAGTTGTGTGAGGAAAGCAAACCTGTCTGTCCATCTAGAGTGCTGGAGCAAAGCAGTGAACGAGAATGCGGAGGCCGGGCAAACTGAGGGCAGTGTGTCCTACAGGGGCACCGTGGTTGACTCTCAGGGAAGAATGGGTTTCTGTACAAAATCACCCACCCAGTTTTTAATTGTTGGTAACTAATACAGAAACAAAAAATTGTAAACTTTGTGGGCCAAACAAAACACGTGAAACTTGGCAGTCAGCCACTCCCTGCCTCCTGCCACCAATGACCTGGGCTGCCCAGCAGCCATTTCAAGGGTAAGGTTTAGACAAATCTTAATATTGCAGCTGTTTTCATAGTGAGGCTGCCAATAAGAATATTAGCTGCTTTTGTTCAGCTTTCTGTTGGATGAGATCCCAACCTCAATGTCAGGGGCTGATTAGTACTTGCACTGAAAAATAACTACCAGCACAAAGCCCATTGTCATGAGTAATCATCTGTTTTTATTTTTATTAAATTAAAATTAATTTACATGTCATTTACCATAAATGATTCTTTAAAAGCACACAAGTTGAATTTCTCAGAATTTGATAAGTTTTGATAAGATAAACTAAAAGAAAAACGCCAAGCTTGAGGGACCTGTCATTCATTCCCCTGGTGAATGGGCTCAGGCATGGTCTTGCTTGCCCACTGCTCTGCAGCTTATGATTGCTGACATGATAATGACTATGGATTTGATTCCAGAGCCCACAAGCTGTGCTGCAAATAACAGTCCAGTGACTGAGTCACTCCATAATAATGCAATATTCTCAAGTGCTTCTTGACGTTAACTTTAAAAAACCAAGAGATTAGGTTCAGTTTTGAAATCATTTTCCAGTTACTAATTTTGAAATATAAATTCATGGCTCTGGTTTTTATTTACAAATGAAGAAATGAAATATTGAAGTGTTAAAAGAAAAAGGTATCAAATCATTGCCTGCATTTTCTCTCTTATCCACTCTGCAGGGGGAACACAGCGACTGCCTCGCGCCATTGGGATGTCCCTGGCCAAAGAGCTCATCTTCTCTGCACGTGTGCTTGACGGCCAAGAAGCCAAAGCAGTGGGCTTGATCAGCCATGTTCTAGAACAGAACCAGGAGGGCGATGCTGCCTACAGAAAGGCCTTGGACTTGGCCAGAGAGTTTTTGCCTCAGGTACTTCCATTTCCTTTGTCCTATTTTTAGGTGACTTTTATAGCAAATTAACAGAAATAAGAATCATCTCATGTACCCATGATGCCCTTGGCTTGCTTTCCAAGTAGAGAAGTACATGGTAGCTGCAAAACAGTATACTAGATTAACATTAAGCGCCTTCAGAATTAAAATTCAGGTTTGAAGATAATCTGAGACCCATTCTATAGCCATATTTTGATCCTTCACAAACATGTTTGTCACATGTACCAGAACTTTTTAGCACCTGAAGTTCATCACCTGAACATTCTGACCTGAGCCGACACATGGAGAGAAATAGTGATAGCTGAGCTGTCACACTGGATCCCCCCGAGCTGAAATACATTGAAACACAAGTAAGGAGAACACAGCTGATCATGCCGAAATGGGCTTTTATTGTGATAGGTTAACTTAAGATAACCTACTTGAATAGCAGCAGGTGTTTGTCTTACGATATTTGTTTGTATGGTGATGTAGGCATTATTTTAACTCCTATGTGCACAATATAGTTCCTTACAATTACACTTTCCAATGTGGAGCTCACTATATATTTACTTACAGACAGCAGGGTCCTGTTTTAAGGATTTCTTTGTTCTTACACTCTTTCTGGTATATTTTAAAATATTCCTTTCTTCTGAAATCATAGACAAGAGGATTTTTGTTATGTAAACAGTTAATGATTTGTCTTTATCCCTAGTGGACTTTCACATTTTATAACCCCCTAACCATTTCTGGAGTCAAAATAACTTCACCTCAAACTCAGTCATTTAATGTAAATAGGATTTGGAATCTCTTTGGGGGCCATGGATCCTTTGGGAATCTCATAAAAATCCTTTTCTGAAACCCTTCCACATTTGTTGGGAGCTTTGCATTCAGTTTTAGAAGGTGCTTCTGAAGTTCTTTGTTGTCAGGCAAAGGACAAGCCTCTTGTGACACACTTGTCCCCTGAGAGCTGCCAGAGGGGCCTCACAGGTGAGTTAGTTTCTAAAGCCACATTGCCTGGTGTTGATACTACTTTGGTCCTTCTCAGTTAATCTGTGAACCCTGAGCTCTTTCAGGGCAAGGCCCTTATATAACTCATTCCCTTGTAAGGTCACACAGAACCTTATACTCTAAATTGATGGAAAAAGAGCAAATAGAAAAGATTTTTGTTGCTTTAAGGAAAAAAAGGCTCTCCCCATAACTTGGGTAATCATATTTCCCCAAATATGATGGGAATGTCTACCTAAAGAGAGATTAAAGGTAAAGTGTCAGGAGAAGTAATAGTTTAAATATTGGTTGTCCTGGCCAGGTAGCTCAGTCGGTTAGAATGTCATCCCAGTATGCCAAGGTTGCTGGTTCAATCCGCGGTCAGGGATCATATAAGAATCAATCGGTGAATGCATACATAAGTGGAACAACAAATCAGTGTCTCTGTGTGTGTGCCTGTCTCTCTCCCTCACCTTCCCCCTCCCTCCTCCTTTCTCCTTCCCTTTCTTCCTCTCTGTCCCTAAAATCAATCAGTAAGTAAATAAAAGTAAATACTGGTTAACTGACTTCCTTTGGCTTAAACCTTTATGACCAACACGTCTCAGTTGAAATAAAGGGGTGCGTTTAAGCAGGATTATGGCATAATTCTAGCTCTGATACATCCTCTCCTGGCTTTGGATGTGAGTGTTTAGCTCCTCACTCCAGAGCTCCCCCCAGGAGGCTCATTAGCCCCTTGGCCATCCCTGTGGTTCTGATTCCTTCTCTCACTCCTGGGAACTTGCTCTTTCTCCAATGACCCTCAGTGCAGTTGATGCCATCACTGCCCTCGGCCCACCCCACCTCCAGTGTGACATCCAGCTGCACTTTACCATTTAGCAAACTGGGCTCTCCTCCCATCTCATCTGAAGAGCCTGCCTCTGAGGACATGAATTGCTCTAGTCCATTCTTCCCTGGGTCAAGGATGATGTTGAATGACCTGAGAAAATATTTAACTGTGAAACTGTATACAAAAGTTATAAAACACAATTTGAGGTGGAATAATCATATTTTTATAGTCTTTGTTACTGAATACTCTTTCAAATAATTAGAAAGCTTATATAAAATTAGTATTTCCAGGTGATTTCTATATTATATGTTACTTCCATTTTTCTGTCTGAGAAACAAAGGTTTGTATAGAAGAGGCATTGGTTTTTTTATTTTGAAAGAGGAACTAATTAAATAAGCACTATACCTAGGAGCATTTCCATTTTCTTTTTTTTCTGGGTTTTTAAAACCTTGCTGGCCAAATTGTGCTTTGTGGGCTAGCAGCCCAGGCACCCCTGAGAGCATGTTAGACAAACAGAGTCCCAGGGCCATCCCAGACCCCTGAGTTCCCATCTACACTGTGACTGGGGCTAGGGGATTCATGCGATAGGGAAGTTTGACTAGCACCCAGCAAGGGTCAGCTGGTGTTAAAAGGGATGGAGAAGATTTTCAGTGAGAGAGGCACTGTGTTTAAAGAAAAAATGAAGATCTTTAAAAAAGTAATAACTAGTATGTGTACCACACATACCAGTCACAATTGGAAGAATTCTAAGGTACTTGTCTAACCCTAGGAAAATTGTGACCTCTGAAAAACATTTTTAAGCATGTGACTTAAGAAGAGACTTTAGGTAGGTTAATGTTGATAATCGAAAGCCCTAGCTAGGAAAGTCTCTTCTTTTATACAAAACTTAGTCATGTCGTCATGCGTTTATTCACCTTGCACTTCATGGAGTCCTTTGTTGTACCTGTTAGTTAGAGCTTACATTTCATTTCATTTTAATTTAATTTAATTATTTTTTTAAATCCTCAGCTGAGGATATGTTTGATTTTAGAGAGAGAGGAAGTGGAAGGGTGGAGAGAGAAAGATCGATCAGTTGCCTCTCATATGCGCTGCTACCAGGGATTGAACCCACACATACTGAGGTACATGTCCTGACCAGGGGATTGAACCTGCACTTTTGGTGTATGGGATGACACTCTGACCAACTGAGCCACCCAGCCAGGGCAACTACTTTTATTTTAATTCAAAAGACATTTAACAATATGCCACTGAATTCTAATTCATCACACGTAAACAGTTCCAAAGAATTTAAAATATAAATGAGTAATCAAATTGCATTTCGAGGATTGTCGTTTTCTAAGACAAAAGTAAAGTTTTCCTTTTCACAGAGGAACCCCAGTTCTTTCCTCTGTGACCCTCACACATCAGGAAGGACTTATTTGGACTTAAAGTGTTTGTATAATGTGGGAACACCGCCTGGAGGACACTTTTTGCCACACGTCACCTTTGTGGTTAGCTAACGATGCTCATGGAGGAAAGACACAGTGTCTGAAACACTGATGTTGGACCCCCTGATGGTGATGTCTGATAATGATGACTTCTGAACCTCAGCCAAGTTTCTGTCACACTGCTGACAAATGTGGTGTCCTGCCAAACACTTTGTCTCCTTTACTTTTCCCTTCGTAACTTCTAAGGAGATATGCTCAAGAACGGTAAACTCTGTGCTGGGCACACATCACCTGACCTGCAGGCATGCAATTTGCTAGTCACAGGTCCCGTGGAGTCTACAGAACATGCAGGGCAGTTGCTACATTTATTGTTTAAGACCTTGTGGGCTCCCAAAAGAAACCCCCACCAATTTTATCTTACAGCCGTTGTTGCTTCTAGGCCATGGATCCAGCAATGGGAATTTCTGAATTTTGCTGAGATGTACAACATAAGTAGCATAAATAATAATTAAAATCTGTTTCTTTAATTTGAATTGTAGGGACCTGTTGCAATGCGAGTGGCAAAATTAGCCATTAATCAAGGGATGGAGGTATGTTCCTTAATGGTTGAGCTTGTTGGAATAGGTGATGGAGATTTAATTTAAATGAACTATGTTTAGACTTCTACATATTTTTTTAATGTTCTAAAATATAGCTGTTTCAATGCTACTATTACTGAAAGCTACTGCGGTTTTTTTTAACTACATCACTGACTTCATTCTGTGAATAGTTATTGTTAATTCATATCAGTCACAGAATTCAGTTATTTCAATGATAGCTATACAGCTTAATTGACATGCTTGTTATTTTGCCATTGAGTTAATAGATTTATTGACTAGTAGTCATTGAAAACCAAAGAAAGGGGCCTTCTGTGTATTCTTAGTACTGGCATTGTGTTGTTTAAAAAAAAAAAAAATTCCAAGCAGGATTTCCTGGCTCTCTTCACTTTTAACTTACCCATTTTTCTTTTTTCTGCAGGGAGATACATGTGACACAGGGCAAGTCAGTGGGGTGTCCTGGAGTCACCCTGCAAGGTAGCTCTGAAAGGGTAGAGGCCCCGGGCCAGGGAGAGGCAGGCAGGTCAAGGAAGCAACGCAGGCAGCCATTGACATTGGACTCTTAATTATAGCAGTTATGTTTTGACTAAATTATGGGAATTTTTAAGGAAGATACTTAATTCCTTGCAGACCCAGAGCCCACTGGGCTTCATAGCAGTAAAAAGATACTGAATGTGTTAGCTATAAATGCAGTTTTAAACATTTGCAAAGTATTTGATTGACTTTTAACATGTTTTACGTAATAGTAACAACATTTAGTAGCAAACACCTTATATGACCCTTATTGTGTGGCAGGTCACACACATACCTCATTTTTATGCATTTCACTTTTTCACACTTCACGAATAATTGCATTTTCATCAACATCAAGGCAAGACCCTCCACCAGCAAAAAGATGATGACCCACTGAAGGCTCAGATGATGGTTAGCATTTTTTAGCAATAAAGTATTTTTTAATTAAGGAGTGTGCATTGTTGTTTTAGACATAATGCTATTGCATGCTTAATTGACTACAGTATAATGTAAACGTAACTTTTATATGCATTGGAAAACCAAAAAATGCGTGTGACTTTATTGTGATATTTGCTTTATTACTGTTGTCTGGAACTGAACCTGCAGTGTCTCTGAGGCCTGCCTGTATAGCGTAGGTATGATATAAAGTCTTCACCTCGATTACCTGTAACTCATTTAACCCTCACAATACCCTCAGTTGGTAGGTACACAGATAGCCCCTTGTTCAGACGTGCCTATCTCAGGCACAGCAAGGTCAAATATCATACCCAAGGTTACACAGCTCCCACAAGGTGGAGTCAGAATTCGAACCCAGGTTGCCTGCTTCCAGAATCTCTCCTGCTAGTCTTACTTGTGATTTGCCACATTACATGGAAGGCTTCTGTTCTTTGGAATTTATATCGAGTACACCATATTTTACATATTGAGTAATTTCTGCTGAAATGAATTATGTTTTTGTCCTCAGGTCGATTTAGTAACAGGTTTAGCCATAGAAGAAGCGTGTTATGCTCAGGTATGTAATACCATCACATTCAATGTGGATTCCCTTACAAAATGTGTTTACCTTTTGTATAAGTCAAATGAATTATATATCACTGAGTGAGATTATACTCATCCCCATTCCAGAATTATACAAATGTTGAAATGGGTTGTTTCTGCTATTTGACTGTTACCAGCTTTTATGATTGATTCTGCTCACAAACTAATGACCTTTGTCTACATAATTTAGAAAGCTCCTAGAATAATTAAGTTAATACCATTTGTGCTAAAGCTGTTTCTCTGGCTTATGTTGTATTTTGTGGGTGTGACTTGAACTCTCACTCCAGTGTAGAGAGGTCAGAGGAGGGCAGCATTGAGCACGTGCCTGCTGGGGAACATAGGTATTGAAGACTCATTGGTTTTTTCCTAACATTCTCAGCCTTTGTTCACTAATTGAATTATACGGTTTTCTTTTTATGCACAAATTAGTAGGGCTGGCTGTAGAGGAACAAATCTTCTTGCCTTCCTCTCTTTGTCTCTCCTCCCTCCCTCCCTTTTATCTTTCCTTCCTCCTATTTTTATGAAAGATATAGCATTGTTTTATGGCATCTAAAGTAGCAAAAGAACTTTGTTCTACCTTTCCTGAGAATTGGAAACTACCTCAGCTCACATTTAACCATTGTCACGGATTGGGAGCATAACTGGAGTGTTAACTCTGCATGGTCTGTATGTGTGCATCGCCACCTGTTACTGGTGAGCGAGCATGTGCCACGAATGAAGTAAATTATAGACCTCTTACAAATAACCTCAGAGTCTGAAAAAAATTTTAAAAGCATATTTGGCCATAAATCACACCTTATCAAATGTAATGGAACAGAAATCATACCAAGCTTTGTGTCAGGCCACCATGAAATTAAACTAGAAATCAGTAACAGATAGGTGGGAAATCCCACCTATTAATAGAGGTAAAACAGCGCACTTCTAAACTCATGTGTCAAAGAAGAAGTCTCGAGGGATTATAAAACATTGCTGAAGTAAATCAAAATGAAAATGAAACTTATCAAAATTTGTGGGAATGCATTGGAAGCAGTTGCTTAGAATTTATAGCATTGAATGCATATATTAGAAAAGAAGAAAAGTCTAAGTCAATGTTTCCACTTTATTATTAAGAGCAAGTTAAATCCAAAGTAAGCAAAAGGAGAAAAAAAAAACAACAGAGCAGAAATCAATGAAATTGAAAATTAAAGAAAAAATCAACAAACCCAAAAGCTGGTTCTTTGTAATGATCTGTAATATTGACAGACTTTTAGCCAGGCAACCAAGAATGAAAGAGAGAAGATAAAAATTACCAATATCAGAAGTGCAAGCAAGTCCATCACTACAGATCTCATGGACATTGAAAGGATAATAAAGGAATTCAATGAACAACTCTTTGCCCACAAATTTGTTAACCTAGATAAAATGGACCAATTCCTTGAAAGACACAAAACACCAAAATTCAGACAAGGAGAATTAGGTAATCTGGATAGTCCTGTTTGTTAAAGAAGTTAAATCAATAATAACCTTCCAAAATAGGAAGTACCAGGCCCAGATGGTTTCCACTAGTGAATCCTACTAAACATTTAAGGAAGAAATCATACCAGTTTTCTATAATCTTTTTCAGAAAATGGAAGCAGAAGGAGCACTTTCTAAAACCCATGCTCTGAGACCAGTATTGCACAGGCAACAAAACCAAAAAAATTACAAGAAAGGAAAACTACAGGCTTTTATTTCTGATGAACATAGATATAAAAATTCTCAACAAAGTATTAGCAAATCAAATCCAACAGTATATGACAGGAATTATATGCTACAACCAAATGGATTTTTTCCTCCAAATATGCAAGGCTTGTTTGACGCTTGAAAATCAGTTAATGTAATCTACCACATCAATAGGTTAAGCAGGAAAAATCATACAATTATATTAACAGATGCAGAAAAAGCATTTGGCAAAATCCAACACCCATTTGTGATTAAATAAAATAATCAGCAAACTATGATTAGAGGGGAACTTCCTCAACTGAAACGAATGCCTACCGAAATCCTACAAGCTAATACACTTAATGATCGGGAACAGTACAAGGATGTTGCCTCTTACCACTCCTTTTCAGCACGTACTAGAAATTCTAATATAGTAAGACAAAAAAATATTAAAGGTGTATAGATTGGAAAGGAAGAAATAAAACTGTCTATTCATAGATAACACGATTGTCTATGTAGAAAATCCCAAAGAATCAACCAAAGAAGTGCACTAAGATATAGCAAGATTGTATGACATGGGTTAATAACAAGTCAGTTGCTTCCCCATACCAGCAATGAAGAATTGGAATTTTAAATTAAAAGTACAGTATCATTTACATTAGCACAAAAAGATAAAATATGAAGGTATAAGTTTAACAAAATATGTGCAAGGTCTATAGGAGGAAAACTATAAAACTCTGGTGAAAGAAATCAAGATCGAAGTAATGGAGCGATGTCCCATATTTATGGATAGTATGATTTAATATTACTAAAACTTCTTCCCAACATGATCTATAGATTCAATGCAATCCCAGTAAAACCCCCAGCAAGTTACTTTTTTATAACAGCAAACCATTCCTAAAGTTTATATGGAAAGTCCAAAGACCCAGGTTAGCCAATACAAGACTAAAGAAGAACAAAGTTTGAGGACTGACACTACCCAACTTCAAGACTAACTATAAAGCTACAGTAATCAAGATAATGTAATACTGGCAAAAGAAGGGACAAATAGATAAAAGGAATGAAACAGAGAGCCTGGTAGTAAACTCATACCAATATAGTCAGCTGATCTTTGACAAATGAGCAAAGGCAGTTTAACACAGAGAAGATATTATTGAAAATGAATAGTACTAACGTATCTGGACTTTCAACTACAAAATGAATCTAGACACCTTACACCCTTCACAAATATTAACTCAAAATGGGTCAGAGGCCTAAATGTAACATGAAAAACTATAAAACTTCGTGAAGATCACAGAAGATCTAGGTGACCTTGGATTTGGCAATGACTTTTTAGATAGCTACCAGAAGTATAATCTATGAAAGAAGGAAATAATGCTTGACTTTACTAAAGTGAATGCAAAAGACACTGCAAAGAGAATAAAAAGACAAGCCACAGGCTAGGGAAAAGTCTTCGCAAAACACAAGTCTGACAAAGGACTTGTATCTAAAACATACAAAGAACTTAAAACTCAACAACAAGAAAATAAACAACCCATTAAAAAGTGGTTAAGAGCCTTGGCTGGTGTGGCTCAAAGGGTTGAGCACTGGCCTGTGAACCGAAAGGTCTCTGGTTTCTATTCCTGGTTGGCACATGCCTGGGTTGTGGGCCAGGTCCCTGTTTGAGAGTGTGTGAAAGGCAGTTGATCGATGTTTCTCCTGCAGACCGATACACATTGGTGTTTCTTTCTCATTTTCCGTCCTTTCCCTTCTCTCTAAAAAATAAATAAAGCCAAGATAAGGAGCAACCCAAGTGTCCATCAGTAGATGAGTGGATAAAACAACTATGGGACATTTACACAATGGAATACTACTCGGCTGTAAAAAAGAAGAAAATTTTTACCCTTTGCAACAGTATAGATAAACCTGGAGAACATTATGCTAAGTGAAATAAGCCAGTCAGAGAAAGACAAATTCCATGTGATTTCACTCATATGTGGAATCTAATGAACAAACTGAACTAACAAGGAAAATGGGGACAGACTCATAAATGGAGAGCAGGATGACAGCTAGTGGGGGCTGGTAGAGAGATTGGGCAAAAAACAAAAAGGACTCATGGACAACAGTGTGGTGATTGCTGGGGGGAGGGAGGTATAAGGATACTAAAAGATAATGTAAAAAAAAATACAATAAAGAGTAAATTAAAAAATAAACAGTCTTATTAAAAAGAGTGGGTAAGAGATCTGGACAGATACCTCACCAAAGTAGATGAGGAGTATAGGGAAACATGCAGCACATCATATGTTATTAAGAAATGCAGATAAAAACGAGCCATAATTGGGCCATTTATCTCTCTTTTTTTTGGAAAAGATTTATTTATTTATTTATTTATTTATTTATTTATTTATTTCAGAGAAGGAGGAGGGAGAGAAACAGCAATGTATGGTTGCCTCTTGCATGCCGCCTACTGGGGACCTGGCCCACAACCCAGGCATGTGCTCTGATTGGGAATCAAACTGGCAACCCTTTGGTTCACAGGCCGGCTTTCAGTTCACTGAACCACACCAGCCAGAGCTGGCTACTTCTTACAAAGCTAAACATCATCTTAACTACATGATCCAGCAGTCATGTTACTATGTATTACCCAGATGAGTTGAAAACTAATGTCTACACAAAAGCCTTCACAGCAGTGTTTATACAACTTTATTCATAACTGCCACATTTGGAAGTGGCCCAGATGTCCTTCAGTAGGTGACTGGATAAATTGTGGTACATCCATATGATGGCATATTATTCCACAATAAAAGGAAATGAGTTATCCTGCCACAAAAAGACATGAAAGGACTTGAAGTGCATATTGCTTGGTGAAGGATTTCAACCTAAAAAGGCACATACTGTATGATTTTCAACTATATGACATTCTGGAAGTTAATGGGGGAGGTGCAGGGATGAATAGGTTGAGCGTCAGGGATGTTTAAAGTGGGGGAACTGTTCTCTGACACTGTAATGGTGGATGCATGATGTACATTTGTCAAAGTCCATGAAATGTGTAACAAAATGAACCCTCGTGTAAACTCTGGATGTTAGTTAATGATGATGTATTGATACTGGTTCTTGTAACCAATGTCCCACTGTCATGCAAGGTGTTAATATTAGAGGAAGTGGTTGGGGTCTTGAGGGAGTCTGTGGGACCTCTGAGCTTTCGCTACAGCTTTTTGAGAACCTAAAATTGTCTAAAAAATAAAGCCTGTTATTTTTTTAAGTATATTTAAAATGGGGAAAAAGTATATTTGGAGTTAGAATAATAAATTTGGTCACCTAATTAGAATTGTCCAAATGACTTGTAGATTTCAGAATTTTAGGTTGTGTTCTAATTAGTTTTCTTAGATAAAACTTGATCAACTTTTGCAGTTTTTACTTTTGGGTACACATAATGTTTTGTTTCTCTTAGACCATTCCAACGAAAGACAGACTTGAAGGTCTTCTGGCTTTTAAGGAGAAAAGATCCCCTCGCTATAAAGGAGAATAGAAGAAACAGCAAACTTTCAAATGCCAGTGTAACAAATGCACTTCTGGGAGTATCTTTCAGACCCACGAAGGCCTCAGCACCTGGAACCCCAACGACCAAAGTGAGGCGTGAGTTAGCTGTACAGTGAGTTAAGCATGTGGAGTTGGCCCAAACGTGTGTTTTGTTCCACTGTGTACACATCATATTCATTCAGATTTCTAAGGCTAGTGGTGTGTACTGTCAAAACACAGATTCCAAAGTAGTAGACATTTTAAAATATTTCCTGCATATGAAGCTTTCTGTTCTTAATTTTTTAATGTGAATAATTTATATATTGCACACTCTAGGAAATAATGTTGATTGTATGTCTACTGTGCTACAATATGAAAATAAAATTATTTCTATATACCAAAAATGTGAAGTTATACCAAAATAAAGTTTCTAAGGGATTTATACACACATGTACACACACATACATCTCAGATTGACAAAGGAATTGATAGATACTCTGAGTGAAATTTACAAAATCTAAATAAAAATTAGTGAAAAGAAAACTTGGAAGTTTTTCTGTTACCCATTCTTTTTGAATTGAATAAAACATTACATGTTGGATTTTAGAAGAAACCACCTTTCCACCCTGGTTCTTTTTGTCAGGTGACCTCTTTACATAATCCATCTTAGTATACACTGTAGTTAGTGGAGAATTAACCCAGTCAGAGACTGGGACCAAAGGCCTTGGGGGACCAGTTGCAGGCCTTGAACCATGCTACTGCTCAGCCCTTCCAGCACGTGGCCTGGCTCCTTGGCCTCACCCAAAAAGAAAATCACAGCCGGGGTTGGCCCCTGGAAGTGGCTTAGGGTCGCGGATTAAGGGTGAGGTAGAGCCTACCCTCTGCCCCAGCCCCTGTTACTTGCACCTGATTTCAGTAAGGAAAGGAGGTGACTTCCATGTCCCTTTCCCCCTCTTCTAACAGGTAACGTGCTTTTGCACCCCTGGCCAGGCAAAGTAACCAGGTAAGAGGAGCCCAGGCAGGCCAGCATTGGTACAGCCTTGCCTGGGCCAGGGGCAGTGGCAGATGTGAAGCATGTGGAGAACATAAACTGCAGAATTGAGTGTGAAAAAGGAGGACATCGTAGTTCTAAACAAATTTGAGCTACCTTTATTTATTTCGTATTCAGTTTATCAAACCAGGCTGCCTTCTGACTGTGCAGGGCTGAGTCCAGCAGCACTGGAGAAGCCCTGCTTCCTGGAACCTGTGCCTCCTTGTTTGAGGCCCAGGCTCCCCAAGGCCCCCAAACACTGCAACCGTGCCTCCTTGCAGTGAAGGCAACTTGGGGACCACCTGTTCCCGGCATTCCCACAGTCAGCACCCCGGCTTCCTTGCTCCTGGTTAGCATATACACTTCCAATTTTTAAAATCACTGAAACTTACTTTTTAACTTGGGAAATTGAACTCTCAAAACTTTGAAAGAGGCAAATGTGAACTTGCCTTCAGCTGATGTCCCACTGCTGGCGGGCCATCCACACTGTGAGTACTCACCTTCCCTGCTGACACTGCAGGTTGGCGACAATCACGTCATATGGAGGGGATATTAAAATTCACATTTGGCTCTCCAGTGATTTTATCTTATGGTGTGTACACTTTGTTTACTGAAAACTTGCACCATTCATTTCATGCAAGATAATGTGCAAATAAAGTGTTGGTCCTTGACATAGTCATTTAAAGGTGTCAGGACCATTTTGGTCTGTGAGATGTTTAAATGCCAGTTTCATTTTAACTGAGTAGGAAATAATTATGATAATGAGAAAAAAATACTAAGCGTGTGCTGAATGACTTGTCTGTCTTAGCTTGGAGTCAGCCTGATGCTGATAGAGTACATGTTCTCTTTAAGTCAGTGGAGTGTATCTGAAAACAGACATCACCCTGCAGTGACTTCAAATGTCAGATGTAAATCACAGCAAGAGAAGTGTGTGTATAGTCCACCTACCCCATGGATTTCTCTTAAGTGGCGTGGGCTTGCCAGGGTCCAGGTGCAGCATCTGGGTGCAGGGTGGGTGTGGCTCCTGCTTCGGGGGACAGGGCAGGGTGGGCACGTCCTGACACTGAAACCACAGAACTACGTCAGGCTGTTGCTGGCTGGGAACACGGGAAATATCCACGTGTTGAGATTAAGTTCAGGAAAACTCTCAGAGCGGGCAGGATGAACCAAGCAAGTAACAATTCGGGGAAAACTGCCTGTTCTCTCAGAACATGTGACTTGCTGGTCCTGAAGTAATTTAATGCAGGTTAGTTTGTCACATCTCTGAAAGAAAACAAGAAACCTTTAACTTACACACGTTCTGAGACAGAACAGTTGTATTTATGTGAAAATAAGGAAGGCCCAGATTTCCTCATAGCTCATTTCTGTGATTTAAAGGGTCGTTTCAAGTTTGTGTTGTTTTCAATAAGAAGTGACCTGGCTTTCCTTTCAATTTAGTCCTCCTCGCCCCCAACCCCTGCCCACTTTTCTAGCTGTTAAAAAATTGGCTTGTTACAACGTGTTACAATATTTTTCTGACAATACTTAGAAGAGTGCTTTGTACGTGGACTTGAGTGGTGGGTGTTACTTTATGGGGTCCACGCTATGGGAAATGCTGATTTTTCATACGGACTCCTAGCTGGCTGGTCATGGACACTTTCCCTTGCTATACCTTACTTCCCTTTTCTGGTAATAGGCCCTGCATTGCTCTGATTTGGGCCCATAATTCCTGGCAGGCCAACATTTTAAATATTTAACCATGCCATTCTTATCTGTCTACTCACCTAGTTAAATAGTAACTGATGTGTATGACAGCACTTATCAAAACAGCAATAGCAATTATTTTCTTAGATTAAGTAACAACTGTATAGGTGAAACAGGCTACAGATTGTGACTGGGGGTTAGGGGAACTGAACCCTGTGCTCAAAATATCTGGAGTTTTCATGCCCTAAAAAGCCGCCATTTCAAATGCCTTCTGTTGGATTTTCATAGTCCTGCTCTGGGAACCTACCAAAATTCAACTGTCCCTTAGAAG
Organism: Mormoops blainvillei; assembly: GCA_004026545.1. Classification (NCBI taxonomy): domain Eukaryota; kingdom Metazoa; phylum Chordata; class Mammalia; order Chiroptera; family Mormoopidae; genus Mormoops; species Mormoops blainvillei. The sequence goes on from PVJD01002288.1 coordinate 132,694, forward strand.
TATAGATTCTAATCCTCAAACTACATGGTGCGCAGTATTTGCACTTCAGGCTATTCCTCAGGGTAGATGGGAGAGCTGGGTGCCTGACAGGAGCACCCCTGGTGTGGCAGTGCCAGCCCTCGTGACTCTTGACCGTGCAGAGCGAGCTTAGAGGAAGCAGGTAGGAAGCTGGCCTTTTCTCAGTGAGCTTACAGTTCCCTGGGGGCAGCAGAGCGAGCTCTGCCACCAGTGCGTCAGTCACCTTTTAAAGTACAGGAAACAGCATTATGCAGTGCTTCAAGGAAACACTGACAAAAACACTCAAGATACTAATGGGAGTAAGATGAGAGAATTAGGGGTGGGTATTGTTCCGATAATAACAATTACCATGTATGAAGCCCTAAATGCCTACAGGTGCTTCTGTGGCTGTTATATTTACTGTGCACAGCATCCAGGAAGGAGAGGCACTGAATTTTCTGGGCCCAGAGCAGGAGGCTGGAGCATGGGCGGCTGGCTGCGGGTGGTGCAGTGGGAGAAGTGAACCTGGAGCTGTTGACTTGTTGTCAGTCCTCACTCTGAAAACAGCCCAGCAACACAACCACAGACTGCTGACACATGAGTATGTCAGCCTTTGCCCTGATGGGTCCAACAATTTTCTCGTGACTTGAAAAGATACTGAAAGTGTATATAGCGAATGACCTGAGAACAGTGGCAGGAAATAGGGTGGTCACTCAGTGCCTCCCCTAACTGGGTGCTTCACCTGCACGTTCTAATCCAGGCACTCAAAAACCTTAGGAAATGGGCTTGTCAATTGATAGTTGAAGAAATTGAGATGAGATATTACTTATCCAGAGTGACACGCCGGAGCAGACAAAGCCATCTCAGCAGAGGAGAGCTGCATCATGTCCCCTAAAACCATTCCCTGAGTGTGAGTTTGAGGACTCATGGTTCAGTAGCCATGCCCATCCAAAAGGAAGCAGGCTTGGGTCAGGAGCACCCAGGCTTAGACATAGTATTGTACTCCATTCTCAATGTTTGTTTCAGGTGGGACATAGTATTGTACTCCATTCTCAATGTTAGTTTCAGGTGGCCACAGAGTCACTGGAAAGCACACGGAGCTCTTTGGCCAAGTTTCCCCTCTTCTGAAACCAGTGGTGAGACCTTAGACAAACCATCTTAGTCTGGAGCCTGTTTCTTTATCTGAAAGGGTCAAGTAGTTCATTATCATGGCAAAGACAAACCAGGTGTTTCCAAGCCAAGGGCTTTTTAATCAGACAAGCCATCTTCTCTAGATGTTTTACTTGTTTCACATTTCAGAAGAGACCTGGTGGGACAGGCAGGAGGGACTCGGACCATGTCCAGTTCAGGCACCTGTTCAGAAGCCTAGAAAGAGAAGCCTAGAGAGGGCTGGTCGTCAGTAAGCCACAGCAAGGCACTGGGACCTTTGAGGCTGACATCGGCTAGAGGAAGCCATGTGTGCCCCACTCCTATGCACTCATATGCTGGCCACTCCGCATTCGTCTAGACATGAGACGAGGACTATAGTCAACAGGGAATGCTGCTTATGCTCTCCCAGGGCGGTGGGAATGCAGGAGGCTGCAGAAGACAGCTCTGCTGACTTGGCCACTCTGGCCCTGAACTCCTACCTAGGGGTGCGCCTTCTGCTCTAGCACAGGCTGAGTACATGTGAACTAAATCAGTGCAAATACTCTTCACTGTGGCCTAGGTCATAAGAGGCACAGAAAACGTGTATCCACTTAAGGTGGCTCTGCTGCATTACTGCCTTGACCTTTGGGGTAATCCATAGTTTAAGCAGAGTTCTTTTGATATTTTAAGAAAAATGATCATGCCTGAGGACCATGTTTAAGTACCAATTTTGAGGGTGGAGTGCACGAATTACCTTGAGAGAAGCAGCACATGTTCTCATCACCCTGTTTATTTTCACGTGGCTACCTGGCTGCCTCCCCAGTCACAGAGATGATGGAGTTCTCTGCCCCAGGTCAGGCGCAAAGCAGCCTCCCAGCACGCGCTGTGTCCCGCATGCACTGCACTGCCAAGGTGCAGTCCTAATGCATTTCAAAGACCACTGTCTTGTGAACCTATTGGCGAAGAGCAGGATCCAAACACTTAAAACATAGGAATAGTAAAATCACTGTGGCTTCAAGTTACAGCTCTAGGACTATGTTTAGTGATGGTGTCCACAGGCAAAGGTTTCAGAGGACTTTGTAGACAGGGCAAGTGCACTTTCTTGAACTTTTAGAAAATCATCTGAGTCACTTTTCACTTTTAGCCTCTGAACCATGTTGAATGGATCCTTTGTGCAGTTTACAGAAAGTGAAGAAAGGTTTGGCAAGCAACAGAAGTTCAAACTCCTCATAGCCTCTCCTGCGTTGACTAATATTTTTGAGTTGTCCATTAACACGTTTCTGAAACACTCTTTATGAAGCCTAGAATTTGCTCACCAGTGACCAAAATTTGAACACTTTAGAAATATGAGAAGTGTGTGACATGCCGTAAAAGACAGGAAATGACAGCCCTGACTTGGTAGAAGGAAATTCTAATTCTTGGAGGGGTGTGATGGATATATTTATTAATACCTGTCTGTGGTATTCTGCATTTTGATTGCCATGTGTAACCATTTACATTTTATGTAATTATTGATAAGGTAGGATTTACATCTGCCATTTTGCTATTTGTTTTTTCCATTCCATGCCGTTTTTGTTCTTCATCCTTCATTACTGCTCTCTTTGTGTTTAATATCTATTTTCCTATGTACCATTTTAATTCTCTTGTCATGTCATTTACTGTGTACTTGTTAACTTGTTTTCTTAATAGTTTTCCTGAGAATTACAATTACTATCTTAACTTAGAAAATCCGTTTTGGATTAATACCAACTTAATTCCAATAATACATAGAAACTTTACCTCTGTGTAGCTTTGTAACCTTACTTTTCTCTGTGCTATTATTGTCACATAAATTAAATCTTTGTGCATTATAAATCCATAGAACAGTTTTTTAATGATTGCTTTATGCAGTTGTATTTTATTTCTGATTGGAGAAAAATGTTACAAATGAAAAATACATTTATATATGTAGCTACCTTTGCCAGTACACTTTATTTTATTAATGTAGATTTGAGTTGCTCTAGTGTCATTTCAACCTGTTGTTTATATTATTTATATTATTTCTTATAGTGAAGTTCTGCTAGTGACAATTCAGTTTTTGTTTATCTTGGAATGTCTCTTTTTACCCTTTATTTTTAAAGAATAATTTTGTTAGATACAGGGTTCTTGGTTGATAATCTTTTTCTTTCAGCACTTTAAATATGTCATCCCACTGCCTTGTAGCGTGTTTAGTTTCTGGTGGGAAATTAACCGTTAATGTTTATTGAGAGCCCTTGTGGAGTTACTTCTATTGCTGTTTTCAAGATTTTCTCTTTGGCTTTGGCTTTTGGCAATTTGGCAATTTGTCTTGATGTCAGTCTCTTTGAGTTGTTCCTGCTTAGATTTCATTGCGCTTTTTGGCTGGATAGATTAATGTCTTTTTCTCAAATTTTGGAAGTTTTTGTCCATCCTCTTTTTAAATATTCTTTGTATCTCTGTCTTGCCTCTCCCCAGAACCCACTTTGTGCGTATGTTAGTACACTTGAATGTACCCCACAGGTCTCTGAGGCTCTGCTCATTTTTCTTTGGTCTATTTTCTCTTTACTCTTCTGATATGATGATTTCTTTGGATATGTCTTCAAGTTTACTGATTCCTCTGCCATCTCAAATCTGTTCTTGAGACTATCTATTGAATTGTTTGTTTCAGTTCCATTTTTGAATGTAGAATTGTCCTGTGGTTCTTTTTACAATTTTTCTTTATTAATATTCCTTATTTGGTGATACATTGTTCTCATACTTTTCATTAGTTCTTTGAACATATTTAAAATAACTAAAGTCTTTTCTAGTAAGTTCACTGTCTTGGCCTTTTCAGGTACAGTTACTATTGGCTACTTCTTTTTCTTGCGTGGGTTGCGCTTTCTTGTTTCTTTGCATGTCATATGTTTTGTTGAATAATGAACATGCTAAATAATATGGCAACTCTGGAAATCAGATCCTTGTCTCCCCTCCCCCATATTTGTGGTTGCTATTTGTTATTGTAGCTCTTTGTTTATTTATTGACTTACCTGAACTAAATCTGTATTCTTTATTGTGTGTGGTCAGCTAATGATTGGACTGAGATTTCCTTAAATTCCTTGAACCAGTAAGTCTCCAGCTTACTGAGGGGTTCTTTGTGCATGTTGGGGGTGTACCTTAAATGCCTTGTCAAGCAACTGGCAACCTGGCCTTAGCTTTTACTTTGTTTTTGTGCAGAGCCTCAAGGTCAACTAGAGGTGAGAATTAGGGCCTTCTCAGGTATTTCCAGAGTATGCACATAGCCCTGCATGTTCGCATTGCCTTCTGGATTCCTAGGAATAGGCCAGACCTTGTCGTAGCCCCCTACAGACCTCTCGTTCCTCAGTTTCTCCTTAAAAGTTTTTTGGTTGTCTTTTTACTTGTGCCAACTGTTATCACTGCTTCAGGCAACTTTGAGGCTAAACAACTGCCACTGGTTGTTTTCCACAAATACTATGTGGAAAAAGCTGTTCACATGGAAAGCAGTCTAAGCCAGGACAGAGAAAGACAGCCCTGTGAGTGAGGGTTTCCCCCAGTAATTGATTCTCCAGGGACCTGCCAGACTGGTTAGATCATGACAAATTTCTGGAAATAGAGATTCGGGGAATGTACAAATGCAGTTGTAGTCAGGTCATGGCCACCATGATTCTGAGGCTGTTGGTTTTGAAACTGTACAAGGAATTTGGGAAAGGGAGCTAGATACACAGCAATTTAAAATATCACAGAGCTTGATGTTCTTATTGAGATCAGCCATTTTTCTTGAATAAATGTGCCTCAGATTGTTACAAGCTTTTGGTTGATTTCTAGTGTTCTGTAAGTATTGATTTTGACAACTACTACCAGTGTTTTCATTACCGACATGGAGGAGCAGATTTTTAGAGTCTCACCGCATCATCTCCAGTGAGATCACCCCCCGAGCTGATTCCAAAGCAACGGATGTTACAGGTAAGTAAGGTATTCAGAGTAGCTTTCTTACTTCAGGTACATCAAAACTGATGTTTATTTAACAATAGTATAACAATATTAATTGTTAGTTATCAATATTAATATTATTATTAGAGCTCAAATTTTTCAGTTCTAAAATGTAAAGGTTATTTGTAGTCAAAAAAGGGTAAGGCTTACTGCTATGGTTGTATTTAAATGTGTGCTCTGAGAATAGGCCGAGGAAGCAAAAATGTGCTACTTTACTTGAGGCTGTCACTGCCTGGTCATGAGGTTGCTTTGGTCTGTGGAGGATTTGTGTCCATTCCACCCTCAGTGGCTAAACTAATAGCCATAAATCAGAGCAAATCAATCCATAAATGCAGAATTCAAGCAGTAAATATCAAGTTAATTATTGATAGTCTAGCATTTATCAATGTTTTATGTTTTTTGGAAAAGTATAAACTTTTATCCCATGCTGTTAAATTCATGTTCCACTATGGGACATCAAGACTATGATGATGGAGCAGTCTGTTAATTTGAACTTATCAGATCTTGGACAGGCTTTCAAGTATAGTAAGAGTTCTCTAGTGATGGAATCCAAGAGTCCTTTTCTTTAAAAAAAAAAAAAGTAAAATGCATATAATCAAGATAAAATTTCAGAATTTATTTTTTCTAATATATGCTATGTGAGTAGATATATTCTAATTGGTTACTGGAACATATAATTGGCCCTTGGTTGAGTTTCAGAATAATTTTTCGGTTAAGGTATCATTGAAAACAACAGGTGGAGGTTCCACAGGAGTCCTCACACCTCCATCGGCACTCTTAACCCTCAGAGTTCCTCAAACACAGCGGCCATTGTTGTTACCTTGTTAATTATTGGTTTGCTCCACTAGAGTCTGTGTTGGTGTTACAAAAACAGTTTATGCTAACAGGCCCTTTATTCATGTAATAATTACAGCATATTTGTCTTGAGTATTTCGCAAGTGTTCTCTTTGGATAATACTGGAAAGATTAAGTAATAGTTTCTTGCTAACATTGCTCAAGAACATCAAACATGATGAATTGAGATTTGATGTATTATGCGTATATCTTTGGCTCCCAATAGCTTTGACCTTTTGCTTTTCTTTTCTTATATATAAAATAATCCTACCGTGGGGCTATGTTCATTGTTTTTAACACAAGTGCCAGGAACCACTTGAGCAAAATATTTTATTTCACTTTTAATGGGCAGTTTTTATAATGATCAAGAGTAACACATCCAAGCCAGCCACAACATTGCCAGAAACCAGGAACTTCAAAGAGTCTTCTTTTTATGACTCTGAAGGAACTGAAATTTCTAGTTCTCCATATCATCCAACTTAACTATTGGCAATAAGTGACTGTTGGCAGGAAGCATACGTCATGTGTTTCCAGTTCTGCCTCAGAAAAGGTCAATGTGAGGCACAGCCCCTGGCCTGCATTAGGCGGCTGTGGGCTCTGGTCCCCTGACACGTGCTGCAGAACACATTACACAATGTTACACTCACTGATTAATGGCTGCTTGCACAAGGTTTTCATGCAAGGGTCCTGGGAATGATTAACTTTGTGACATAACTCTCATCACACAAATATGGAAGATTCAAACAGAGCTCAAATATGAGTTCAAAAGTGTTCTTCAGAAATAAGCAAATATGTTTTGGTTTTTCAGTGTATACATGATTAACAACTGTTTTAAAGCCACTGAGTGGCAGAGAGAAAACTACTTAGGATTTTTTTAGGAGCGGGAGTTTCATAAGATTTGTTCATGTGGGAACAGTCTTCTACCATATTATAATTTGACCTTTACATATGCTAATTTGCTGTGAAAATGTCAGATGTATTGTACAGTACTCCATCCTGTGAACTAAATATTGAATAGACAGCTGCTTTTACGAAACATTTTTGGGCTACAAAGGTGTCTCTCAGACCCCTGCGAGTGATGGGGAGTCACTGTGATGGTTACTACTGACTTCACGTGACTGAAGAGGTAAACTGCAAGTCTGCATTTTGTTGAAGATTTTTGAATCTTTCCAGTTGAGTGTCAGGACATTAACCAAAGTAGCTTAGGCAAAGGGGAGCATCGTGACTGTCAGCATGAACTCTGGGGGATGGGGGACGGCATCCTCAGGGACCACTGGAGCCAGGGACGCAGAGCTGCAGGACAAACTCCATTTCTCATCAGGTGTTCTCAGCATGTCTTTCATCCTCTGAGCCTGGTCCTGTAGATTGGCTTCAATGAGGGTACTTCCCAGTTGCCTGCCTCACCACCAGGGAGGAAGGGGAACTGTCTTCACTCAGCTCCAACTCATGACCCCCCAGGAAAGGGCTCTTCAGGGCCTACCTAAGATCACATGCCCTCCCTGTGACCTAGGAAGTAGGTACTATTATGTTCACAGTATGGGACACAGAAGCCCCTGTTTATGGCACGTGAAGCAGATCGACAATTTTCTGCTGCAAGATGACTGGGTTGACCAGGTAACACCTGTGAACTTCGCCTAAATAACATACCTGTTCCCTAAATAAAACTCCTAAAGGAAGGAACATTTGGTTTTCTTTTTCCTGAATAGTTTCTATAACACCATACCTGTGTTTCTGATGTAAGACCAATTGGCTGAAGTGCAGCCATAGGTTCTCATGAGAAAAATCGATCAGGAGGGGAACCTGTCCACCTCCTAAAGTGCTCGATTACTTCTGTCCACAGAGCAGGCCTCACGATGCCCTGACCTCCCGGTACTAGATTGCTTCATGCGGCAGCAGTTGCAGGCAGGAAATGTGTTGGAGAGGTGGCTGGTGCCCTGTGAAAGTCAGGCTCAGCTGTGCTCTGGTAAGACTTACTCTTCCCTTCAGCCAGCGAGCCTGGCACATTCTAGGCTGAGCTTCATTGCTAAAGGGAAGTGTTCGTGAACCGAGTAGCTTTGGGAAGGTCCCCTGTCCCTACTCAGTTTCCACACTCCGGGCTTCACTGAATGCCAATGGGTGGGTAAACATTGACTTGGGAGTATTCCCAAAGCGGTGCAAAGGCTCAGGAAGCAGGTCCCAGGTTGCCTGCTGCTGCCTACGTGCGGTGGCTCTAAGGGTGTGGACAAAGTGCAGAGCTGCTTCCTGGAACAGGCACAGATAAGAGGCGGTTTGTGCTCAAGTTTCAGATGAACTTCACTGCAGGTTATAAAACCCTGTGCTGTAGCCACGTAGGATTTGTTTTAGTCCTGGTGTCCCCAAGGAAGGTTTTCTGTGCGTTTGGAGCATGTGTGTGCATGTGTATTTTATTTTGGTAATTATTTTGGAAAACATTCAGAGAGGCCAGAAATAGCGAAGAGCAAGGGGCTTCTTTGCTATCCCCTGTGAGGGTCACAGGGTCTCTGTGTAGACAGACACCACCGCAGGGCTGGGTACACAGGCAGTTCTGAGAATACAGGGATGGCCCCCCACGGATCCCCAAACCCCACCATGTGCTCCCCTGCTGTGGAGGGGCTAACGGGGGCAGTTTGTTGTTTTGGTTATAGAACCTACAGTGCTGATCACCGACTATATCTATGGTCTTCCTTGCAGAGTTCTTTTGACCTGTAGGAGAAAAACGGCATTTAAATCTAGGTTAGTCAAGAGGTGGAGTGAGCCGAGTTTAGTGGAGGCTAAAAATAACCGGAGCCCATCCTGTGGGTGGGTCAGGCCTGCAGGGCCGGACGCCTGCTGTCACCCTGGCCCTCCTAGCGGCCACAGACTGGGTCCAGGAGGTGCTCAGCAGCCTGTTACTCATATGTCAGATTCCCACCGTCATCATGTATTTCATGCACCAACTACATTTCTATAGAAAAGCGTGAGTCACTCTGAGGGGGCCTCTCTGCTGTGGAGGGAGGGTGTGCTCTCAGAACCCGGAAACCCAGGGACCGGGCCTTTATCCTGTTCTCCTTCGGCCCTTTTCCTCTAGGCTATTATTTTCATCTTAACCACCGCGATCAGGTTGGATGACATTTTAATAAGAAATCTATTTAAATACAAGGGGTTATTTGAAGTTCCTTTTAAAAGCCAAAGGCATTTATTGTTGGTGCTCAATATAGAAATAAAATACAGGGCCTGGCAGAAGTACACCTGCTTGAGTGTGGTTGGTAGGGTAATAATATGGGTGTAATAATTTTTAGTTTTAATTTGAACATTTCACCTAAAATGTCATATGGTGTGTTTGAGTGTGATATTGTTATGTTACAGAATTACATGCTTATGATTTTGTGATAAGAGATTTTGTAATAAAAAAGGGGTATTATCTTTGCTGGACCCTGTAGTTGTTTGGTAGACAGTTAAAATGTGACAGGTGACTATTGCTGGGGCACTCCACCTCACTACAAACACACAAAATGTCTTTGTCATGGGGACCAACATGAAAGGACAGGCACGCCCACCCCAGACCCACGAGATGGTAATTTTCAAACTGAATGCTATTCTGGTACACTTACTTAGGAAAAAGATCTAAAAATAGACTTGAATCAGCATAACCTGCAAAAATAAGTCATCCGCTTCTCCTTACTCCTGCTGGGTTGAAAACAAAGCTGTCAGCAATTTCTGAGAGTTGAGGAATCTGTGTGCTTTCTTATTTTAGAGAAAGCTTTTTCAGGAGAACTGCAATTGCGTCCCCTTAAATCTCTCAGCGTCAACACATTACCATCTGTTGTTCCAGACACTCTCAAACTGATGAGACTGCCCTGCTTAAGGCTGACTGGTTAGCCCCTCTGGGCAGTTAGGCTGAATCTGAACCGACTGCACCTGGTCCCAGGGTCTTGGGGCTCAGGCACCATGTGACCAGACATGGGTCTTAGAGATGGTGTGTGGTTGAGGTCCGGCCTGGGTGGGGTCTGACACCTGCTGCAACCTGGGTAGCAGTGGCTGTTGCAAGAGCACTGTGCTTTACAAGGCACCTGGTGCCATCTGGCGTGGTAGAGCAGAGTTCTCCTTGTCCTGAGGGGTGTGGTCCTCAGCCAGTGTGCCCTGGCCCAGAGCACAGGGGAGCAGGTGCCCAAAGCCTGCCTCCCCATGCCACCCAAGCATCAATTTGCCCAGGTGCTGTCCCAGCACCGAGGGTTCTTTGCACGGCTTGCCCCACACTCAGTGGGATTTGGAGTCTGCTGTTTAGAAACTTCCTTAGTGTCTGCTGGACTTCAGCCTGAACCCATGCTTCCTCAGAGCAATGGAAACGGTGCCCAGTTCCCACCTCACATGCACCACATACGCAACACACATACACCATACCACACAACACACATAACACCCTACATACATAAAAAACATACCCCACACAATACTTCACAGCTCACACATATCACACATACCACATATACATCTCACCCCACACCACGAATCTCACATACCCCATAACCCATACACACAGCACACAATATATAACCCCACCTCCACACACCACATATATCACATGCCACATACAACACACATATCACACACCTCATATCACATATACACCACACCATATATACATCACACCATACCACACACACATCACAAAATACAAAAACCATGTACCACACACCACAGACACACGTGTACACATGACATCATACCTATATCACATACCACCCATCATGCATAAATGCATGTTCCACACATACCACATACACACATACCACATCAAACACACACACAAGGTCCTGAGGAGAAGAGTGACTTCTCCTGGGCTGGGGATGATGACATATCTGAGGACAAGAAGGAAGATGAAAAAAGATGCCCAGGGACTAGAAGGCAAGGAGAGCAAGGCTGGGTCAAGTCAGTGTCAGGACTCACTGTGACAGGCTGTAACAACCACCAGCCTGGCTCTAGAAAGCCATCAAAGTGGCCTGGACAGTGGACTGTGAAGCCCAAAGAGAGGTTGGGAACTTTGGGAAACTTCAGCCGTCAGGAGGTGGTGGTAATCAATGAGTTAATTTAACCTCTATGTATGCGAAAGTGCACACAAGTCACCACAAGGACTTTCCCCAAAGCTTCAGCTTGAATGGAAGCTCATGTACCTGCCCCCCACTCCACCTTGTGCACACACTTTGTAAAAGGGAGCAGTGACTAGATCTTGCCAACCAGAGGCTCCCAGTTCCTGCGGAAAATAAGGTGTGCTCTGTGCACTCCCAGGGTTTAGTGTGGGGACACTAAGAAAGACCACGGTGACTTCTGTGTGTGTTCCTAATGCTCCTGACAATTCCTGCAGCCCTTTTTTCTGACCAAGAGCACATCAAGAATCAGGCTTTAAAATATTTAGAAAACTTTGAAGAGATGTCATGAACAAATGTAGGTCCAAAATGTATTGTGTTTAAAGGAAATGAAGTTTGACAAAGGACACAGCACTTCAAAAACTAAATGGACCAGAGCAACAAAGCTTTGGAGGCCTTTGTACCGTTGGAGGAATAGCTGTCTGGGCGGGCTTGCCCTTGGTCCTGTGGTCCAGAGAACTCTGTCTCCCAGCTCCCCCTGCTGTGGCCATGGCCATGTGATTCCCAAGAGAAAGTGTCTGACAGAGAAGACAAAGAGGCACAGGGAGAGGACCTCACAGAAGAAAACATCTCACCAAGCCCCCTAAAATGTCATGAAGACCTGGTCATGACCCTGTGTTGGAGAGGTTTCAGAGCCACAGGAGGGGTTGCTAGCAGTGGTGTTAAATATCGAAAACCACTTACATTGGCAAAGCAATTTAAGTTCTAGTAATTCGTCCTGAGAAACTACTCAATGCTATTCATGTACGTACAGAATGTTAATCTGTGAGACAAACAGCTTTCAACCACAGGAAGGTGGATAATACATTGGTGCTCGCATTCCATTTTATCACATCGTATAGAAGTGTGTGTGTGTGTGTGTGTGTGTGTGTGTAATTATAATGGAAAAATGTTTACTGTGTGCTCTGTTGGAAAAGCAGGATACAACTCCATAGCACAATATAACCCTATTTTTATGTAATATACGTGTAATACATAAACCTTTTCTAATTTTTCTACAATCGTATGAGTTTTCGATTGTTGCTCTAACAAAGGGCCACTAACTGGGTGGATTCAAACAGCACACATTAATCATCTTGCAGTTTCATAGTTCAGAGGCTAACTAGGTATCAGCAGGTCTGATTCCTTCCGAAGGCTCCCAGGGAGCATCCCTTCATTGCCCTTCTAGGCACTGATGCTCCCCCACCCCTGGGTCCCTGGCTCATGTCTTCACCTCCATCTGCAAGTGGCAACAGCAGGTTGAGTTCTTCTCCCGTCCTCACGCACAGCTAGGAGCTGTGACTACGCTGAACACAATCAGGATACCCAGGATGATTTCCCTATTCTAAGGTTAGCTGATTGGCAACTTCAGTTTCATCTAAACTTCCTTAATTTCACCTGCTACCTCATTCCCCTTGGTCATGCAACTGAACGTATTTACAAATTCCAGGGATTAGGACACAGACATCTTTTTCGGGGAATGGTCAGTATTTTGTTCACCACAACAAAATATATCAAAATACATACACTTTATTGTAATGAGATAAGAAGGGGCTAGGAAACCAGAAAGCTCCAAGAGCTTTGTATTGGTTTTCATTCTAGCTTTAAAAGTTCACTTTCATTTTTGTAACCATAATTCCAATGTTCACAGCTTTAGTTCTGAATTTATATTAATTCAGTCACATAGTCATTCATTTCATATCACAGCCCTTTCATTTCTATGTTCTTGATTGATCAGTTTTATTTTCATTTTCCTATAAGGTTCTATAGTTCTTGAATCCTGGTGCATTTGGGTAATATATGTCTATTGCCTTGGACTAGAGTGATGACTCTACTGGGTCTAAAATTTCTGGGTACACCCTTTTTCCTCTTATATTATCTGGGAGACTTTATTCTGTTGGTGGCATTAACTACTGCTGGTAAGATGTCTAAGACTCTCCCCACCAATCCCCCGTCCCCCATGGCCACTGCCAAGAGTCCTATAGAGACTTCTTCATTATAAGTCAGTTGGACTGTTGCAATAGAAGATGAATATAGTTGCATTCTTAGCAATCGCTTTTGTCTGCACCCAGTCAGAGTCCCACCTAGGTTTAGAAATTCAGACTGTGCACTTATTTCAGAGTAACGCCAGACTTCCCATCCTGAGAGCTACCCAACCTTCAGTGGGTTTCTGTACTGCACCTACTACTTCCACTCTCATCTCAGCCCAAGGAGAGAAGGGCAGAGGAGCCATGAGGGTTTTAGCGCAGACATGACCTTTCTGTGATAAAAGGGTCCCTTAGAGAACACAGAGCTTATTTAAAGAAATAATAGCTGAGAACTTCCCAAACCTGGAGAAAGAACTGGAAGTAAAAATTCATTAAGCAAATAGAACACTAATTATCTCAGTGCAAAAAAGAAAAAAAGGAAAATCCTTCTCCAAGACATACTAAAAGTCAGTGATAAAAAATTTAAAGGCAGCCATGGAAAAAAGACAGTAAACTACAAAACCACCCCCATTAGGCAGCTAGCAGAGTACTCAACTGAAAAGGTCTATACACATTAACAAAGTGAAGGATAAAAGTAATTTGATTGTCTCAATTGATGCAGAAAAAGCACGTGGCAATATTCAACATTCATTTATAACAAAACTCTCAATAAAATGGGTATAGAAGGGAAGTACGTCAACATAATAAAGGCCATATATGACGAACTCACAGCTAGTATTGTACTCCACGTTGAAAAATTGAAAATTTTTTCTCTAAGATCAGGAATAAGAAAAGATGCCCACTCTTGCCATTTATATTCAACATAGAATAGGAAGTCCTGGTAAAAACAATCAGGCAAAATAAATAAATAAAAGTCATCCAATTTGAAAAGATAGAAGTAAAGCTGTCACTGTTTGAGGATGACATAAATTTATATATAGAAAACGCTAAAGACTTCACCAAAAAAACTATTAGAAATAATAAATACAGGAATGTTGAAGGGTACAAAATCAATATACAAAAATCTTTGCATTTCTATACACTAACAATGAAAAATTAAGAAATCTCATTTACAATTATAACAACAAGAATGTAATACCTAGGAATAAACTTAACCAAGGAGGTGAAAGGCCTGTACACTAAAAACTAGGAGACATTGTTGAAGAAAATTTAAAACACAACTGAATGGAAAGATATTCTGTGCTCATGGGTTGGAAGAGTTACTGTTGTTAAAATGTCCATATTAACCTAAAGCAATCAACAGATACAATATAGTCCCTATCAAAATCCCAACAGAATTTTTCACAGAAATAGAGCAAAAAATCCTGAAATTTGTATGGAACCACAAAAGATCCCATATAGCCAAAGCAATCCTGAGAAAAAACAACAAAGCCAGAGGCATTACACTCCCTTATGTCAAACTATACCAGAAAGCTGTAGGAATCAAAACAGTATGGTACTGGCAGAGAAACAGACACGTGGATCAATAGGACAGAATGGAGAGCCCCAAAATAAACCTACACATATACGGTCAATTAATTTATAATTAAGGAATCAAAAACTTACCATGGAGAAAGGACAGTCTCTTCAATAAAGGATGTTGGGAACACTGGACAGTCACATGCAAAAGAATGAAACTAGGAACTACCTTATATCATACACAAAAATTACATGGATTAAAGACCCGAAACCATAAAATGCATAGAAGAAAACATAGGCAGTAAGCTTCTTGACATAGGTCTTAGCAATGTGCTTGTGGATTTGACTCCAACAGCAAGGGAAATAAAAGCAAAAATAAGCAAATGGGACTATATCAAACTAAAAGGACAGCAAAGGAAACCACCTACAAAATGAGAAGTCAACCAACCAAAATAGGAAAAGATCTTTGTAAGTCATACATTCAATAACTAATTAATACCCAAAATATATAAAGGACTCATACATCTCAACAACAACAACACAATCCAATTAAAATGTAGCAGAGGACAGGAATAGAAATTTGTCCAAAGAAGACATACGAATGGCCAACAGACACATGAAGAGTTGTCCAACACTAATTATAAGGGAAATACAAATCAAAATCATAATGACACATCGCACCTGTTAGAATAGCTGTGATTGAAAAGACAAGAAACAACCAGTGTTGGAGAGGATGTGAAGAAAAAAAGGAGCCCTTGTGCACTATTGGTAGGAATGTAAATTGTTGCAGTCACTATGGAAAACAGCATGGAGATTTTTCAAAATATTAAAACTAGAACTACCTCATGACCCAGTGATTCCATTTCTGTGTACTGAACTGAAGAAAAATGAAAACACTAACTTGAAAAATGTGTATGCGCCCCTATGTTCATTGCAGTATTGTTTATAATAACCGAGATATGGAAGCAACCTAAGCATCTATCAAGGAATCGCATAAAGAATATCTTTACATATCTACAACGAGATACAACTTAGTGACAAAAAAGGTGATATCCTGCCATTTGTGACAACATGGATGCAGCTTGAGGGTACTATGCTGAGTGAACTAAGTCAGACAGAAAAATGACAAATTTTACTCATGGAATATAAAAAATACAAAACAAATGAACAAAAAAATTTTTTTAAAGATCAAACTCATAAAGGCAGACAACATTATCAGTGGTTCCCAGAGGGAAAGGGAATGGAGGGAGGGCAAAACAGGTAAAGGGGGTTGATTATGTGGTGACAGATGGAAACTAGGCCTAGCGGTGAGCAGGATGCAGTGTAGACAGACATCAAATTGTAATGCTCCACACCCCAGAATTATGTAGTGTTAGAAACCAATGTTACCTCCATTGAAACAAAACAACCGCACCCCAAAGATTTGTGTAAAATGGGAGTCCCTTAAAGGAGATGTTTGGCTTGTTCTTGTCCCTGGACTGTCCAGGGCTCTAGCCATATTTTCTTTCTTTTTTGTCTTCTCCTTGGGTAAATACCTGATGGTGACTTGGATAATGAGCTCAGGGCCGTCACCTACCAGCTGTTCTTCCATCAGAGGAAACAACTGGGGGGTCTTCCCGTTCCTGGTGATCAGGGCACATCCACCTCATTTGTTGCTGCTGGAGTGCCCTGGAGTGTATGTGTGTGTGTTACGGTGTGTTGTGGGTATGTTTTGTGCTGCGTGTTTTGTGTATGTATATTTTATGTATTGTGGGGTGTGTATTGTGTTGTGGGATGTGTTGTGTTATGTTTTGTGTGTATGTGTGTTGTGTTGTGGGGGGTGTATTATGGGATTTTACTGAGGTGTGTTGTGGAGTGCGTGTTCTTGTGTATGGTGGTGTGTGTGTTGGGTTTTATGTTTTCTGTGCGTTGTGTGTTTCTCTGTGTGTATATTTTGTGGTGTGGTGTGGTGTGTTGTCTTGTGTATGTGTGTGCTGTAGAGTGTTGTGTGTGTGTGTTGTGGTGCATTGTGTATGTGGTGTGTTGTGTGCATGGTGTGTGAGTGAGGAAGCAGGGGGGAGCAGTGCACTGCTTCCAGGCTCTCCTGACTGGCTGTCTAAATTAATGCTGTGTGGTTGCGCCTTGCTTTCTCTGAGTGTGGCTGGTACTGTAGTTTCCATTGGTGCTCTTTTGTGGAAATGTATTTTGTGAGATTTTGGCAAGAAGCTTCGGTCAATGTCCATCTTTCATGGAGGGATGGTGTACTTTGAGAGTAGAGCCCATCTTGTGTCTAGGGCTGGAGGTGGGTTTGGAACTGGGAGCACACAGGGGGCTGAGCGATGCACAATGCCGAGTGCCCCAGGGCGTTCATTTCCCAGTCACTCCCTCTTCCAGGACCCTTGACTCCCTCTGAACCGTTGTTCACTTATTTCCTCCCATTTTCATTTTAGAAATGAACTTCACCTCAGATAGCTGAAACTCTGTTGCCCAGTTAACAGACCAATAGAAGCCATTGTCTTTACTATCAAATAAACAGCATTATTATGTGGATTTTGGAACAAGATTGATGGGAATGAAACCTGGTCTATTGTTTCCAATTGATGGCTCAGTCCATTTCTTGCCTCTCTGATTCTTAATTTCTTTACTATTACACATTTTTTGAAAGAGGTGATAATAATATGACCTCGTGGTTGGAGAGACAACACACTGCAATGAACAGGAACTGCTTCATGTGCAGGTGGGCTCAGGGATACACACCTGTGAGGGGAGGGGGAAGGAGTGAAGAAAGGCACGAGGAGGGGTAGGAGAGGTGAAAGGGAGGAGATGGTGAAGGGGAGGGGAGAGGAACAGGGGGAGGACAGGGATGGGGGAGGGGAGGTGAAGAGGAGAGGGGGAGAAAGGAGGGGAGAGGAGAAAGGAAATGAAGGGAGGGGATGGGAACAGTGAGCTAGACAGAACAAAAAAGGATTGAACAGTGATCCAGTCATGAGAGTGGCCTTAGCTGAACTCCCGGTGCTCTGCGGCCAGGTGGTCCCTCAGAGGGTCTCTGAGTTTGAGCACTGATCAGTCACTGGATGCAAGCTGCCTTGGGGCTGGGGGCCAGGGTCAGATGGATGGGTGGTAGGGTTGGGTCGGGTGGAGGAAGGTGATCATGAGACAGGGACCTCGCCACAGGGAGAAATAAGCCTGCCATCCTGAAGGGGATCTGAGCAGTGCACCCCGCTTCGAGGAGCAGGAAGCGAAACAACCCTAGTCCTAGAGGCCCCAGCCCCTGCCGATGTGACGCCAGGGCTAACCATCTACACCTTGAGGCTGCTCCTTCCAACCCTCTGCTGATGCCACTCCCTGAGTCCACCAGCCATGGACAGAGGGCACTAGAGCCCACTTGCTCAGTCTCTGGGGACAGGGCCAGACAGAAAATGCATCTGGCTGCTTGTCCAGTGTGAAGTGTGCTTTCCTGCCCCAGGGCTCCTGACTGTGGAGGCTGCTACCTTGGATGCACAAGTCACCTCATTGCCAGCTGGAGACCTTTCATCAAAAGATTACTCATAAGAACATAAGCACAGCATAGGAGTGTGGTTGACAACATTGTAATAACTGTCTACAGTGCCAGGTGAGCACTGCATTATTGGAGGGGACACTTTGTAACCTGAATGTCTATCTGCTGTGCTGCACACCTGAAACTAACACAAAAAAATGTTAAGTGCAAATTATAAGATAAATAAAGTAATTTCAAAATTATTAGAAATGATTATTCAGTGAACAAAGTCCTGGCATCTGGCTTGATCTCGTGCTCCTGTCTGGGGTGGGACGCTGACACTGACCTGGTCTTCTTAGCCAGAAGCTGTGCTTCCTCATTTCTCACTTCATCAGCAGAGCTCTGTTCCTTCAAGTTTGATTTCTCTGTGGACTGCTAATGAATTCATTTCAGATTCTTAGTCTTCAGACAGTGTTACCTCTAAAGGGGAGAAATGACTTTTGTGGGGGGCACTCATGCTTTACAGGCGTAAAATATACAAAAAGGTGCTGGGCCAGGCGCAGGTGGAAGCGCAGGGCAGGGACCCCTTCCCTTCCTTCTGGCTTGCTCGGCACATGACCCCTTTTCCCTGTCAGTGGAGAAGCCAGACCAGGGCCCACCTGGGATCTGGCCTGAGGTGGCCTTTCTCTGGGCCAGCTCACTGTCTTTGGGTACAAGGTCATTGACGGCATTCGTGCCTAACCTGAAGCTCCTCTGGGGTGAGTGTATGAGAAAGCAACTTCCAGAGTGCCTGGGAGATAGAAAAGTGAGCTCAGGCATGGGCAGCTCTGAGCTCTCCCACAGGCCTTTGGCTGTGGCCCAGGCTGACTTCACAGAACCTATTGTATACATTTACCAGAGCAGGTAATTCCATACTGTAAGTAGTTCTATGAATCACCTTTTGGGGTTTGCTTTTTGTTGTAGGATTTTTAAAACGACATGTAAAATAAAGCATTTGCAATTTTTCTCTTTCTACTCTAGAGTTTAAGGAGTTTGGCAGTACTTTTTTTTTTTTTTTTTGAGTTTCAACCAGTCCTATCAAGAGTTAAAGCTTGTTTTTAATAATTTGATGTTGAAGCTGAGGTAGCCAACCCCTCTGAAGGTCATCCTTGGGCTACCATGTCTTGCCCACCTGCAGGGCTCTCAGCAATGTCACCTGGGACACATGCCTCTTGCTAGCCTCCCTGAGGGACATGCGAGTCTGTTTCCCCAGGGCACTTGGGGTCAGCAGACCCCTGTAGTACAGAGGAGCCTGAGTGGTGATTCAGTTACAAACCATCTCAAAATTTGGTGCTTACACACGACTTTTTATTCCTTGCAGTTCTGTAGATCAGAATTTGGACAGGGCACCAGCTCTGGCGGCTGCATTCAGCCAGGAGCTGACAGGCTGGAGTGTCCACATGTCCTGCAGCCCCAGGGCCTCTGATTTATCCCAGGTCCAGGCAGGACCTCCTGTTAGTGTGGAGGGACAGACGGTATTGGGGAGAAAGTGGACACTCAAACCCTCTTAAGGTGGGCACAAAAGTCTGAGATACCACTTCTACCACAGTCCACAGTGGATGAGGTGGTCAGGCCTGTCCACATTCAGGGGAGAGGAGAAGATGCTGGACCTCATGACCAGAGCAGGGATTCAGGGAACCCCTGTCTAGCAGCACATGCTACACTCAGCCAATATTCCTTCCACAGTTTGCTTCATGGTCATTCTGTTTGGTATTCAGCTAATATTTCTGGTGCTCCTCGTGTCTGCCCTGCCCTAGGGAGCTTGCATGTGAAGCTCTGAGCAGCTCCAAGCCTGAGTGTGCAGTGTGTGCCAGTGGGCGCGGCCAGGTGTTTGTGGCGCCTCTCCATCACTCGAAATCTAGAAACGGTGACCAGCAGCCCACACACCACACCCGACACCTTGAAGAAGGCCAGATCCTGCCCCTAAGTTCAGGGCCCTGATCCCCCTGAAGTGGTTTAGTCTTTGTGGACTACAATCCCAGTAGGACGCCTGCCTCCCCCCACCTCCTCCCCAGCCCTCACATGTATGAGTCACTGATGTTGCTCAGGTTTTCACCTTCAGGCTGAGGCAGGGCTGCCTTGTTGCACAGCTGCAGAGGGGGACCACTCACACCGTGTCCCTGGTCCACCTGGATATAGGGGTGCCACCCAGAGAATTTGGTGGTCCCAGACCAGCTGGAGTGCAAGTTGATGCCATAGGACCGCTGACCTGTGGATGATTTAATTCTTAATGGTCCAAAGGTCACATGGTCACCAGAGCACATGGGATGGAGCCTCCGTTCTCTTTGCTCCCTCAACCACATGTCCCCTAATTTCTGAGCAGGGTAGTTTGTCCTATTTATTGCTGGAGGATGAGTCATCTATCACCCCAGCACTGCCCTGAGTAGGGGGCAGCTCCTCCAGAGGGCCTGCGCTGGAACCCAGTGCTGCGGGAGGAAGGGTAGCACTGGGCTGCTAGCCCAGGCCAGGAGGCTGTGTGGCTGCCTGGAGGAAGGAAACACCAGATCTCAGGCAGAGGAATCGGCTGTGGAGAGGTCAGCTTCTGGGGAGGGGGCTTTAGCTCAAGAAACCCCTCAAGAGGAAGCCCTCAACCCTGACTGCATATACCGCAGTCTCCTGGTGAGGTTTTTAAAACTTCCCATGGCTGAACCTGCCCAAGCCATTTAAATCAGGGTCTCTGAGGGTGGGACCCAAGTTATTGTCATGGTGCAGTCATGAACAGTCACTGGTTTAGTGAATGGATGAATATGATTTAGATTTTCAATTAATGGGCATTCAATCAATGTGAATTAAAGTCAATGAGTATTCTAACTGCAGACAAGACAGGTACTGGTCCCCAGAACTTGTCTTGGGGTTGGGAGGCATGGAGTGAGCCACCCTGAGCCCAAGAGACCTATTTCCTACCAGCAAAGAAGCCAGGCTCCCTAGAAGAGCAGTTCGTATTCATTCAGCACAAGATGAATGGCTCAGACTTCTCTAAGTAAGTAAATGTAAAATTTGAGACTGGGAGGGAGGACATGAAGATGCCCTGGGTTTAACTTCAGACACTAGTGGCTGGCTAGGAGCAAGAGAGAGAAAAGCTCGTGTTTGTGGCTGTGACACCAGGAGTTGCACTTAAATATTCATAGTATATTTGATGAATTATGCAGAATATATTTGCATTCCTCATTTGGTAGCAGTGCTAAAAATAGAAACTAAAAATTCTGAATGTTAAAGCAAGGATAGGTGAGAAGAAAAGGTGGTAGGGGAGACACCACATGGTGTCTTTGGGCTTTATATCCCAGGTGGAAAGTTTAAGTCATGAAACTGAACAGACCTCTCTTTCTTTCCCTAATTAATGATGGGTTGTAAAGTCAGGGTGTGGGCTGGGAGCATTCCTTTTATTTTCAAAACCGCCTTTGACAGCCATAGACATGCAGGATTTCGTCAGTGTCTCCAGGTACATTGTCCTTCATGCGAATGCACACCCAGTTGCATAACTCCTGTTATCCAGTGTGGTCCCATCAAGCCCACTGACATCATCTCCGGAAGACGAGGAGAAATCCCACAGCACCTCGTACCCTAAGGAAAAGGTGACTCTTCTTGCATTTTGAAGGAATAACTTAAAATCTAAAAATACTTTAAAAGATACAAAAAAAGTAAAAAACATCCATAACTGCACCACTTAAGCGGCTCAACAGTTTGTCTTGCCTTTCACATTTTGGGCTGGGCAGAACAGAATGGTTGCTGTCTGGATTTTGGAGCCAGGCCGCCTGGGGTCAGATCTGCCACCTACTGGCTATGCGACCTGCGGTAGGTCGCCGGGCTACTCCTTGCTTCAGCTTCCTGGTCTGTGAAGCGGACAGAACAAGGGCAGCCATCCATGCAGGGCGGTCATGGGGATTAAATGCCCGAATGTACACCAAGTGCTTAGAACAGCGCCTAGCGAAGGGTCAAACTTAGCTGTGATCATTATCGTGGTGGTTCGGCGCTGCAAATGCGTGCACACACACAAGTGTGACAGGCTCATATGTGCATATTGTCACACACACTAATGCACATCCACGTGCCATGCTGACTCTTCGGCAAGTCGTGGGGTCCCAGCCCATGCCATTTGTCCTCTATTTTGGCCCTTCTTATCCTCCCCTCATTTTGTGACCACCTGTAGTGACTGATTTCCCCTTTTAAGCTCTTGGAAGACTACATGTAAACGAACTCACATCTCTGCTGACCCCAACAGCACCCTGAAACCCCCAAACCCACTGCCAAACACTTGTTCTGCCATCCCTGGTGCATGGGCCAGCTGCAGGGGATCAGGGTGAGGGATGGAACCACCTCCCCCCTGCAGGGGAGCACATAGCACAGTTGTTTTCAGATGGCACTGGGGAGCTCTGACACACTCCAGAGACCGCTAGTGATCTCTCCACTCAGTGGCTCACTTTGCATAACTTAAGTACTGTTGATTTCGGGGCAGCTATGGTACAACCCCAGATTTCTCTCAGACAGCAGTAAACCTTAGGCTGTGCCCAGTAACTCCCCCTTTGTCACAAATGAGGTCTGCTGTGGACTGACCTGCCTCTGTCTGGCCCCTGCCCTGGGAGCAGCAGGAACTCTCTGCCTCTCCTGAAGTGGCTCCATGTATGGCATGGCCATGCACCACTCTCGGATCTGTGACAGGTCCAAGAGGCCTATCAGGGTGAGGAAGGGGTAACAGGCAAATCCCAAGTTTCAGGTAGGGTACATTTCCGGTGTGGTGCTCCGTGGACATAGGCCAACACTGGCTGGCTTCCTGCGCTCCTCTGCCTGCTTTGCCCTCTGAATCGTCTGGCTCTCCTCTCCTTCAGGGGTGTTTAGCCCAGGGCTGATGGGAAGGGGGGCACCTGGGCAGAGCCTCTGGCCAGGCCCAGTGGCAGCCCATACCCCTGTTGGCAGGTGCGTTGCCTCTCTGAGCTCAGCGACCCCTCCTCAGCACTCTTTGGTATCCGTTTGGACCCTCTCATGGTCATAGTTCTGTCCCCTCTTTCCCAAATCCATCCAGCTTAGAAATGTCCCTGCCCAACCATAGAAATACACAGCTTGTTCCCTGGCAAGCACACCCCCACAGCCAGCCTTCATTAGCCACAAGGCGAGTTTATCAGGAAATCAAATCTTACAGCAGCGTTGACTAGGTGTCTATTGTCCTGGAAAATGCACGGGAAGGTGAGGCTGGTGCGACTCAGAGCGGTGTGAGCAGGTTGCAGCTTGTTAACTTTGCAAAGTAAAACATCTGGGATGTGGGAAATTAAACTGATTGCCAGTGGGATTTGCACACGCTCACTGCGGAGGTTGCTGCAGAAGAAAGAGCCGCCTCATTTCCAGTTTGTATTTGTAGGAGACCACATTTAAGTGAAGCTTGGGCTGACTCAGAAAAATAAAGGAGTTTGGAGCACCCTTGCACCTTGTGACCCGAACCAGCCTCTGCGCCCTCAGCATCTCATTGAGGACCCAGGGCCGGTCCCACAGCTCCGTGCGGAGTGTGAGGAGCTTCTGACACTGCAGCAAACACCACCCCAGCCTGGGTTTTGCAGGAGCTTCCGTGCTCCTGGTTACTGGCCAGAGTCTTCCCTTTGGCATCACTCCAAAGATGATCCACCTGCAGGCCACCCTGCCCAGGCACACCCTCGGCCTGGCATCTCCAGGTTCAGGGACTGAGATGCCAGCCCTTCTTTTTCTCTCAGAAAACACAGGGGAAGGGGAAGGTGTGAACAAGGTGGGCAGAGGGACAACGTGGCATTCATTAAAGTCAATTTTAAACATCAACTATGAAGACTCACACTGTGTCACCAGGAAATGCCTTCATTGGTAGCTAGTTACTTTCAGCTCCCTGGAGCTCATGGTCACGAAGCCGCACTTGGGCCTGCTGTCCTGGAACAGGGTGTCACACGCAAGCTGTGGCGCGGGACCGGGGGTTTTAATTTTCCCCAATCTTTCTTGGACTAGTTCTTTTGTAAAAAACCATGAACATGAATTACTAACCAATGGGCAGTCAGTTTGATGCTGCAAGAATGTCAAATTCTCTACAGACTCTAAAGCCTACCCTCTGCTTCCAATAATCTCGTCAGGGAGCAGGATGAGCTTCCTGCTCAGAATGGCCTCGACCTGGCAGCCCCTCACCCCAGATTCTTTGTGCATGTTTCTATTTCAAGTGTGAACAAGCTCTTTATAGTTCTTATAAAACACCAGTGCTGTCAAACTGCTATCACAGTCCTGTGTCAGATGAGGAACCCCGAATTTTCAGTTGGTTTTGACAGCTGCCGTGTGTCTCTCTCGGGGCTCCTAAGATGCCCTCCTGTGGAGGCCTGCACGTGTCCACATGGTCACAGCCACTTGTTTAACTGAGTTTTATCCTCCAGGTGACATGCCGGTCCTTCCTAACTAGATATGGACATTTTCATTTCACTATCACCTATCTTCTTAGCAGGAAGGCCACTTAGCTGCACAGTGGAAACCACAATAAGAACATTTGTTAAAATAGAAACTGCAGTGCTTCCTTCAAAGGACTCACATTTACACATTTACAAAATGTTGCACTCTACGCCAGTAAAAAGGAAACATGGGCTTATTTCCTCTTGGAGTTTTCTATATCCTTCTTTTACAGATTCCTTACCAACACACATAGTTTTCCAGGGTCCTAGTTCATATTTGGATTTCTGCAAAACCAATAATTTGTTTCTGTTTTTCCCGAGAGTTAACTATTTTCTAAAAAAAAAAAAAATTTACAGTCATCCCCCTTCCCTGGGGAGTACGTTCCAAGACACCCAGTGGATGCCTGAAACTGTGGACAGCACTGAACCACACATATATATTATGTCTTTTTCTTCTACATGCATAATTTTTCACATAGAGGAAGTACTTTCCAGCTTCTCTCAGGCATGCCCAAATTGCAGCATCACTACTCTAGAACTTCAGGGCCATTATTAAGTAAAATAAGGGCGACTTGAACACAAACGCTGAGATACCACAACAGTTGATCTGATAACTGGCAGCTACTAAACGACTAATGGGTGGGTGGTGCATACAGTGGGGAGATGCTGGAGGAAGGGATGATTCTCATCCTGAGTGGGACAGAGCAGGACGGCACGAGATTTCTTCTCACTGCTCAGCATGGTATGCAATTTAGAACCCATAAATTGTTTATTTCTGAATTTTCCATTTAATATTTTTGGACCAAGGGTGACTGCAGGTAACTGAAACCACAAAAAGTGAAACCACAGATAAGAGGGTTTTGGCGGGGGGCGGGGGCTACCGTATTACTGAGTATGGCAAGTTCTTAAAGACATCATGGAACGAAGTTTAATATCATGACTTTGGAACTGATGTTCTCATTGGCTTAAGTTAGTCATTTCTGTTACAGTGGAGCTGGCTTAGACTTTGAGACTCTCATGAGAGTGTTAGCTTGTTAACTTTAGTGCTTTGAAGTCCTTTTTTAAAATAATGTTTTGTTATGTTTCTGGTGTTGATGTTATGCTTGTCTCAGAAAACACATGGGGATATGTTCTCTCCCTCTCTGTTCCTGAGAGAGCTTGTGTACTATTGGTATTATTATTTCTTCAACTATTTTATGGGGTTCACTTAGGAAATCGTGTGGGCCTGAAGTTTCCTGAGTGGGAAGGTTTGTGAAGACAAACTCAATTTTTTAAATAATTAATTCCTATTCCTATTCTCTCTTTCATCTTGTATAAAGTTTGGTCAGCTGCATCTTTTAAGGAATTTTTCCATTTCATTAAGTTGCCACATTTATTGGTATAAAGTTGTTCACAAAATTGGCTTATTATCCTTTTAATATTTCTAATGTCAGAAGTGATAACCAATCTTTCATTCTTGACATGATAATCCACCTTCTGTTGCAATTTCTTCTTGATTAGTCCAGTTATGGGTTTATCTATTTTGTTGTTTTTAAAGTATTAGGATTTAGCTTTCTAATTTCTTTGTAGTTTTTCTATTTTGTTGAATTCTGATCTTTACTATTTCTTCCCTTCTACTTCCATTGAGTTTTCTCTACTCTTCTTTTTTGAGCCTCTTGAAGTGGAACCTTGATCTTAGACATTTCCCCTTTTCTAACTCAAGTATTTAAAGCTGTAAATTTCCCTCTAACCATATGGTCTAACTGTGTCTGTATTTTGATTATGTATTTTCATTATTGTTCAGTTTGAAATAGTTTCTAAATTATTTTTGATTTCTTCTTTGAAGCATGCATTATTTAGAAGTATATAGTTTAATTTCCAAATAGGTTTTCCTGGATGATGATGATGATGATGATGATGATTATTATATTGATTTCTAATTTCATTCTTTTGCAGTCAGAGAAACTGCTTCATATATTACCAGATCTTTTATATTTTTTGAGACTTGCATCATGTGTAATTTTCTGTGTCCTTACGTAATGACGTATAATATAAATAGCTATTAGGTTAAGGTGAGTGATAACATTTAGCTCCTGGACATGTTTAATGACATTTTTTCTAATAACAGATCAATGAATTGCTGAGAGACGAATGTTCGTGTATCTTAATATGACTGTGCAATTGTTTTATCCTCCAGAAAATTAAACAAGGAAGGGAACTGCTTTCATCTGATAAAGGTGTCTGTGAAAAACCTAGAGTTAATCCAATACTGTACATACCGTTGAAATACTGAGACTTTCTAAGATCAGGAACCAGATAAGGAGGTGTGTGCTCTCATCACTGTCGTCAACGGCATGCACTGAGATCCTAGCTATGGGAGCAAAATTAGAAAAAGATGTGAAAGGCATAAATTGGTGGGGAAGAAGTAAAACTGTCTCTGTTTGAAAATGGCATAATTGTTTATTTACATACAAAATCTCAAGTGACCTACAAAACCACTAGTATAGGTTGGAGGATACAGGCTAGGATACAAAAATGAATCACATGTGTATATACCAGCAGCAAACAATTGTAAATGCCATTAAAAATCCCATTTATAACAGCAAGTAAAATTCTTAAAAATACATTTAACAAAAAAGGTGCTCAAGTTCTGTTCACAGAAAACTACAGAGTGTTGCTTGAGAGAGATATTTAAGAAAGACCTGACGACACAGACATAGGCTATATTTCTGGGTTGGATGATTCAGTAGTACCAAGACCCCGGTTCTCCTCAAATTGATCTATATGTTTTACTTTGGAGGTATAAACTCAATAATTTTTAGATGTTCCTGCTGACATAGTGTTTTCAGGAAACAGAAAATGTACTAGATTTTTTTTCTTTAAATGACCCAAGACTTCTCAGAGGTAATGCAAATTGATCTCAGGCTCTTGGCTTGGTTTGCTAAAGAGGAGGGGCCCTACTTTTTTTTGGCTTCTCTTTATTGAGTGGAAAATTGGTCTTAGGCTCTCCTCTGATTATGCGATTAAAGGCCACTCTTTTTTTGTTTGTTTTTACTTGCCTGCTGGGCAGTTTTTTTCTAAGGAAGCATTTCCAACTTGCGGCGAAGAATTTCAGGACAGTCCCAAGACCTGAGCTCTGGTGTTACTCCTGGGATCATGTTACTTTATATAGCAAAAGGGATTTTGCAGATATAATTAAGGTTACTCTTTAGTTGACCTGAAAATGGGGAGACTGTCTGAGTGGGCTTAAACTAATCCCAAATCCTTTAAGAGCAGAGAGCTTTCTCTGGCTGGTGAGGGAAGGGGACTTTAGAGAGATCTGACACAGAGAGGTTTCCTATTGCTGGCTTTGAGATGGCGAAACAAGGGACAAGGACTTGAGAGTGGCTTCTAGTTGCTGAGAGCAATCCTGCTGCGAAGAAAGAGGAGAGTTCATTCTTCTGCCACTGCAAGGGATGAAGGAGCCCAAAAGTGACCCTTCCCAGCACCGCCAGATAAGAGGCTTGACTTCACCCTTCACGAGGTGCCTTCAGAGAAGCTTGCCAGCTGCCTGGACTTCTGACCTACAGAACTGAGAGATAATAAGTGGGTGTTGTCGGAAGCTGCTAAGTTTATGGTGATTTGTTATGCAGTAATAGAACACTAATACACAGCTATGATAGTACAATCACAGTAATAAACCATTAAGTTTGTTCTCAGTTTTAGCACTGTTTTGTAGAATAAAGAGTGTGACTTTATTTTATTTTATTTTTTAGTTGTGCACAAGGTCTCTATTTTCGAAGCCGTTGCTAGTGTTCAGGTAAATGACAGCTCACCTTCCTGGGAAACTTCTAAATTCTTGCTTATTGAAATGTGGCTCCTGGACCTGCAGCAGCATGGACCCCACCTGGGAGCTTGTTAGGAACTTTGAATCCTGGGCTGCATATTTCATTCAGTTCAGTTACCAGGTGAGTAGTGCTCATTAGAGTTTGAGAGACAGAGCTTTGAGTTGACCTGAAGTGTCATAGTTTGGCTCTCATGGGTTCTAAACTCTAAAGTATCACCTCTGTTGGCAGCGCTGGAACCTGTCCACCCATGATGGTGATGCTCCTGCTGTAAGGCCTGGATTGTCAGTTTTATACCTTTCATTCTAGCTAGTTTTCCTCCTGGCTTTGGAACCTTCTTTAAGTTCCAGTGCTTCAAACGTGATCCCTGACGAGCACCTGTACCTTGAAGTGCTGAGTCTTGTCCGCTGGAGTGGGACCCGTGTGTTCTAGCTATGCTCATCGTTCTTGCTCAGGGGAAGCCAATGTGTCCCCACTCCCAGTGATGGGGGTCTAAGGCAGTGGAAGACAGTGGACTGTGGGACTTTTCACCAGCTGCTGCTGCAGACCAGCTGTGACTGCACCAAAGCCACTGGGCACTTTCTTCTGCCATCCTTCTAGAGACATGGATGATAGAATGGGTAGCTCCTTCAACTATATGCTGCGGCCAACGCAGCAGGCACCAGCTCCTCTCTGCTAATATCTTCACCATCTTCTCTCTCTCCCCTTCCACAGGTGACACATCCACAGGGAAGCGAAACCCAACCCCCTCTCACCCTTGGCCCTGCACTGGTGCTGCTTTCTCTTTTTGAGAAACTCCTCCCACCTCACCACCTGAGATACTACTTCTTCTAGCAAGCCTTCCTGGGACTTCCCCTCCCAGCATCCCACTGAGGTTCCCCTGATATTTGCTTCCATAGGACTTCGGACATTTGCTGCAGCAAGACACTACTCCAAATTCAATGGCTTAAAACCACCATTTCGTTTTGTTCCCAATGTCTCAGGTCAGATATTGGGAAAGGGCCTGGCTGGGTCCTTTCACTTGGGGTCTCCTATGTAGATAAAATAGATGTCATCTGGGGCAACAGTCATCTGAAGTCTTGATTGAGTGGCTATCCAAGATGGGGTCTCAGGTGGGTCTGGCAGCTGAAATGGGGTTTGATTGGAGCACCAACAACTGGCCTCTCTCATGGCTGGGGCAGTGTCATGGCACCTGGGTTCTGAGCATGGGTGTCTTGAGAACCAGTGTTCTAAGAGACACAGACAGAAGCCTCAAAGCTTTTTATTGCCTAGTCTAGAACTTCCATAATCATATACATTGCATTTCTACTGGTCAGATGGGTCACACAAGCCAGCCCAGAAGCAGAAGGAGGGAACCTGGACCCCACCTCTCAGTGGTAAAAGCAGCAGTGACTGAGTGGCCAGGTTTCCTCCTTCATGCATGGCCACATGTCCTCCAATCACAGTCTCTCTCTCTCTGCAGAGGTTCTCCTCTGGCGGGTGATGCTGTCTTTCCACAGGGCTGTCTCCAAATACAGGGCCTGGCACCTGATCACACAGGTCTGTCGACTGACAGAAGGAGTAATAACACAATTCAGCAAAAGTGGGAGGAGGTGAGATTAGACACACAAGGGGGGGACCGGAAAAAAACCCTGGAATTTATTTATTAAAAATTGTGTATGTATTCTTACATGTTTAAACTCCAGTCACCTTCAAAACACTCTCCATTTGATGCAATACACCTATTGAGATGTTTTTTCCACTGCTCAAAACAATTTTTGAGCTCATCGATTTTGTTGCCTTTTAGTGCTTCTGCCATTTTTTTGTTTCACCTCTCCAGACTGGCAAAATGTTTCCCTCTGAGGACTTTGTTTCATCTGGGGAAACCAAAAAAAATGTTGCTCGGGATGAGATCAGATGAACAGGGAGAGCGGGGCACAGGGTTCATGCCTTTTTTGGTCCAAAGCTGCTGAACACTTGGTGCAGTGTGGGTAGGTGCGCTTGTAAGTCGCCCCTCACGAAATGGGCAAACATGTTGAAAGAATCTTCAAAAAAAATTCACTGAAGCTGAAGGCAGCCTCTCACAACGACACCAGCTGGTACACTGACACAGATGAGTTCCTAGAACACTCACCGAGTTGGGGAAAGCTGTACTACAGGCGGCCCAACCTCCAGAAGATAATTCTGGATTTTTTTTGGGGGGGTGGTCCCTCCTTGTACACAGAGGTGGCAACATGTGATGGGTATTTACTGTGCCCGTAGCAAGGCTTGAAGTAAATGCAGTCATTCACTGGTTGGTCCCAGAGTGCGGGAACAGCTCTTGACATGACTCCCAAGTCAGCTCTTGATTTAAAGAACCCGCAAGTCCCGACCAACAGATCTCTTTGGAGTGGCAGCCTGTTACAAGAAGGCTTCGGTTGGATGCCAGGGCCCAGGGGAGCCAGTGGGCACACCACACAGACATGAGGGACAGCCTAGCCATCTGCTGCTGCTGGGATGCCCACGAGAAGGGTCTCCAAGCCATTCATGCTCAGACCTAAGCCCCTGACAAGATCCTGTACCCAAAGGTACCCTGGCCCTCAGTGCGAAGGTTGTCTTTGAAATGAGGGTCATATTGAGCTTGTTTTAAGAAAAGAACTATCTTGCCAACTTGCAAAAAAAATAAATTTCTGCAATCCTCTGCTTAAACTCCCTAGTTGGCAGAATTTAATTGACAGCAAGATGTTGATTTACCCACAAACATCCTGCTTAGCTAAATGTATCTCCCTGCCCCTAGAACAGGGCTTTGGTTTCTGAGAGTGGGTTCTGCCTCCCTTCTGAGTGTTGGCATGTGGTGCCCTTTCCTCTCTTCTGTGGCCGCTACACATTAGGGGAGGCGAGTGGGAGCTCGGCCTCGGTCTCTCTCCTAGCCCAGGCATCTCCCAGCAAGAGAGCTGCAGCAGACAGGCCTTGGTCTGGTAGGTCTCTAAAAGGTAGAGGACTTGGCTGTGCAGGGGAGGACTCATGGGAAATTTGGTGCGTATTGCCTGGCACAGCCTGTTTGTTGAATATCTTCTCCCTTTTTATAGGCTGAGATTGTCTGGGGGGTCACCCAAGATAATCTAACACTGCCAGGTTTCTGTGACAACAGGAAGGATTTGGAGGTGATTCAGTCAGAGGTAAAGTCCTGCCCTTGTACTTCATGGCTTCCAGAAGTCGAGGCCCAAGGTTATTGGCTGCTGTGGGGGTGAACCTCTGTGGTGGCTGGGAGGCCCCTGCTGTCAGACTATGGAGAACCATACAGGGCCAGGCAGAGAGCAAGACAGGCAGTGAGGAGAAAGTGGGAGATCAAGTAACAGGTTTGTTTTCTTTACACACTTGGAAGGTGGGAGCAGGGGAAGCTCTGAAGAAACAAGCTCCCATGTCCACTGGTGGGTTTGGGTGGTCCTTGGGCTATACTCCAGAAATCTCGAAGGAAAATGATGTTTTCTTTGTATTGTTTGTTTGTTTTGGCAGGGGTGAGAGTGTAGAAAACTAGAGCAGAAAAAATATTGGATTCAAATGAGAAGACTACCCTGCTGACCCCCTCCTCTGCCAACGTGAGGTGTGAAGGCTTTGTGGGCAGAGCAAGAATCAGGCTGTGGGCTGCCGTGGCTCTGCCGTCTGCGCTGCCTGGCCCCAGGTGCGCCCTCTCGCAGAGCTTCTGTGTCCATGTCTATAAAAGGGGACTCTAACATCTCTTGTTCGGAAGTTTTCATGAGTCTTAAAAATGCAGTTTTGTATAAAGTGTGTAGCACAGTGCCCAGTACATAAATGCTCAATACACTCTTTTTATTCTGTGGCTTTTGTAATAAATTGTTGTGAATCTCCCTCTATTTCTGCCTGACAGTAGATAATCACTAGCCATTGCTGTGTGGAGCTTTCTCTCATGTTTAACCTTCATACAAGCCCTGCTGGTGCAGGTGGCACCCTGTTGTCCTCTCATCCCTTGCCTGGTGTTCTCTAAACACCATGCCAATGTCCTTCCCAGCATCATGCTTTTCTAAGACATGCAATTGTCTTGAGCCTAAATCCTCCATGACCAGGATGCTGACTGACCACGGATGGAGAGTTAATGTCAGGGAGAGAGAAGAGAGAACACCCCTCTTAAGGGTGTCCAACCTTTTGGCATCTCTGGGCCAATACTCGAAGAAAAAGAGTTGTCTTGGGCCACACATTAAATACATAACACTAACCAAAACTGATGAGCAAAAAGAATGGTTCTAAGTAACAGACGCTTTTGTGTTGGGCCGTGTTCATAGCCATCCTGGCCGCTTGCGCCCCGCGGGCCACGGGCTGGCCACCCCTGGAAGAACAATGAATCAGCCTCAAGCTGTGCAGAGGGACAGGCTGCATTAGCTTCTTATTCCACGATAATTTCCTCAGGCAGATTAGTAAATAAAGTTTACTTTTGAGAAAAGTCAACCCCCAGTAATTCTTTGATATTCATTAAATATCTGTAAAACATGAGGTGCCCCAGGTGAGGTGTGAACGAATTAGTAATGCAGACCACCCAGATCCTTTTTTTAAAACATCCTCACTGAAGGATATGTTCAGTTTTAGAGAGAGAGGAAGAGAGAGAGAAAGACAGAGAGAGAGAGAGAGAGAGAGAGAGAGAGAGAGAGAGAAATTGATTGGCTGCCTCCTGTTTGTGCCCTGGCCAGGGACCAAGCCCTCGTCCTAGATATGCCCTGACTAGGGATCGAACCTGCAATGCTCCTATGTACAGGGCGATGCTCCAGCTTACTGAGCAACCTGGCTGGGGCAACCCAGATCCTTTCTAACATGTAGGCTGTTGTCCTTGGGCATCTGAGAGCCAAGGGGTGAACACTGAGGAATTTTCCAAGTGGGGAGCTTGACATATGTCGAGGTGGAAATATTTACTCCACGAATATCAGCAAACACTGTGACTCAGAGCTTCTCCCCCTTTCCTTTCTCAGAGAGACATTGACTGGAACAATTAAGTATGTTGATAAACCCAATTTTTAAAAAGCATTCTTTTGTTGAACTGTGTCTTCCTAGTATTGTGTGGAGCAGTATTGTGTGGAGCAGGTGCCATATATCATGGCACGGGCTGGCTTGGGGGGCATCCCAGGCCCTTTCAGCTGTGGAAACAGGGAAGCTTTTCTATGCTGGCTCTGGTCCCCACAGAGAAGGAAAGCCAAGTGGGGCAACCCAGCCACTAGCACTAACCACGTCTCACATCTCACATGTCGCCCACCTGGGTGACATCATAAAGGGACTTTGACATTTTCCATAGAGCCTTTTGCCCGGAGGAGAGTTTTTTATTTTCTCCACTAAGATAAAGAGATGTTTGAAGATAAGAAGCCACATTCACCGGAGCACATTTAGGAGGGATGATGAAATGGGTGCATGGCCTAGCTTGGATGTTGGTGACTCAGAGTGAAACTGATGGAAGTGAATGAGCCACCAACCCCTGGGATCTGAGTGTGGGTCAGAGGAGGTGTGGTGTGGGCTTAGTGCAGGGGCCATGTGCATAATAAAGCACAGCTGAGCTTTGTCCAGTCCCCCAAACAGTTGAGAATCTTCTGTGCTGAGAGCCTCGAGAGACTCTTGGTTGCAGCGGCTCTGGCCAAGCCCTCTTGGGTCCAGCTACAGTTTCTGCTCCCCACTCTGGGTTTGTGTGTGCTTTTGCTAGCACTTTGGCCGGCACTTTCTATAGGGGCTGCCCTTGTGCTGCACTTGGGTTACTGAAGCTGTTTTGCTCGTGGCACAGGGTGCAGGAAGGACCTGGGACCTGTGGTTTCTGCTCCCCCCAAACACTCATCATGTGGGAGTTTGAAAGCCTAGTCCAGACTCCAAGGCACTCTGCTTAGGTCCCTGAGGGTCTGACTACAAGTCTGTGCCCCTGCCGTGGCCTGAGGTGACTCATCCCTCTGTTATTCTCTGTCTGTCCTACTCTGCCTGCCATCACAGTCTTGCATGGGAACCCTTTTCACAGGGACCCCCACCTCAGGACCTGCTTCTGGGTAACCTTGGGCAACCAGGTTACCC
Organism: Mormoops blainvillei; assembly: GCA_004026545.1. Classification (NCBI taxonomy): domain Eukaryota; kingdom Metazoa; phylum Chordata; class Mammalia; order Chiroptera; family Mormoopidae; genus Mormoops; species Mormoops blainvillei. Next base: position 166,816 of record PVJD01002288.1, read on the forward strand.
ATTGCTCCCGACCAATGAAGAGAGACCTGGCAGAGCCTTGGAGAATCAGAGGGGATTGGGAGGCACTTCCAGGAAAAAGGATATGAAAGGCTCAGAGGTGGGTGTGTGCCCTGGGCTCCTACATATGCAGAGTGGCCTGTGCTGGGTTTGAGGGGAGAATTTGGTGAGGCGAGAATGGGCTGAGCATGGACCAGCCCTAGGGAAAGGTTGCTCCAAGCCCCAGGGACAGGCCCCTCTGCCTGTGTGTGAAATGTGTGTGTGGGGTGGAGGCTCTACCAGCTTACCTGCTTGCAGACAGGAGAATGTGGGAGCCCCAGCATAATGAATTATTTACACATGTAGATAACCTGTCTACCTACCTACCTATCTATCTCTCATCTTCTATGCGTTTGGTTTCTTTGGAGAACCCTGAATAATACACAGTGTAAAGGTATATTGCAATTTTCTGTTGAGACCAATCTTTTCCTTTATATAACACAGAGATACAGGGCCTCCATTTACCGTGCTCTTTGTAAAACCAACAGGCTAGAGCATTTGAGAAAACTTACTTTGATGATAATCCACAATGATGGCATTGATGAACTTGGATCTGCATGGTCTCTAAGACATGATTTCAAGCATTTAAATCATTTTAGGATAGGTACACAATTTACTAATATTCTGCAGAAAACTGTGTAAAAGCTGCACTGCTATCTCACCTGCCAGGTAGAGGGCCAAGGTCTCTAAGCCTTTGCTTCAGAGCGTGATCCCTGGACTAGCAGCATCAACATCACCTGGGAGCCCATCAGAACTGCAGGGTCGCAGGCCCCACAGGAAACTCCAGGTATCTCCCCAGCCACTGACCACACGTGGCTGTTGGACATTTGAAATGTGGCTAGTGCCACATAACAAAATGAATATTTCAGGTATATCAGGTTACATAAAATATAGGAATATAAATTTCACCTGTTTCTTTTAACTTAAAAAAAATACTCACCCGAGAATATGTTTATTGATTTTAGAGAGAGAGGAATGGGGAGGGAGAGAGAGGGAGAGAGAGACAGAGAGGGGGAGAGAGAGAGGGGAACATTGATGTGACAGAGAAACATCGATCAACTGCCTCCCGTACGCTTCCCAACCAGGGATCGAACCCATGGCCTAGGTATGTACCTTGACCGGGGATGGGATAGAACCTGCAAACTTTTGGTGTAGGAGATGATGCTCCAACCAACTGAGCCACACAGCCAGGGCTCCTATAATTTTTAAAAATCTGTTGCCACCAGGAAATGTTGAATTACACACATGACTCACATTATATTTCTATTGGCTAGCACTGTACTCACACCTGCTCACTCAGATTCTTCATTTTGATAAGAGCGCTGGGTGACCTGTAGCCCTTAGAGTTTGAGAAGTGCTGCTCTTGACCAGGGTTTGACAAATCCAGCTGGCACTGGTTTTTGAGAATGAGTTTTACTGGGACACAGCCACGACTACTAGTTATAAACTTTCTGTGGCTGGTTCCATGGCCCACTGGTGAGGTACAGTAGTTGTGGCAGAGAGCCTTAGGTCCACAAAACCTGAACTACCACCATCCAGCCCTTTCTAGTGGGGTTTCTGACCCCGGCCTGGGCCCTTGGTCCTGTTGGTGTTTTCTGGCATGGTCTCTGACCCAAGCAAGCCTGTCCTGTTCTTGTCAGAAAAGTGCCCTGGCCTGGCTACCCTTGGTGCAAAGTGTCACCAGAGGCCTGCCCCTTTCCTGGAAGTCACAGTGGAGGCCAAAGATCCTTTGGCCAGATGATGGAAAAGATTAAAAAATGACTTAAGAGCAGAAGTCCCAGTCACATTGGAAAGGTCCTTCGAAGTCACCAGGCCTGTCTCTTACTTGCTGTTGCGTGTGGGCTGCAGGCCATCCTGATGCTGGGCGGCGGAGTGGCAGGTACCTCAGTGTTCTGTCCTAGGCTGCCTTCCCAGATGCTGGCTGTGGTGGATGCTCTGCAGCCGCAGAAGTGTGACGTGGAACAGCCAGGCTTAATCCTCACACATTGACACTTGGTTTGGATGTAATGTTTAATTTCCTGCGCAGTTTTCAAATATCATTGAAGAGAAGCAAGTATTTTTTATATTAACCATTAGGAGGCACAGAGTTTAAAAATAAAGGAAAAGATGAGACCGAGGAACATCAGTCTATTTTCCTGCTACTCAGAGTATGGTCCACAGACCAACGGCAGCGGTATCTCTGTACCCCCCAGCTCCTGGGTCAGGGTCTGCATGTGACAAGATCCCAAGTGAGGCCCATGCTCAGAGCATTTGAAACTCATTGCTCTTCAATGCCTATTAAAATCACTCGGGGAGGTCTGAAAATTCTGATGCCCATTCCCTACTCTAGAGCTTCTGCTGTCACGTCTGGGTGAGGCCTAGGTATGGAGGATTTTGAGGGTCCCTGTGTGGTGTGAGTGTGTAGTGAGGGATGAGGACCTCAGTTTATATTTTTGCTCTGAATTTCACAGCCCGGACCCTGTATGGTACATGGTCTGGTGGAGTCATCAGTGATGTGTTCTTGACTCACACTTCTTAAAGCCCACTGTTGTTCCCCCTGTTGGCACAGTAGGAGATCCATTCTTCCATGGGTCTGTGCACTTCTGGTGGGGCTTCTAGAAGATGTGATGAGGAATCTGGCTGACTTACCCAACCTGGGCAGCGGAAGTCACAGGCCTTCCATGACAGCTCTAGCTGTCAGGCTAGTCATCAGAGTCTTTCACTCGTCCCTCTGTTGTGGACGATGGGGGCTAGTGCTCAGGGGACCTCCCCTGTTCCCTTCAGTCCTTGGGTGGGTGTGATGGGCATCAGGGGGTTGTGTAGTTGGAAATAAGCATCCCCACATCGCCAACCTTGCTCAAGTCTGTCTGGGTGAGGCCCCAGGTCAAGGCAGACCCCAGCTCCCATTTCAACAACGCTTTGTCGTTCATCCTTGGCCTTAGGGAGGTCTGAGGCCCTGAAGGTGTCCATGCTTTGTCAATCCAGGCTCCTCCTTCTTCTTTTCTGTAAGTATATATTATTGATTATGCTATTACAGTTGTCCCATTTTTTCCCCACCTCTTTATCCCCCTCTGACCTGCACCCCCCTCCTCCCTTCAGCATTCCCCCCTTAGTTCATGTCTATGGGTTGTACATATAAGTTCTTTGGCTTCTCCATTTCCTATATTATTCTTAGCCTCCCCGTGTCTATTTTGTACCTACCAATTATGCTTCTTATTCCCTGTACCTCTCCCCCCATTCTCCTCCTCCCCCAACACTGATAACCCTCCATGGGATCTCTATTTCTGTGATTCTGTTCCTGTTTTGCTGTTTGCTTAGTTTGCTTTTGTTTTTGTTTTTTAGATTCAGTTGTTGATAACTGTGAATTTGTTGCTATATTAATGTTCATAATTTTGATCTTCTTTTTCTTAGATAAGTCCCTTTAACATTTCATATAATAAAGGCTTGGTAATGATGATCTCCTTTAAATTCACCTTATCTGGGAAGTGCTTTATTTGCCCTTTCATTCTACATGATAGCTTTGCTGGACAGAGTAATCGTGGACGTGGGTCCTTGCCTTTCATGACTTTGAATACTTCCTTCCAGCCCCTTCTTTCCTGTAAGGTTTCTTTTGAGAAATCAGCTGATAGTCTTATGGGAATTCCTTTGCAGGTAACTCTCTGCTTTTCTCTTGCTGCTTTTAAGATTCTCTCCTGATCTTTAATCTTGGGTAATTTAATTATGATGTGTCTTGGTGTGTTCTGCCTTGGATCCAAGTTTTTTGGGATGCTCTGACCTTCCCGGACTTGCATGTCTATTTCTTTTACCAAATTGGGGAAGTTTTCCTTCATTATTTTTTCAAATAGGTTTTCAATTTCTTGCTCTCCCTATTCTCTTTCTGGCACTGCTATGATTCAGATGTTGGAACATTTAAAGTTGTCCCAGAGGTTCCCAAACCTCTTCTCATTTTTTTGAATTCTTGTTTCTTCATTCTGTTCCTGTTGAATGTTTATTTCTTCCTTCTGCTCCAAATTATTGATTTGAGTCCCAGTTTTCTTCCCTTCACTGTTGGTTCCCTGTATATTTTTCTTTGTTTTACTATGTAGAGCCTTCACTTCTTCCTATATTTTGTATCTGTGTTCAATCATTTCTGTCAGCATCCTGATTACCAGTGTTTTGAACTCTGCATCTGATAGGTTGGCTATCTCCTCATTGCTTAGTTCTTTTTCTGGAGTTTTGATCTGTTCTTTCATTTGGGCCATGTTTCTTGGCTCGGCATACCTGTTACGTTTTAAGGGGTGAAGCCTTAGGTATTTGCCAAGGCGGGGCAACCCATTTTACTGCATTATGGTACTATATGTGGGGGAGGGATCACAGAGGGAGCAGTACCGCTTTCCTGGCCCTTGCTCTGCTTTCATTCACTTCCCCTGCTACCCACAAGCATATCGTGTCTTTCTGATGCTGATTTCTGGGGGTGGGGGTTTGTGTACATTCTAGGACCCTGTGGGTCCCTCCAATAGACTCTCCTGTGAAACTAGGAGTTTCTCCCACCTCTGCAATCCCCACAGGCTTTTTACACCCAGGGGTTTTGAGGCTTTATTTCCCCACGCTGGAACTCTGGGTTGCGTGGTCTGGCTTGTTCCCCAGTTGTTCCTCCCAGTTTGTCCTTATGTGAATGTGGGACCAACTGGTCCACCAGCTGCCACCTTGCTACGTGTCCTCTTCAACCCAGCCTGGCTGCCTGTCTCTACCCGTCCTACCTGTCTGAATGAAAGTTTCTTATCTAACTCCTTGGTTGTTGGATTTCCATACAGTTCAGTTTCCTGGCAGTTCTGGTTGTTCTTTGTTTTTAACTTGGTTGCTGTCCTTCTTTTGGCTGTGTGAGGAAGTAAAGTATATCTACCTATGCCTCTGTCTTGGCCAGAATTTCCTCCTAGGCTCCTTCTGAGCACTCGTCCAACCATGTCCCCAGGCCACTGCAGCATCAGGTGGTCCTTCTCCCCAGCTCTGGCTCCAGCAGTGGGGAGGGCAGGGTGGCAGGGAATTGGAGCTGGGTCTGCCCAGTGCCCAGAACTCGCCTGGCAGGCACATAGCCCTGTAGGGCTTCTGCCAAACAAAGCTTCTTTGACCGCCACAGGAGGGGCAGATGGTCCTCTAGAACTCCAAATGCATCCCAGCAGGAATGCCAGGGTTATCAGCACCCAGGTGGATGCATGCTGAGGCCCAGGGCTCAGGAGGTCGGTGAGCTCCTGCCCCTTGGCCACCTGAGCACTACCTAGCCAGAGTGGCTGGAGCCTGGAGCCAAGACACAGGAGTCTTAGCAATACCAAGGTGTTCTGACACAAACAGCGTTGAAACAAATCGGAGTCCTTGTCTGAAGACAAGAACTGGATGCGTTTTGAGGTGTTATGATTTTAAGTGTTGACTATTCTTTCTTTTCAATATGTTGTTATTAACTATTATTACATGAATTGATTTTTTGGGCAAGTATTATTAAGTAAAATAATTGAGTTTTTAAAACCAGTAAAATCCAGTGTTAACTGCATCGGTCAGATATGTACCTTCCAGTCCCTTCCCTTCCGCTCCTGCCTCACCTTTCCTGGCTGGACCACGGTAAGGGTTAGAAATCAGGCACATAGACCTTGGAGATCTGTGCAGGCCTCGGGAAGGCCTAGGCAAATAGATATCAGACAGGGCGGTGCAGCCAGGGTGGTTCTGTGCATTCAGGTTAGGAGACAGGGCATCTTGGTCTCAGAGGAGACTTCACCTGGGATGGTGCAGTGCCTCCCCCATGTGCCTCCCAGGGCCCTGGTTGTTCTCACTCCCTCTTCTGTCTGCTCCTGCCTACATGGGGAAAGTAAAAGGGAAAGCCCCTGGGAGCACAGGGGACCTGATAGGGGCTGCAAGGGGCAGCACAAGGCAGCTGGGAATGTGGGCAGCCAGGGTGAGAGACAGAGGCAGCAGGTTTGCAAGTGTAGAGGGAGCTGGACTCCCTTTGTGTGGTTGGAGAACCACAGATACGACCTGAGTCATTCTCAAGTCCTTCTTTGTTGCCTTGGCAACAACACCCTGGGCCACAAAAAGAGTGATTCTCTCAGGCAATGGTGTGACCACCATACCTCGGACTAAACGCCGAAGCTTTTATATTCATTGTGGTATGGAAACTTCTAGAATAAGGAACACCTTGCTGAGCAGGTGAACATGGGCAGGTAATGCTTCAGTGCCTGTGTGTGCAGTGAAAGGGAGGGCTGGCTCTCTTTTTTCTCTATAAAGGAAGTAACTCATTCTTTAGCAACAGCTTCATGTGAACCAGGAACGATGACCCTTGCGGAGTCAGAGTGATGTGCTGGGTTTCCCTGGAAGGAGAGAAGAATGTGACAAATACTGTAGCTTTTCTTCAGCCTAAGGATGGAAGAGGTGCTGCGACTTCACTTCCCAGCAAAAGGGGTGACTAAGCCGTGTTTGGGGGGCTGTGCTCCTGGAAACCTCAGCCCAGGTCAGCCTTCCTTGTCTATTGCGGCCTTTGGCTCGAGCCCGATTCGGCTGCTGAAGGCCTGTAGTGAACCTCATCTTGTTACCCTTTTGTATTCAAACCCCTCCTTTCATGCTTCCCATTTTTCTGAAGACACATTCTGCCATGTCTTGTCTGGCTTCTGCTGTTGAGGGTGCATATGATGAGACAGGGAACACCTCAGTAACTCAGGATGGCTTCTCTTTCCAAGTCTGTAGCCTCCATCACCTCTGCAGCCCCTTGTACCAGGCAATGCAACACATTAACACGTTCTGGCACTAAAGCATAGGCATCCTGGGGTCCTCTGCCTATGCCTCTGTCTGGGGAGGAGACCTGCCCACCGGGTGGGCAGCCCTGCTGACAGTGGCCTCTACGGGAGTTTCTGCACCACCCAGTGTGACCTGACCACTTGTCTTTTGTGAGTAGTGGCTTCTGCTAGGGGGAAGGAGGGAGCTGAGCCTTCCCTCAAGATGTGACAAGTAGATGTGTCCTGATTTTTCACTGTCCCTAAGAACAGGTATAACCAAGGGATTTAGGACAAGCAAGACGTGGAAACCGTGGCTGGACTCACAGTGTGCCTCTCTTTAAAGCATGAGACATTCTGAAATGACAGGCATGTCTCTTTAAGAAGACATTCTAGGATTCATTGCATCTGACAGAATATGCAGTGGACATTCTGTGTAAGAGGGAGAAGTTCCTGTCCGGGGGACCATGCGGGGACTTGTTGCATTTGTAATGATAAGATTTATTTAAAAGGCAAAAACCCACAAACTAAAATGTGGTCAAACTGTTGCAGAGAGTAGGGGTGATGTCTGAGGTGAAGGAAACAGAAGTCTGTGGTTTAATAGCTGGTTTCATGATGAGTTATGGTATTTCTCCAGAAAAGCTCTGCCATCAGTTATGTTTGCTATCGGGCAGCTTCAGGAGCGAGTTCAGTGTGGTTCTCTGTCTGATCTTACTCGTGCTCTTTTTGTTCCATCTTCATAGTCACAGCCCAGAAATTTGGGGGATGGGGGAAATAGTTTCTGGTTATCTATTGCTGTGTAACAAATCACCCCAAACCAGTGACTTCAAGCCGTTTTTTACCCCAGCTCTGCCCATTGTCCGGGGCCAGCAGGAAGTTCTTCTGAGATCTCCCCTGGGACTGCCCTGTTGGCTCATGCACCCGGCTCTACTGGTGTAAGGAGGAAGCAGCCACAGACAATGCATACGTACACCAACAGGCATGGCTGTGTTACAATAAACACTTATTTACAGAAACCGGCACGGGCGCCAGTTTCTGAGTTGACTAACCCCTTTCCTGCGCGGTTACTCAGGACTCCCACAAACACCAAAGCAGGTACTTCCAGGCCTTCTTAAGGCTCTGACCAGGCACATCGTTGCCTCTTAAGTGGATTGGGGCTAAGCCCCAATAAGGTGTGAAGGATACAGCAGAGGGTATGGTGGGGTGGGGCGTGTCCCTGGGTACCTGGGAGGACACAGGTCCAGTGTGTGTTGGGGGGAGAGGCAAGGTTTCCCCATGGCGTCTGATTTTAAGAAAACAGCAGAGTATGTAGTCCTCACATTTAAACCAAGAATCAGAATCTACCTTTAGAAATAGACCCTTTATAGGCCCGTGGTATATGTAACTTACTGAATTACTGGAGCGAAAACTCGAGGGCTCGATTATTTCCTGCTAAGTTCTACACCACCAAGATTAGTGAAAGGACTTCAGTTCACCGGATTTTGTGGTAAGGAGGACACTTGTCTTTGCTTGCTCCCTCTCATGGGTGGTTTTTGTACTTGGATATGGGAAATACAAACACTGTGTAACAGTTACTCTCAGGAGCAGAGGCCATTGGGGCCACTCTGACATGGCACTTTGTTGGGGTCCAGATGGCTCTCACCAGGTGTTCTGCCTTCTCCTAGTTCACCTCTGTTTTTCAGGTGCCTGGGCTATTGTACTGATGCAAAAGTCTCCATGGAGTAGCTTTTATAGGACTGAGGGACTCTAGGCATGTGGGAGAACTCCAGTCCCTGGGATGGGGGCGACCCCCTACCTCTTGCTTACTGTGTTTCACAAGCCTCACCTGTACTGCCTCCAGCTGTCCTCCCACTACAGTGCCAGCACCGTGCTTGTTTTTATAACAAACTGGATCATGTTGCCCGCTTTGGCATACGCCCCTGACTACACCTGTCTGCCCACAGGCCGAGGCTTCATCTGAGGTTGGTGCCCCAGCTGCCCTGCATTCTGGCTTTGCCCACCTTCCCTTCTCCCAGCGCACACTGCTCCTGACCCTGAGCTTGTCAGTGTTCCCAAAGGAGCCCTGAACCCTGCTACTGTCTCTTGTTTACTCTAAGCCTGAGACTCTTCCCCAATTTGAAGATGATTCTTCAAATCCCAACCTAAATCCCCTCTCCTCTAGGAAGTCCTCTCTAGTTCCCCTTATTTAGATCAATTGCTCCATGCTGAGAGAACCCAAACATGGAAGGAAGGAAGGAAGGAAGGAAGGAAGGAAGGAAGGAAGGAAGGAAGGAAGGAAGGAAGGAAGGGTAGAGACGGGAAAGAGGGAGGAAGGGAGGGAGGGAGAGAGAGAAGGAAGAAGGAAGGAAGGAATGAAGGAAAGGAAGAAGGAAGAGAAAGCAGATCATAGGTATTTTACTGGAACATACCTTGGATGCCCCATGAGCACATTCACACACAAAATTGTCAAAACACACTTACCTTCACAAAATGCAAGAAAGTGTAACTGAAAAGTGATTTCTAATCGTTAATGATTCATGTCTCGCCTAGTGAGCAATGCTATGCCTGGCAGAGAGTTTTGGAAGTGGTTCTCCAGTTGCTTGCTGTCATTTCCCTATGGGGGGGGGGGTTGTACATGTATGTGTGACACACTGAAGATCAAGTCAGCGCGTAAGCTACATGTTGCTCTTCCATTTCCCCAAAACTTTCCTATGAATCAATGTTAACCAAAAAAAAAAAAAAAAAAAAAGAAAAGTAGCAACAAGGCAGATGGATGGATCTCTTTGACCTGCAGAGGAGTAGTTCCTCCTTTATTGAATCTATGGGGCTTTTAGTAAGAAAGGCCTTTTCCTGAGGTTAGAGTCCATCAGTTCCTGCTTTTGGTGTTTTATATAAGGGTGTTTGGGCAATCCCTGCCCCTCCTGCTTGGAGCCTGGCTGAGGTAACAGTGGAGTTGGGTTCATTCGAATTGGACGGAGCTATTCTCTAAACTGCGAAGTGAGGACAGGCTCTTGGGTGGGGGTGTGGCTCCACTAGGAGACCCATAAATGGCACAGGTGCATCTGGGGAAGACTGGTCAATGAGAAATAGAACAGCCTGGCGACTTCGGCTGGAACAGCATGAAGGGGGCCCCAGACCTTGGAGAATGACCTGGACACCCATCCTTTCCCCAGTCAGAGTCCCCATCTTGTCCACGTAATCACGTTAGTGTCACAGAGATTGAGCATCAGCATTATGTGCCCCTGATGTGACACAAAAGCCATAGTGTCACTGATGAAGTGGTCTCAACAAAAATGTTTAATCTGAATCTCATGAATGCTCCAGATGAAGTTTCAGCTTATAAGAAATATAAGGAATAAAGAAACAAACCAAAGGGCACCACGAGGAAGCAATCAGACACATCCAGAACGTGGGACAGAATGCGGGGTGTTTCTCAACATCTCAGGGACCTGTGCTCTTCTGGAAGTCAACACATTAGGAAAAACAGCATGGCTCTTGGGTACAAGGGACTTTGGGGACCTAACCTCCACACGCAATGGGTGAACTTAGGTGGCATCTGGAAGTACCCTCCCCTCCAACTCTAAAGGACTCTCTGGGGACAGTGGGAAAAATTTGAACATGGACCGGGCACCGAATGTTAGTAAGGATCATTGTCCATTTTGTTAGGTGTGATAAGGTGAGAGAAGGTCATTGGTTTTCAGTGACATGTGCTGAGTATTCAGGAGCCAATGGTCATGATGTCTGCTACTCACTCAGCAAACAGACAGCCCCACTTTCCAAATGCCCACTAAAAGGGAGGTAGGAAATGTAAACAGCTGTTGAACCTAAGTTCACATAGCCTTTGGTTATTAACTGTTCTATTTTTTCAATTTTTCTGTGTATTTGGTATTTTATTGTTATAAAACATTGTGGGTAAAATAAAATGCAAAACTAATTCTGCTGCTCCTAGAACTGCAAACCTTCAAAGGCCTTGTGGTTAGTCTTTGCCTGACCTGGCCTGGCCATACCTCTCTCCCCTCTGCCCCTCAGGCTGGCTGTGCTCAAGCCCTCCCTTGGCTCGTAAGCACACTGCTGCTGTTTCTCCCAAACCTGTGCCTGTGCTCTTCTCTCTGGCTGCAAGGCCACTCGTCGGTCACACTCCTATGCTGTGTTAAGGGGCCCCTCATGTTTACCCCCCACACATTTACTTATTTGAACATCTTAGACATTTGACTTAGTAACTAGAAACTGTTGGGAGGCAAATATTATTTTCCCAGTACATGGTGCTCAATATATTTGCTGCAGGAATAAAACATTGTTTTGCACTTTGTTGTGGTCTTGGGAGATCCATTACTCAAGAATCTCCAAAGCTTCTGGAGTTGGGAGAGAAGAGCCACTGGTATCTTCTGGAATTGATTTGGGGCCCCTGTCTTCCTATTAGTTGAACAGAACAAGTCAAGACTGGGGAGAATGACAAAAAGTTTTCAGATACTTCTCACTATTCTGAGCTTGAGGGTGGAGGCTGCCTCAAGGCTTGGTGCCACTGCATGGTTATATTTGTATTGCTGAATAGAAGATAAGTTTTATTTAGTATGTCAACAAATTAGAATGTCAAGACCTTATTTTTATTGGCAAGCAAGTAGGACAGCACTGGGGCAGAAGGAAATGTGCACAGGTAGATGTTTGGATGGATGGATGGATGGATGGATGGATGGATGGAATAGTGATGGGTAGGTGATGGATAGATGGATGGGTGATGGATAGATAACTGAATGGATGGTAGCTGGCATGTGGATGATGAATGTCTGTCTGTCTATGTGTATGTATGTAGGATGGATGGATGGATGTGTGGATAGAAGGAATGTGTGACTGCATTAATGAATGGTTGGTGGATGAAAGGATGAGTGGATGAGTGGATATATATAGATATATGTTTCTATGGCTGTGTGTATTAATGCTGGATATTTTGGCTCTTTTCATATAAGAAGATATCCTACTTGTGTTCTAGGCCTCCAAATGACCAAGGGCCTGAAAACCAACTCTGAATTATTTGGCATAAAAGTCACCCTGTGATGGAATCAGAATTCTGACATGACTTGTGTACCTCATCCCCAAGGCCAAGTATACATACTAAGTTTTCCAAAGGTATTATTTTGCTTGAATACCATTGCATAGTGGCAGAGCTCAGGTATATCTCAAGAATTTTGCTTTTGGGGTTTCTGTGGCTCAAGAATAAAGTCATTGTGTTTGGGACCTTTTTATGGTTGTGTTGCCTCTAGAATCCTTCCTTCTGAAGTGTGAATTAGGCTTGCGAGAATGATCATGTTGGAGATTCTTGAATATCTTAGGCCACCACCTAATAATTATCTGATGGTGAGCATCCAGCCATAGGTCCAGGAATAAGAAGGTGAAGCCATTTCCACAGGCTCCCTTGTGGAAGGGGGTGGAGTCAGAAAACAGTAACTGTGGACTGAACAGCTGACTCAACCAGCAGCTGGGTGACTGACCCATTCAAGGATAATGGTAGGAGCCAGGATTGAAAATCTTTGTGATGGGCAGTTTTTTGTGTTGACTGGGCTGTAGTACCCAGCAGCTACTCAATCAAGTACCAGTGTAGGTGTCGCTCTGATGGTATTGAGTAGATGTGGTTAACATCTATGATTAGTTGACTTTAAGAAAAGAAGATGACTCAGTACTGTAGGTGACCCTTATCCAATCCATTCAAGACCTTAAAAATGGAGATATTTTAAAGAAGAAATTCTGTTTCAAGATGGTAGTGTTAGCTCCTGCCTGAGTCTCCAGGCTGCAGTACAGATTTCAGACTTGCCATCCCCACGAGCACGGGAGCCAGTTTTATTTTTCCATTACAGTGGACATTCAGTATTTTATTTTAGTTTCAGGTAGACAGCATAGAGGTGAGACAATTATATAATTATGGAGTGACCCTTCTCCACAATGAGTCTAATAGCCACCTGGCAGCACACATAGTTATTACAGTATTATTGTTTATATTCCCTGTGCTATACTTTAGAGCCCCATGACTATTTTGTAACTACCTATTTGTACTTCTTAATCCTTTCCTCTTTTTTATCCAGCTCCCCAACCTCCTTCCATCTGGCAACTGTCAGTTTGTTCTCTATATCTATGAGTTTGTTCTGTTTTGTTTGTGTATTTTGATTTTTAGATTCCAAGTATAAGTGAGATCATATTGTATTTTACTTTCTCTGTCTTATTCCACTTAGCAAAATACCCTCTGGTCCATCCATGATGTTGCAAATAGTAAAGTTTCATTCTTTTTTGTGGCTGAGTAATAGTCCATTGTGTACATTTACCACAATCCACTTGGCTACAGATGGGCATTTAGGTTGCCCATCTTGGCTATTGTAAACAAAGCTGCAATGAACATAGGAGTGCATTTATCTTTTCAAATTAGTAGTTTGGATTTCTTCAGATACATACCCAGAAGAGAAACTGCTGGGTCCTACAGTAGCCCATACTGTTTTCAATAGTGATGCATCAATTTGCAATCCCACCAATAGTGCAGGGGGGGTTCCCTTTCTCCACATCCTTGCCAATGCTTGTTGTTTATTGATTTATTGATGGTAACCATTCTGACAGGTGTAAGGTGAGAACTCACTGTGGTTTCAATTTGTGTTTGTCTGATGGTTAGTGACATGAAGCGTCTTTTTATATGTTTATTAGTCATCTGTATGTCCTTTTTTTGGGAAATGTCTCTGCCTATTTTTTAATTGGATTTTTAAATTTCTCAACCAATTGGTGTTGAGTTACTTGAGTTCTTTACACATTTTGGATATTAACCCCTCATAGGATGTATCATTGGCAAATATCTTTTTCCATTCTGTAGGTTCTCTTCATTTTGTTGACTGTTTTCTTTGCTATGCAAAAAATTTTTTGTTTGATGTAGTCCAATTATTTTTTCTTTTGTTTCCCATGCTTGAAGAGTATATTAGGAAAAAGTAGTACAAATAAAACTGTCAGAGAGTTTACTGCCTATGTTTTCTTCTAAGAGTTTTATGGTTTCAAGTCTTACCTTCAAATCTTTAATGCATTTTGAATTTATCCCTGTATACGTGTAAAAAGGTGGTCTAGTTTCATTTTTTGCAATTATCTGTCCAATTTTCCCAAAACAATTTGTTGAATGGACTGTCTTTAACCCAGTGCATGTCTTTACCTCCTTTGTCATAGATTAAATAATCATATAGTCATGAGTTCATTTTGAGCCCTCTATTCTGTGCCATTGATCTATATGTCTGTTTTGATGTCAACACCATACTGTTTTTATTACTCTAGTCTTGTAGTGTAGTTTGATATTAGGTAACATGATACCCTTAACTTTGTTCTTTTTCCTCAAGATTGTTGTGGTTATTTGGGATTCTTTGTGGTTCAACATAAGTTTTAGGATTATTTGGCATCATTCTAATCTCTACCTTTGTCATGACAAGGCATTTACCTTTGGGTTTCTGTGTCCAAATTTCCATCTTCATATAAACACACCAGTCACATTGTATTTAGGGCCCACCCTAATTCAGTATAACCTTAACTTACTTGATTACATCTAACAAGACCCTATTTCTAAGTAAGGCCCCATTCACAGGTCCTGGGTTAACATTAATTTTGAAGGGATATTATTTGACTTAGTACAGAGATTTTACCAAGAGCAGGACAAAAAGATTTTTTCTCCCCTTTCCCTTCCAATCTCCCACCCATAGCCCTTTAGGAAGCCAGCTAGCAGGGTGTCCAGGACACGGAGGTTGCAAACTTTCATCCCCTTCACCACAGAGGGGAACACAGGAGGCTGCAAATGGGTTGAGGTCAAAAGACAAATAACTGGTCTGTGAGATACAAGGAATGGAAATCAGAGTCATTAGCTCAACCTGGGAGTTTAGGTATTACAGAAGAGAACTCATTTCCAATCTGAGAGCATTTTCCCCCTCACCTTTCAAGGCAGCTACTGTATGCATCTTGTTAGAGGCTCAGTGTTACCTTAATAAGGGCACTGAATTGCTCCAGAAGCACTTTGCATACATATTATCCTTTGTACTTCGAGCATGCCAGCCTGCACATCTCTATCAGCATCTTCTCAGAGCTGTTGATCTCCATTCGCTCCATGTGGGTGCTACTGTCTGTCTGGGTGGGGATTACATCACTGCTTGCTGGCTTCCTAATGTCTCTGAGTGGCTTTCCTGTGCGGTCACTCGCCTTATTCTTTCCTAAGCACTGGCTTGTGTCTTAGAACTCTCTGTGGTCTGAAAGAGAAGAAGATCTGAAAATTGTGAAGGGTGATACAGAAGCAAATTTTACAAACAGCAGGAGTCAGTTTAAAGTAGACCCTGAGAGCCATGCCTATTCTCTACTTTGTTTTTATAACTTTTTTCACATAAATAAAAAATGTCCATTAGAAATTTAACATCTAGAACATTTCAGAAGTAAAAATTAAAACTCATGGTTAATATACTGATGCTTTATTTCCACTCCCAAATCTTTTCCAGTGCTGTGTGAACTTAAAAAAAAAACCAATTAGCAAATACACGAAAAGAAACCTACTTCTTGAAAATAGCAGGGATCTGCTGGCTATGAATCAAGGGCCACAGAGATACCAGCTGGAAAGTGTTGGCAGGGCTCAGAAGTGGCCTACTGAGCAAAGGGGTAAATAGAAACCTCACAGGCCGTTCCGGAACTTCCAGGGTGTGGTCTGTGCCAGTCCTGGTTACACAGGGGACCATTTACTCACTTGGGATTCACTTAGGAATGACATTAATCATTCTTGCCAGCAGGCATCACCAAGTCAGTGTCACTAAATCCATGTCCTGAAGCCTGTGCATATTGTTGTTCAACCACAGGCGACACCTCTCTGACCCCCACTCCTGGCATTTCTAACACGGCTGATGTTAGGCTTCCCCAGGCAGGAGGCACCGACATGAGCAGAGGGCACCCACTCTGAGCTTTGGCATCCTTGCCCATCCTCAGAACACAGTCTAAGAGACGGGAGGTAACAAGGACAAAAGAAAAGGAAACCCCTCAAAGAATAAACAGCAAAGTGGGGTTATCTGTATTCCTGAGCACATCTCCCAGAAAGAGAGGGCGAAGGAGGGAGGGAGGGGCAAGGAGGGCTCCATCTCTGTGAATTCTGAGTCCAGGAAACGTGACCCCTTCTGAAACGTGTGCACCTCAAAGTCAAATATGTGATAAATAACATAAAATTTACTATTTTAACCATTTTGAGTGTACAATTCAGTGGTGTTAAGTATATTCACATTTCACTGCAACCGTTACCACCCTCCACGTTTTGTTTATCCATTCAGTCAGTGGTGGGCATTTGGGCTGTTTCCACCTTTTATCTATTGTGAATAATGCTGTTACTATCTTAGTCAGTTTTAAGTGTATATTTTAATGGTATTAACGTTCACATTGTTGTGCAACCATCACCACCATCTGCCTGTGAAACTTTCCATCTTCCCAACTGAAGCTGTGTCCCCATTCCCCAACTCCCTTTTCCCTCCTTTGCTTTAACTCCTGACCTTTACTCTAGTTTCTGTCTGTATGAATTTGACTACTCTATGGACCTCATATACAAGGAATCATATAGGAATTGTTCTTTTTTGACTGGTTTAATGTCAATCAGCATGATGTCCTTAATGTTCATCAATGTTGTAGCACGTGTTAGAATTTTCTTCCTTTTTCAGACTAAGTAATACTCCATTCTAATAGATTATAGTTTCTTCATCCATTCATCCATCTATACCAAATCGATTTTAATAATATATTTTGTTTAACCCCATATACCCCACATATGATCATTCAACATCTACTCAATGTAAATGCTATTAATGAGATGCTTCATGTCCTCTTTTTGGTATTAAGCATTTAGGGTCTGGTGTATATTTTGCACCTACAACACATCCCCATTCAGGAATACATAGTTACATGTGCTAGTAGCTACTGCCTGGCACCGTGATTCTAGGTTCTCTCAACTGAGCAATACCTCCCGGAAGTTAAGCCAGAGTTCACAAAGAAGTGTATACTCTCTCTGTAGCTTCTAGAATGCACGTGAGGTGGGTGGGTAGGACGGATCCGCATCAGTCTCTACTCCATCCTCCCCCAAGGGCAGAGGCTGGGAGGCTAAAACCTGCATTGCCTAGGTGCTCATGCAGCTAGGTTTCAGCCGCTCTCTCATAGCATTAGAGGCTGACATGAGGTAGGCTGCTGTTTTGGCTGGCCAGCTTTCTGTGGCAATGTTGGTGAATGTAGTCTTGTCCTGCACTGGCCTCCCAGGGTCATGGGCAGCATGCTGTTCATCTTGCTGCAACAGATAGTACGTGTGCAGCATGTCAGGAAGCTGGCAGCTGAGTAGGGGCTCCCAGACGGGGCAGGCTCTGGGTCTCACTGTGTGTAGAGGGAGTAGCTCCCTTACAGGCTGGAGAGGCAGCTTGCTTCTGCTATCCCACTGAACCTGTAACCCTTTTAATACCCTGTCATATGTCCACGCCAATTTGAAGTGGCTCAACCAAATTCTGCTCTTCGCAACATAGACAGATACCCTGATGGACTTGAAACCTGTTTGTGGCTTGAATGTGTGTCCTCCCACCCAAATTCACATGCTGAAACCTTAGCTCCCCCAGTGTAAGGGTATGTGATTCAGATTAGACGAGGTTATGAGGGTAGAGTCTCTATAATTGTACGAGTTCCCTTATAAGATTCACAAGAGAGCCTGCTTCCCCTGTCTGCCTGATCTCAGACTTCTAGCCTCCAGAGCTGTGAGGAATGTCTGTTGTGTTTAAGTCATCCAACCTGTGGCACTTTGTTGCAATAGCCCCAACCAACTAAGACGGAATCTTCTACTGGCATGAAGATACATATATATCTGCATACCAGGTGAAGTTTCATTAAAATACTGAGAAGACAGTGGCATCTTGCACACATCTACCTACTCTGTATGACGATATGGGTTGCACTTACAATTAAAATATGCCTGCTTTGCTGCAGAAACAAACAGATGATAAATGTAATACTCAAATTTCTGTCTGACTTTCTATGGGCAGCTTCTCCAATTAAAGAAAGTACTGAAATTAGATTATAATTGAACTTAATAATCATTTCAGGAGAGAGAAGAACTTAGGGGGGAGTCTATATATAACTCATGCCAACTTAGAAAATTGAAGGAATATATGGAAAGAAAGTTGACTATGGCTTTAGAAGGACATCAGTATTATCAAGGATGTCTAAAGGACAATTTCCTCTATAGATTACAAAACAATTTAGGAAATGGACCCAGAAATAGCTTAGGAATAAATTTTTTCTTCAAGAAGTAATGATAATCTGTGTGACCCATCCCCCTGTTGCCAGTCATGTAACTGAATTGCCTTAATATTTTATTTAAGTATGATGTATGCATGTCAGACTTAAGCATTTTGAGACTGTATTCCAGAGTCTCTTGAGAGATAAGCACACTCTAAACAGTCCAACTAATGTAATATTTATGCTAATGCAAACTCTGTAAAGACAGCTGGAATGTCCCTGTGGGCACTGCAAATGAGCATCAGCATAGCTGCGCTTGACAAAGGGTTTTAGTGATTTCTGTAAACTGAGAACCTTCGTGAGTCTTAAGTTGGCTATGGGACTGAGCTGTTCTCTGCAATGCACTGTCCCCAAAACATATATAAACGCACACTCGCATATATACCTGATCATACACAAAGGCACATATCTTCGCAGACTTTTAAATACACACACATAAATGTACACACAATTCATGTGCACATAAGAATACACATACACAAGCACATATACATGTAAGACATGAACATACACTCATACTGTGTACAACGTGACATGTGTGGGCCTGTATTTTGCATATCTGTAGACAGCTGTACTTTAAGGCTAAATTAGGCACCAAGGACATAGGAAATGCACCACCTATTGACCACTTATGATGGATTCTTTAAAGAAGAGACATATCAGCAAGATAAAAAATAGATTCAGGAGAAGCACAAAGACTATACAAAGAGTGGTGAGCAAATAAACTTGTTAAATGGGTAAAGGTGCTTAGTGGTCACAAGATGGCTGCCACAGCGCTAGGTCTTACTTTCTTACACCAGCATCCCAAGTAGGAGTGAAGGTGTCAGCAAAACCTCCATTGAAAAATGCTGGCCTGGACTTAATCAAGGCTCATCTCCTAGCCTGAGCATATTACTATCCTTAAAAAAGTCAGGGTGTATGGGGAAATAGAAGTAGAGTGGAATGGTTAGGTAAACAGTTTACTGAGTATCCCATTTTAGACAAAAATAAGAAAGGATACAGAAAATTGGAACTGCATAATTAACAGGCTTGATTACGAGCGTTAAATGAAGCTCAGGCATATTAAATTTTTAAAATTTATTCGAGCAAAAATCTCTTTGAATCAGGAAACACCCAATTGAGCACAGAGAAAGGAGCTGCAAGGAGCCGGACAAAGTGAGATGCTTATAGCCAAAAGAAAGCGGAAACACGGGAGTTACATCGAGCAAAAGCAGGCTGGCTATTGCAAAGTTTAGTTTTCTTAGGGGATGGCCGGGTCTATCAGGCAGGCCACCTAACTAGCGCTGATCAGGTGGTTCCTGATTAACTGATTAAGATTCCCTCTCTATTTTTTTTTTTTTGGAAGAGCTGAAATTGTCATTAAGTCTTGGTTTGGTGATGTGGGGCTTAGCATAAGTGACTCCGTTTGAGCCTGTTGTCTTTAAAAAAATTTTTTTTAAATAATATGTATATAAATCTATACACTCAAACCCATTTCTTTTATGTCAACAGAAAGTACATCTTTATTTCAAACACAAATGGAACATTTACCAAAATCGTTGCTAAAGTAGAGCACAAACATCTTAATAAATTCTAAAATGGAGAAATTATAGGTTACATTCTCTGAATAAAATGCAGGAAAAAAGACATTAACATCAAAAAGACGGCAAAGTAATTCTATTGGAATATTTGAAAACACTCTTTAAAATAAAAAGAAAATGAAAACTACATCTGTAAGTTAAGGATTCAGAAATGAATGTCCATGAGAGCACCACATCATGAAGGACATAAACAAAGCAATTGTCAGAAGAAAATTTGTAGCTTTTAATCCTGGTTTTAGAAAATAATAGAGACAGAAAAAAATCCAAAGATAATGGAAGTAAGAAAATAATAAAACTAAAGTTAAATATTAGTGAAAAAAACAAACAAAAAACCAAAATGAAAATGTTTTGAAAAGAAAAAAAAATTAAATAAACGTCTGGCTACTCTGAACAGGTGGAAACAAACAAACAAACAAACAAACCAAAAACCTAAAACAGCAAAAACGAGATGCATAGAAACACTAGAAATATAAAAGTGCCCATAAGTGCAGAAAAAGATTCTGGCTGAATGCAACTATATGCCAACATTTTTTGGACTCTGTATGAAAGTAATGCTAATTAAGGAATACTAAATTATAGTAGAATCTCTCTTATCCAGCACTGCCTAGACCTGTAGTCAGTTGGTTAAGTGAAAGAGTGTGTTAAAAGGAATCATAAAAATATCATTACTGAGCTCAAACATTCCACTTTAATTAAAAACATAAAAACAGATATTCACTCACCAGTTTTTTAATTGAGGGTCAAGGTCTGTTCTTTGAATATGGGTCTGCTGAGTGGATGTCTGCATCATCATTCTCACATAAACTGCACCTATAATTCACTGTCAGTAATTTCTAGTTTTGATTTTTAAAATACAGGGGGAGAGTGTTAAGACAGTTAATGTAATGTGATTATGAAATCCTTTTACATCAGGTCTTCTCAGATTTCAATGAGTCTGTGCACCTCTAGGGGATCTTGCTCAAATGCAGAGTGTGATTCGGTAAGTCCGGGGTAGGCCTGAGATTTCTAGCAGGATTCCAGCTGATGTTGGTGCTACTAGTCCCTGGACCATACTGGGAGTAGCCAGGATAGAGATGCTTGTGATTGCGGCCCACCCTCCAATTCCAGCTATGTTAGCTCATTTAAAGCTAAGTCATTTTTGCTTTTTGACTCAGTTCTATTTAGTCCTCCTAAAGCTTCAACTTTGTCTTCATAAAAATGAAAACATTTTTGTTGCTTATTCCATTGGCTTATATAACACTTATATAAAATTATTACAACAGTTACACTTGTCATAAACAGATTTGGGAACAACCACAGCTAATGTTTGATAAGTAATCACTTTCAATTCTAAAAGCAGGAGAAAACATGAGAGAAGTGGCCCTATAAAAGAGACCCTACAGAGTCCCCTCACCCATTCCTCCATGTGAGGGCATAATGAGAATTCTACAGTCTGGAAGAGAGCTCTCACCTGACCGCGATGCACCTATTCTCAGCCTCCAGAACTGTGAGAAATAGATATTTGTTGTTTATAAGCTATCCTCGTTGGTGCTATTTTGTTACAGCAGCCTAAATGGATGAAGACACACAAAAACAAAACAAAATGAAACAAATAACCCAGACCCACATGGTGCTTGTGGGTTTTGCCAAACTTGTAAGAATAAATAATCCCCATCTTATGTATATTTTTTCCAGTAAATGGAGACTGATACATACATCCTAATTCATTATATAAACTTAGCATAATCTTTATCCCAAACTAGATCCAGCACAAAAAAATCACATACTCACTTCACTTATGAACCTAACTGTGAAAATCCTAAGTAAAGTTTTAGCTCATTAATTGTAATTGTGTATTAAATAAGTAGAATATCATGAAAAATTAGGGTTTATACCTAGAATGCAAGGATGGTTCAATATCAGAAAAATCTATTGATACAACTTATTCCTTTAGTGGACAAGGAGAAAAAACATACATTCTCTCAATAGACATGAAAACTTGTAAAAAATATTCAACACTCTTTCCTAATTAAGTACATAATCTTCATTAAGTTAACAGAAAATATTTCTTTAACTTAATAGAGGCTATCTATCAGAAATCTACAGTGGAACCTTTAAAGAGAAGATAAAAATTTTTGAATAAATGGAGAGACATATCATTCTTCTGAAAGAACATCTTGATATTATAAAGAGTTCAATTATTCTTAAATAATATGAATTTATTTCAATCACAATCAAAATAAGATAAAACATTTTAAATTAAGAATTGGCAAGCTTAATCTCAAGTTTACATGTAAAAGAAAATGCAGAAGAATAGCTGTCCTGAAGCATTTGGAGAAGACAAGTGAGAGGAAGAAAATATTTAGCAAACAAAGAATAGTATCCAGAATACAGGAAGAGTGCCTACAAATAAGAACAATGCAAACAATGAAATAGAGAAATAGGCAAAGTAAATACGTGATTCATAGTGAAATACAGATAATGAAGGTATATAAAAATGCCCCCTCTCAGGAAACAGCAAATTCAAATGTTTGTTTTTTCAGCTGTTGGATGAAAAACATTCTAGATGTTCATCAATGAGAGATGTTGTTAATTAAATTGTATTTTTTCCACTTGAGGAAAATGATACACATACACTTGTAGTGAACTCGAAGACACATGGCTAAGCGAGGAAAGCACGAAGGACATTGTGTGGTATAAAGCCAACACATCCACGTGTGCCAACGCCCAGTGCAACTTCACTGGGCTATTGCATAAGTCCAACTAGGGCAGAGGGGATAGGCCAGGCACAGAGTCTTTTAAAATTTGTTTAGAACAGTAGTGTATTACTTGGATTGTGGGCATGAAGATCTATTAATATTTTAAAAAATATTTTATTTACTTATTTGTTTTTTAGAAAGAGGGGAAGGGAGGGAGAAAGCGAGGGAGAGAAGCACTGATGTGAGAGAGATACAGCAATTGATTGCCTTTCGCCTGCCCATATCTGGGGACCTGGCCCACAACCCAGGCCTGTGCCCTGACTTAGAATTGAACCAACAGCCTTTCACTTCACAGGCCGGTGCTCAGTCCACTGAGCCACATCAGCCAGGGCAGGATCAATTAATATTTTTAAATGCCCTTGCTCAAATTGTGTGCCTTCTAGAAAATGAAAATTATTCTCCTTTTGTTGTTCCTTTAGAAGGCTATTCAGCCTTGAATATAGATGTTTCTTTCTGAAACATATCCTGAAAGATTCAGCTATCAGATTTACCACTCTGGCTCCACAGAAAGATAACAATGCTATGTTAAGTTCCCAGTGCCAAGTAGGTGGCCCAATTGTATTTGTGATATTCTTAGTTTTTCAACAAACAAAATATGTTAGAGGCTGATTTCCCAAATGCTTCTTCCAACAGCAAAAGCATGAAATCATCATCCATGCAACTGACATTCCCAGAATGGCAGCTTACATTCTGATGCAGGCAGAGGTGATGAGGCCCAGCTGCCTCCCCACTGTGGTGAGATGAATTCTGGGAAAGTCATCCCACCTCTGGAGTCTGGCTACCCCCTCAAGTGGGGAAAATAATAAGAGTTGCCTCCTCTTAGGGATTATTGAGAATCAAGAAAATGAATTTGAAACAAATATAAAAAGACTTGATCCAACAATAATATTCATTTCAACAACTTGTTTTGATTCTCTTGACTTTTTCCACTCCTAATTTTAGAATGGAATGAAATTATTTTTAAATGTGCATTTATGAATTTCCAGACCACTTTAAGCCTTTAAGTATTTAGCTCTTTCTCAAGCAAAAAAGAAACTCTAGTAACATGGAAAATCCGAGCTCTGAATAGACATAAGTCAGTGACATTTTTTAAGAGAGCACCAGACTCCAAACTGAAAATCTCAAGCAATTTTATCTTCAAGCAAGTTGAATCCATTTACTTCCTGACTCATAGCCTCATCAACATGCAAAGCTTTGGAAGACAAACTATGTAGCTCTTTGCCCAGAGGAGTTCTGGCAGGCATCTTGGGTCTCTCCATCCTGTCAAGAGCTGGGGAGCAAACAGAGTATTAAGAGCATCAAGCTGGTACCAGGCACCACACACAGTGGGAGGGCACAGGGACTTCAATTCATGCCTCTCTTTAGTTTGGTTTTCGACCTAGAACATTGTCAACATATTAAGTCAACCTTTATTGTTCGTTTTTAAACCAAATAAATAAATAAATAAAGTGGCATTTTCTTTGTTGCTCAATGTAATTTTTATTTGATGATTGCCTCTGTCCCTGCCCGAAGAAAACACACAAAATCAAACTAAGAAATTTCTGGCAGGGTCCCTAGAGTTTGAAATGTTACTTGCACAAATTAAGAGGTTTAAAGGATGCAGAAATATACTACGGAGCCACATTTCGGGGAGGGGAGGGTAGAAAAACCATGCGAAACATCCTTAAATGTGTGAAAAAATTCTTAGATGTAGACATACTCTGAGTTCAGTCTGTTTTCCTAGTGACATTTGCTGAGCTCAGCTGCAAGAGGTCGGGCTGGGGTGAAGCCTGGGGACGCGGGCCGGAGTTAAAGGCTGGATGCTCTGAGGTCTCAGGGTGACATTTTGCTCTCCCAGCTAGCTGACTGGATCACTCACCTCCCTTCTTCCCAGTCTCCTTCTTTCATAGTGCAAGGGGTTCACCTAAGCTGTCCTTGAGCCTATATTCTAATTTACCCTTTCTCCTAAATGGAATCCACCTCTCCCAGCTAAACTGCAGTTTGTAGCTTTATGGCAACACCGAGCGCACTTTATTTCCACTTAAAAGCCTACCTGTTCTATTTACCATCACTCCCGGGAACATGTCCTCATTTAAAGGCTGACTTCCCTCTGCATTATAGAGTTAATGGGAACCTCAAAACCTCCTTCTGGCTAGTGGGCACCCAGCCGTCCTTGTGGGTTAGCAGGTCTGTCCCAGACCCTTGGAACATAGTTCCAAGACCCAAGGCGAATCCTGACAAGCAGTGCGTTTCCACCTGCGCTGCCCCTAGCCAGCGTGAGCATTCTATGCTCAGGGCTTCACAACTGGTGTGTCTCAATAATCCCGAAATCTCAGAGACCTCAAAATAGAATAAGAAATGGCGATTTGAATTGGTAACAACAGCCCTTGCAGGGGCTTGCCAGCTTTGGGTAAACAGGGTCTCGATCTCCCTCTCCTCCCAAGGTCCTTGTTTTCCCCACGATTTGCCATGTGGGAACCCCTCCCCCGTGCCACTTAAACTGGCTTGTTTTACAGGGAAGCTGCTGCCAGCTGCTGAGGTTGTCATGAGCATCCCCAGCCAGACCTTCTGAGAAGCCAGAAGAACACCTGGGTCCCTCAGAGATCTTCTGAGCAATGGTCAAACCACATTCCCTTTATTCCATTCACAAAACAAGAGGAATGAGAATGCAGAAAAATGAGAGTGATTGAAGATCCCCTTTCTTGTCTTGGGTCAGGGGTGTTTCACTATGAACGGAACCCTTTAGACAGATTTCAGATGGCTGGTCTACAGGAGAATGTCATTTTCCTGCCAGGAGGGGACTATAAAACTGCATTTTCACATGTGGTCAATGTCACAGTGGCAACTGGCAGAAGGAGGCCCCAACAAAAGGCTGTGTAGGGGAAAAGTGATTCCCTGCCATGCTTTGGAAGGTGGCACCTCCCCAATTTGGCCCGAGATGAGTCCTAGCAGGGGCTGTTGGCTCTCTGGACTCTGCTGCATTTCCACCTCAGCCTCCACCCCCACCATCCGCAGTCCATGGGGAGGTTGAAGCTACCTCTTACTGTGGGTGCCAGAGGCATAGTGCCAGGCCAGTACGTCTATTGTGCTCTGAGTAAGCTTCCTGAATAGATTACATGTCCCTCCCACATATCAAAATCTCACAGCAAACAACAGCATCTTTCCTTTACATGCTTTGGAAAGGGCTGGTCAGCTTTCAGAATGTAAGGCTGCGCTCATTGGATTTCGCCTCTCTTCCTCACCGCCTCCTGCCTTCTGAGAAGAAATCCCTAACTGATGCGAAGCATAGAATGGGAGATCAGATGGATAGTGCAAATGTTCTGGGAAAACCTGACTTTAATTCTTTCCTGTGGCTTTTGCTGTAGTTGTACGTCTCCTGGTGGTGAAAAAGGTGGCCCTGGGCCTTGTGCTGTCTTCTCCCCCGCCACCCGCCACGTTCCCTCCACTCGATCTCCACCACATGCTTTCTGCAGATGTCCTTAAGGATCCCTGAAGGCTCCAAAGATTTAATGCTGGGCTGCCCAGGACTGAGTGGAGATGCCTTGGGTCCCTTGCATGGCAGGCGTCTAGCCTCAGGGTGAATTCTTTGCTTGAGGAAATTTCCACTGAAGCAGGGCTTCCAGGAACTGATCTGCCAAACTCCTCAGGACCCTTGTTCCAATGCCTGGCCTGCTGGACAAGCCGGGGAAAATGCATGTTTCCTGCTGATGAGGGACTGAAGGAGGCTACGGTAGTCACAGCCAGGGTTTACTGGCCTTTTCTCTTCCTATCTGTCTGCCCTCAAGCCCTACAGGCTGTCTTATTTCAGGGGCAGGTATTCCTCTTGATTCATACATGTAGATGCCCCACACGTGTAAGATGTATTGACCAACCATCCCGCCACTCCCCGCACCACCCCTTCCCCCACTCAGGGGCCTCTTCTGCAGGTAAGGCTTTGAAACGCAGTTTCTCCAGTACCATCCCCGGAACAGCCTCAGCCTGAGCCCTTCCTCATCCTTTCTTTTCAAAACCTGTACCACCTGGAAGTGACTCTTCAGTTTTCTGGGGAGAGGGTGGGGTGTTGAGGTGTCAATGTTCTCCTGCCCTCTCCAGGCAGAGTCTTTGCTAGGACACCTTGGAAAGCACCTTGAAAGCAGTCACCTTGGAAAGGAGAAAACGAGGATGCTTACTACACAAACAACATAAATGTGCTTTATATAAAACTCACTTATAGGGTTCATAGTGTTAAGATAACTCTTGATAGGCTGAAGATTTCGCAATTTTCTTTGTGCTAAACATTTCAGGCATTGAGTGTGCACTGAAGTAAGTGGTCATTGTCTGTGGGTTAGAGCTAACGAAATCATTCCAAGATTCCAGTCATAGGGATGTCATTGTCCCTGAACCTCTGCGTGGCCCTGCAGGTTTCAGGAGCATGTGTGTAGTGTTGATGTTGATTGTGGACTGAAATCGGACAGACTCTGTTAATTCTGTAAACCCTAATTTCCTTAGCATACATGGGGAAAATTCAGAAAATGAAATGTGTCCATCCTAGAACTTGGCCCAAAAAAAAAGAATTTTTCAGCAAGTGTCATTTATTAATAAGGTCTCTACTACAGATGTTAAACTTCTTTGCTCAAAGATCTGGAGCTTTGGTGTTATTCTCTGCAGGAAAGGTTGGCCTGTGTGTTCTCCAAACCCATCTCTGTTACCTTGATGCTCCCTGCTGTCCACACAGTGACTGATGCCCCCCAGAGCAGGCAGCACTTCCATTCCAGGGAGACTAGACAGAGGCTGGAGGTTCTGAGTGTCTGTAGGGAAACGGGCGCTGCCTACATGCCAGGAGTCTTTCTTTGCTCCCTTTGTCTTCCAAGGAGACCACGAATGGCTCCATGGTTAATATATTTGTTATCAGGGACAAATAGAGAGTGTCCTCTGGCAAGTGTTCAGTGATTATTAAAAAAAAAATGAATGAAGATTTTCTTTTTTGTTCTCCTTGAGAGGAGGTTTGCCCAATGGTGGTCTGGGCATGTGCTCAGAGCCGGATGATGCCCTGATTAGATGGCAATTCTACCACCGACCTTGGGCAAATTCTGTGTCCCATTTGTGTCTTCCCATATCCACTCACTTAATTGTCCTATCACCCACCTCCCAGAAACGGTGCTGTTGAATGAGAGTGTGAGTCACTTAGGTCAGGAGTGGTGTGTCCCCTGCCAGAGCCACCCACAGCCCCCGTGTCCTCACCAACAGTCCTGCCTGCTTCACACGGCCCCGCCTGAGCTGCCTGTGGAATGCAAAGGGCAGATGGCTGAGTTTCACATACACTTATTGGCTAGCTGTATGTGAACACAGTATCTATTTATGTTCAAGTTTGTATTTGTATGTATGTGTCATGCAGTTCTCTCGGCCCCTCTGTGGACAGTTTTGTGTGGTTAAATCTGCTATGGCCTCTACCACATTCTTCAGCAGTGAGCGTTTTCTGCGCCTGGTGGAGATGGTTTAAATTCTTAAAATTTTTGAGTGAGCCAAAGACATCCAATTGTCTTTCCCCTCTACTGCATTCTTTACTAGAAGGGAAAAGGCTCAATGAGTATCTTTTTGAGCTTTCCAAAAATAAATAATTTCTACACTGAGAGTAAGCAAGAGAAATGTAAGCATAAGTGTTAATTAGGGGGTTGAATAATGCAGCAGACCAAGAAAAGGATCAGAAAACTAACCTTCCCTAGCAGTGCGTCCTCAAGTCAAAACCAGTCCAGGAAAAGAAACACAGTTAGAAATTATGTGTATACAGTTGACTCTTGAATAACTTAGAGATTAGGGGTGCTAAGCCCCACACAGTAGAAAATGCACATGTAACTTTTGACCCCCCAGACTTAACTACTAATAGCCTACTGGTTGATTGGAAACCTTACCTATAACGTAGATAATCAGTTAACACATATTTTGTATGTTTTATGCATTATATCTTGTATTCTTATTGTACAATAAAGTAAGCTAGAGAAAACAAACTTTTACCAAGAAAATCATGAGAATGAGAAAATACATTAATAATATTATACATATTTATTTTTAAAAAATCCATGTATAAGTGGACCCGCACTGCTGAAACCCAAGTTCAAGGGTCAGCGGGATTTTGAAAAGCAGTCATGTAGCAGGCTTGCATGCGTTTGGGATTGGAATTGTAGGCTGTAGGGATGAGAGAAGGCTCCGTATTCTTCCTGGTGATTGGACAGGTTGTGGTGGCTCTTTGGAGGGGCCATGATGATGCTGTCTGAACTGTTTTCCGCTCATTTTCAGAGGCTTTGGAACGGGAAATGCACTGTGCAAGGCCGCTTTACCATTGCTCAGGGCCCAAGTCACCAGGGTCTCTGTGGGTAGGAGGCTAGTTGTTGCTGTGTTAATCGTTGCTACAGAATCTGGGTTCTTCTGAGAGAGAGACCAGTGGGCATAAGGGTTCCCAACTTCATTTTAGCTGATTAAACAATGTTCTTATTATGAGCTAGAGGCACGATCACATCCAGGGAGCCACATCAGGCCCCACCCAGAGCAAGCTGATCAGAAGACAAAGCATGGTAGGGCTCAAGTTTGGCTCTGGGGAGCAGACTGGCAGGACTTCTGGAAGGCAGCAAGGTTTGTGGCGCCTGGGGGTGGGAGGGGGTGCCAGGCAGGGGAACTGGCATGGCCCACTTGCAGGGAGGGGACAGCTTGGTATTCCGATGACCAGAGCAGCACTGTCCAATAGACAATCTGAGCCCTGAATATGCTTTACAGACTATCAGTAGGCATGTTAAAAAATAAAAATAAAAGAAAGAAGTGAAATTAATTTTAATAATATATTTAACTCAATATATATAGAAACTATTATTTTATCATGTCATTGATGAGGTATGTTACATTTCTTTTCCTACTAAGTCTTCCAAGTCCAGGAATGTATTTCACCTTCAGGGCACATTCCAGCTCTGAGCAGCCCCTTTTCAAGGCCCGGAGCCACATGGGGCTGGTGCCTGCAAACGCACGGTCCCGGGCTGGAGCGCTAGCCCCTTTCCCAGAGATGGGCATTACTGCCGGTCGTCCATGTCCCCAGGGAGAGGGACACATAGACAGGCGTATGCTCAATGTGGCAAGCATAAACTACTTAGGCCTGCACAGTGTTCATGGGCAACATATGACCCCTGTCTCATTCATCTGCCCCGAGCCCTCTGGGCTCCATTAGCATGAGGACCTCTGACCTTCCTTAGCATACCTGCTGCCCACTTGCCTGGGCAGGCTCCTGTGGTTCCTTCTCCATGGAGACAGCCCCTTATCCTTCCAACATTGAGCAAGTCACCTTCAGGAGACAGCTGTATCTTCAGGAGGCTGTATAATGACTGCCACATCACACCAATGCTCTGCCTGTAATATGGTGTTGACATTCATTCTCTCAAGTGTTGGGGTCTGTCTGTTTCCCTTGAATCTGGGCTTCCCTTGGATAGAGAAACTGGCAATGATTTCTGCTGCTGGCCAGGTGAGGACGTAAAGGTGATATAGCTTCTACTTCTTGTCTCTTGGATGCTTATTCCTGTAGTCCAGCTGCCATGCTCTAAGGGAGCTGGGGCCAGGCAGCAAGGCCATGAGCAATGCTCTGGGCAGTAGGCCCAGGGGATGACCAGCTGACAGCCAGCTTCAGCCACAGATAGGTAGCTGCATGAGGGGGCCTTGGATATGAGTCCATTCGTGGCCACCAAGTGGCTGCAGCCTACACGGACCATAAACTGAGCACAGTCAACCTTCAGCACCATGAGAGAGAATCATAAAGCAATCGTTGGTGTCATAAATAGTTCATCTGTGTTTTAAGCCACTCAATACTGGAGTAGAAGACGCCCTTTCCTACTGCATCGTCTTCAGGAGGGTCAGATGCCCCTGTGGCCCTTAGCCACTGCCTCCCCCACTAGAACATGAGTGTAAGTGCGTGTCCACTCCCTCCTAAACTACCTTCATCATAGCAGGGGGGTGCCTTATTTACTGATGGGGTGAGCAGCCCTTGAGGCCCTTGGTACATATTTCTTGTATGAATAAGTGGATGAATATATGTTGAAGTGAAAGTTTGTGTTCTTTATTTGCTTCTTCCAATTAATCTTATAAGGTAAGGAAACTGAGGCCTAAGAGGCTGAGGGGATGGACCCAATGTGGCTATGGGGCTACCTTGGGTCTGCTTTCAGGATCCCACCACCAAATGTCCACAGCGAGCATTTCTACTGCTCCAGAGGCTGGTGATCTGAATTCCAACTTTGTGGTCTGAGTGTTAGAGAGCAGCCACTGTTCCGACACAGTTGTTGCAAGTTCATGTGGTGAGAGGCAGAGCTGTGCCTGGTGATGTTGTGATAAACTTTCCTGAGGTGACTTCTCCATGGTATTTTTAAAACCCAGGTTTACAAGAAGCCCAAGCAAGTTTTGGAAATTCAGTCTGCCAACCCTCACACCCAGAAACTTAGATGGAGGCCAGGTGTTGCTCAGGAATCTTACTTTTTAACAAGCTCCTTGGACCTGTCAAGAAAGGAGCCATGAGGGACACTAACCATAAGGTTTCTCTCTGACATATTATTGTGAAAAATTTCAAACATGCAGAAAAGTTTAAAGAATTGAATTGGAACCATCGATATCAGCACCCAGATTATGCAATTAACATTTTGTTATATCTGCTTTATCACATGTCAATCTATCCATCCATCCACTTATCCATGTATCCATCTACACATCAATCCATCCATCCATCCAGCCAGCCAGCCAGCCAGCCATCCAGCCATCCATCTGTGCATCCATGCATCCATTCACCCACTTATCCATCCATGCGTGCATCCGCCCACCTATCCTATCATGCATCCATTTATCTATGTGCCCATCATCCATCCATGTGCCCATTTATCCACACATTCATCTATTCATCCATGTATCCATTCTTTCATGCATCAATCCATTCATCCTTGTGCCCAACCATCCACCTATTCATCTATGCATCCATCCATACATCTATACATTCATGCATCCATCTGTCTATTCATCCAACCACCCATCCATCCATCCCTCCTTGCATCCATCTATCCATCAACATCCTATGCATCTGTCTATGCATGCATGCACACATACATTTATCCATCTATCTATCCATGTAGGTAGATTTATCCATCTACCTACATCCGCCCACCTTGATGTAGACAGTATACTCCACTCCTTTAAACACATCCTGGCTAGGTTTCTAATTTCCAATGAACAAGGAAAATATGTCCAGGCAGCAAATGTGATCACAAGGAGACACAATGCCAGGTTTACAAGCTGACCCTGCTCTTTCTCTCCTAATGGAAAGTGACTGATTTATTTGTCCGTGTGGTATGTTCTCACTCATTTCTGACACAGGTGTTTTTTTGTAATCTTTTACCACAAATATTGTACTTCTCATTCATATGTTAAGTAAAGATAAAAAGAAACAAACATAAAAAATGCATACATGTGTATGAATAAACTCATTTCTGAGGGTGGTTTGCCTCATTCTCTATGTTATTCTTATCCCTGCTTTTCTTTTCTTTTTTTTAACTTAAAAATTTTTTTTATTGTTGTTCAGTTGCAGTTGTCTCCATTTTTCCCCTATTACTCTCCCCTGCCCTCCCCACCCTCATCTCCCACATTCCACCCTCCCCCAACCCCGTTGTCCTTGTCCATGGGTCCTTAATACATGTTCCTTGACTTGCCCCTTCCTCCTGCGTTTCTAAGTGGATCTTTTCTGAGATGCAGCTGTTCTTGGCCTAGCTTGTGCTTGGGCACAGTGCTTGACTAGCTCTTGGTGTGACGTTAGAGCTGTCACATTTACAAAGATTTGTACCATGAGCCTAATCTTTCTGGAGCTCCAGAGCTCTTTGCCCGGTGATGTTTCAGAAATGCAGGAAGAATATAAGCCACTTGAGAATTTGAGGGAGATGTGAGGCTTGACAATCTGATGCTTAGGACCCACCCATTTGTGCTCAGAAAGCTCTTGTGGTAACACGACAGGTATCTTTTAACAGAGCTATCAAAGCTCATTACCAGGAAGATTTTGGAAGTACCATCCCAGGTCAGGTACCATGTGGTTTCTCCAGGAAAGAGAAGCAAGGAAATGTTAACAAAGCAAAGCAAAACGCTAGACATAAGACAAGCATTGATTGTTGCCTTTCGTAGGGGGTTATGGTCTTGTCAGTAGAGGAGGGGAACTGCTTGTCCCTGGCATTTGGCCCTGCCCAGACCCCTGGTCTGTGCTTGCCTGTGTCAGCCTGAGAGTCAGGACCAGATGTGCACTGCCTTTGGTTCAAACACCAAGCCCCCTTTACAAGTGTAGGAACTCATCGGCCTGCTAGCATGCGAATCCAAAGTCTGGCCAGCTCCACAGTCAAGGGAAGAAAGAACTCGCAACAGAATTTAATATTTGATAAGTAATATTCTTAAAAAGCGACTTTAAAACCCTGTATTTGAGTCACCAAAAGCTACAGACACATGAGTACTGGAGGGGAGCTGAGCTTGCCACCGTGAAGTTTTTCTCTTTGGGATATTGGTTATTTAAAGCTGGTTATTTTTAAGAAACAAAAGACTCAGGAAGAAATTTTGACCTTCCCCTGCAACTGCCCAGAAGAATTTTTGGAGAGAGGACCCACTCCAGGAAGGCAGCTATTATCATTGATAATATAGTTTGTGAAGAACTAAGTGTTACAAACGGGAAGAGACATCTTAAGGCCCTTTGATCAAAGTTCTCTGTGAGTCCTATGGTTAGAGATAGCCCAGCAAACATTTGTTTACCAAACAGGTGCTTTTCCATCTCAGTGTGAATTGTCTTCTTCCCCTTTGAAGTCCAAAATCACTACCCCCTTTCTCCTTAGCTCCCCTTTCTGCTTGCCTCATGATGGCATATAAGCCTCAACTGTCCCATTTGTCCTTGACCCCATGTTCTTGTGGCAACCCTGTCCATACATACATAATTAAATTTCATTATTTTCTCCAGTTAACCTGTCTTCTGTCATTTTATTTATTCTACTAGCCATAAGAACGAGGAAGAGAAAGAGGAAATTTCCCCTTCACCACACCGTTTGCACACCTACACTTATTCAGGTTGTTGGAGACTGAATTGTTGCACATATGTTAAAGTTCCAGGTACTATTAAATTGCATTTAAGAATTAAGCATTTTGGGAACTTATGTTTATAAGCCATATTATACTTTTCCTTCCCTTCATAAAAACAGTTTTCTGAGAACAACTTGACCTTTTTTTTAATGATTTACATCATTTCCCAGGAGAGGAGCCTGATGAACTTCTAATCTTCATGGCTCAGGGCCCTGGAAAACTGGTAGAGGTGATACATTAGAGAATTCTTAAAGGTGCCTGTGCTCTCTGCCAGGCCCTCCCCAGCCTTCACCCACTGCCCCTTCCCCTGCACACACACTTACAAACACAAAAACTGGATAGCAAAACCAAAATCCATGGGCAGCATGGATAACAAAACTGTAACAGAGTGAAGTGCTTGGCCTCTCTGACTCCATCTTTATCAAACCTGCTTTGTTCTCTACATGGTCTTGCTTATAGACATGCTAATTACTAGAGGAATTCTGCTTGTGGCTTGAGATTTACAAAAACAGCCCCTTACCAGAAAGTGCCTCTTCCAAGGAGATAAGGGAAGTAAAAGTATTGTTTATCAAAGATTTGCAAGAAACTTGTGATAGACTCACATCAACTAGGGCCAACAGACTAAGCATAATCTTCCTTGGACCACTGCTGGCACCCAGATATCTGTAGGCATCAATCACTTCTTGCCCCTCTCATTTCCTCTTCCCTTGACATAAAAGAAGTCTTGACTCTGTACTTTTGGAAGATGGATGTGAGGCACCACTAAGTTTCCTATCTTCTTGGTTGGTATCTTCTTGATCAATAAACCTTTCCTTACTCCAAAGTCTGATGTTTTGAGTTTTGGCCTTTTGAAGTATTGGGCACATGGACTTTGGACTTCTAACAAAACCAGGTGGCAAACTATCCCAACAAACCCTTAAAACAGATGGGGGGTGATGAATTACCCTCAACCAGGGTCTATAGCATCGTCATCTGTGTGGTCAGAAAAAGGAGGACAGAGTGGGAAAGAATCTGAGGACCTGAGACAGGAGGATCCCAAATAGTCTAGCCAGTGCTCATTGGAGTGGCGTCCAGCCAGTTGAGAACAGTAGCTATAGTCACACTGAGTGAGTGCGTGGGCCCACCTAAGACCACCCCAGGTGAGTAGATGGGACCCACTGGTAGATCAAAAGAGGCTGCTTACTGGGCACAGGGTTTCCTTTTGGGGTGATGAAAATATTCTGAAATTAGATAGTGTTAATGGCTGCCCAACAGTGTAAATATGCTAAAAACCACTGAATTGTACAATTTTAAGTAGTTACAATGGTGAATCTTATGTTACATATATTTCACCTCAGTTTTTAAAAAAGAAAGACCCAAAGGACTAGGACAACCTAGGACCTCTTAACTTTCAAACTGACCTTGCAGGAATCCAAGTTGATTAGGACAGCCACGGGAGGGGCAGGGAGAGAGCTGGTGCAGACCCAAGTCGGGAGAGATGGGACCAGGCTACCCCAGAAATCGAGCTGGCATTGCAGGTCCCTACACTGCAGAGCACAGATTCAACTCTGGGAAATGAGGAAAACCCTCCTGGAGAATTGCAAAGACAGTAAGACCAGAACACCTCTTGGGGTGTTGGGTGGGATTTGGAGGTGTCAGCACTAACGCCTGGTTTCTACAGGTAGAAATGTACAGGTAGACTAATAAAACTAGACATTGAGGTGGGTGTACAAGTATTTATCTGTTAGCTGCCGCAGAGAGGGCCTAGAAGCAGTGACACCCAGTAGCAATGAGCATGCCCAGCACCCAGATCTGGGTTTCTAAAAACTGTTCTCAAATGTGGGGAACAGAATTTCTTATAGAAGTGGTTGATTCCAGAGCTGGAGCAGAGAAAGTACAGGATGCGCCTGGAGCATCTGGTGATGCCAGAAAATAAGAAAGGACTCAGAAAGTGATGAGGACAAGTCAAAGAAATATAGGAGTCAATTTACAGGAAGAAGGGAGGAGAAATAATAGTAATAGAGGACCACTGTATTAGGTATCTATTGTTGTCTAACAAATCACTGCAAATCTAGCAGTTTAAGCAGTAAACATTTGTTATCCAGTAGACTCTGTGGGTCAGGAATGTGGATGCATTTTTCCTGGATCCCCTGGCTCGGGTCACCTGTGAGACCTCAGCTATCACATCAGCCTTGGGAAGGATCTTCTTCATCTTGTGGCAGCTGGCAAGTCCTTGCTGACTTTGTGGGGATATCAGTCCTTGCACACGGGTCTTTCCATAGGACAACTCGCTGCACGGGCCAGGCTTTCCTCAGACTGAGCAAAAGCCAAGAGAGTGAGGGTGTGGCCCAGACGGAAGCCACTGTCTTCTTAAGACCCAACACAACTGCCTGTGTATGTGCTTTCTCTGCCTAAAACAGTCTTTCTCGCACTCCTGTGACTTGCTTCCTTTTATCTTGCAGGTCAGTGCTAGGGTCACCCCTCCGATTCTTTCCGTAAAGTGGTAGGGAGAGAGCAGATGCAGACCCAAGTGGGAGGAGACAGGACCCAGTTATGTTTTATGTCAGCACCCTGTTTGCTTTCCTTATAACATGTCTTACCATTTTCAATTATTTTTGTTTATAAAAATATAGTGAGGACTATAATATAGCCATACAATACAGGCTATGGGGTAGCAGGGACCATGTCTTTGTTGCCCACAGCCCTTCCCCAACCACCTAGCACAGCGCCGGACACCGAGCAAGACCTTGGTGACTATTTGAATGAATGGATACATTGAAAAATAGTCATTGTGCACAGTTTGTTCTGACCATCCTAAATAGTCCAAGGAGCAATGGGACCATTACAACCAACTTGGAACCCAAAGATGTCCCTGCATACATGGATCAACATGAAGGTGTGGGGTCCCGAGAGTCACTTGGGAAGGTCCAGGACACATCTAAGTCCTTTAAGTCAGGAGCCCTGGGGATGGATCCATGGCACACATACTTCTTAATGCCCCAGAGTAAGTCCAGAAGCAGTGGAGGTTCAGGACCACCGAGGCTGTAGAGAAGAAGCAAGCTTTTTGGGGACTCTTCCCAAGAAAGATTACTTTTCCCTCTGATTTGTTACTATTTGTTAGCACCTGCGATTGGAAGGGAACAAGAATGTCTGAACCGACCTGAATTTGCTTCTAAATTTACTTCAGGAAGAAAGCAGTCTCAGACTGTCAACCAAGGCCACACACTCTAGTCTAGACCAGGGGTTTTCAACCAGGCCACTTGCTGGAATGCCCTGGGGACCTGTGGAGAGTTCCAGCAATGGCCCCACCCCCTGAGGTCCTGCTGTGACCTGTTTGGCATTTTGGGTGCCCTGGGGGGTGCCGACATGCAGCCAGGGCCAGAATAGTGCCCAGGATGCTGGATTGGACGTTAGCCGATCTTGGTGCCGGGGAGGAACAGCTCTGGAGGTGACCTTCAGGGGCAGCCAGCCATTCACGGATTCACAGGCTGGAAGTCTCAGTCTGTCCTTCATGGTGTCATATAATCTGCATGAATTTACTCTCTATTTCTACCCAGGGTTAATCCTTTTAATTAGTTAAGCTGCTATATGGTAGGAAACAGTGACTCTTAAGTGGATAATTGGCAAAATTGAAACAATTACATGATTTTCCCCAGGAGGGCATTCAGCAAAGCCATTCTAGCTACAGTAGAAGGAAGGATACAAAAACACAGAATGTAACTGTGGCACGTGTGAAAAATAGCACCTTGTTAGAGTTTGCAGACTACTCCCCTTTGCCCGCTTAGGAAGCAGAATTTCCATTTGCTTGTTGGTCAGCTCTAGGCTTCCTATGTTGCCTGGACTCCAGGATGATTGACAGAAGGAAGGTGAGCGTTATCTGCCTAAGGATTGCTCAGTTAGAGGCAGGGGCAGAATGTGGGGTGGCAGCCTGCCCAGCTTCACTGTTGCTGGCCACTGCAGTTCTTCCTAAGTAGAGACAGCCCTGGGGTGTGGTGTTGGTGAAAAGGCTGGCGTTCAAGCTTCAGTTTGTCCTGGTTCACTCCTCTGGTCCCTTCTCTGGTATCAGTTGGTCTGCTGTGAATGGCACCTCAAATAAGAACAATTAATCATCAAAAAAGAATGAGCAAAGGACCTGAACAAGGCTGAAAAAGGGAGGTGGCTGATAAACAAAGGACAGGTGAAGGACACATGAACAAAATTGTGCAAAAAGCCAAAGAACATGTCCAAGCCCAGTTTCAAAGGTGGGAGAATATATGGCTACTATGAAGTAAGCTCTCAAAGAAAACCCCCGAAGGCAAGATGTGATGATAAGAAGAGGGTCAATGAGTTAGAAGTACAACCACATCATACAGACAGGACTCAGGAAATGTCTCACCAGGAGCCCTGTTGACAGCAACTTGAAGTGGACCCTGAGAGCCACCGAGCCACCAAAGGTGGGACCGAGGTAGAACACGAGCTGCCGACGTAGAAGTGCCAGGGAGCAAGCAGCCTGCAAAAGCTCTAGCAGGACAATTGGGAGATAATCATGTAATTGGCAAGAACTGGGAGAGAGAGAGAAGGAAAGGAAACTGGAGTAGCTGTGCTACTCCTTCCTGGTCTTTCACAACGTGAGGGCGACAGATAAGGCTTCGCACTTATAACTCAACATATGCTGATTTAAGTACATTATATAAGGTTTTAAAGATAGTTGAAAAAAAGGAATAAAAGCTTTCCCAGTTATCAGAAACTCCGTTAAGTTTCCTAGACTACTGACACAGGACTCACAGACACTGTTAGTGGAGTGTCCTTTTTTTGCCATTTCTTTGGGGAGAAATGTGACACTTTCTAACCAAGTTTTAGGTAAATATATTCTTGGAATATGTCCAACAGATCTACTTACACAATCTTTGCAGGAAAATGCTCAAGTCAGGTGAATACCCTAAATACCCTAGATGCATAAGCAGTCCACCACTACCCCCTGGCCATCTGGGGCTTAGCAGGCTTTGTTCCCTGCTGTACACACTTGATAACTCCTTGCTTCATGGCAGGGAAATTACCCAAGTTGCTCTGGCATTGTCTAGCTGTGTGACCTTGGAAAATCATTGAGTTTATTTTGTCCCAGTTTTCTCACTGGCAAGCTGAAGATCACATTACTTCCTGTTCGAGATGGTTCCAGTCACCATGACTGTGTAACAGGTTACGCCAAACTATAGTGGCATAAAATGGTTGTGTTTTATGCTCATGGATTTGGTTGGTTGGGTTTTCAGACAAGGCAGAGGGGATGGCTTGTTTCTGCCCCACCACGGCTGAAACCTCAACTGAAAGACCTTGAGCCTGGGGTCCGGGACCCCCTGACATCTCCCTTGCATATGTGTCTGGTGATTGGTGCCATGTTGTCCCCCAGCGTGGGCTACCTGGGGCCCCTCATGGTATGTTGGCTGAGCTGAGAAGGCAAGTATCCAGGAGAGACAGAAAGTCAGGCTGGAAATCCTGCTGCTGTATTTGATGTAGCTTTGAAGTCTCAGTGTCACTTCCAGTGCATTCTGTTGGCTAGGGTAGTTTCAGAGTCATCCAGTCTCAAGGGACATGTAGTAGTTTCCCTGGGCTACAGGCTGAGTGGCTTAAACAACAAGCTTTTATTCTTTCACAGTCCTGGAGGCTGAAAGTCCAAAAATCGGTGTCTCTGCAGGGCTGATTTCTCCTGAGGCCTCTCTCCGTGGCTTGTGGATGGATGGCCATCTTCTTCCCTGTGTCCTCACATGGTTGTCCCTCTGTGTGCATCTGTGTCCTAATCTCCTCTTATAAAGACACCTGTCATATGGGATTAGGACCCACCCTAACAACCTCATTTTACCTTAATTACCTCTTTAAAGACCCCATCTCTAAATACAGTTAAATTCTGAGGTGCCGGGAGTTAGAAATCCAACATATAAATTTTGGAGGAACATAATTCAGCCCATGACAAGAGGGAATATAGACTCTTGGGTTATGCTAACAGATGTGGCCATTTTTGGAAAATGTAATCAGTCAAGATGACTTACAGGGCCTTCTTGATGTAACCTAAATGACCTAGGGGAAGGTGATTAGCAATGACACCTGGTGTAATTTACCGGCATCAAGAAATAGGCCTTCTGGTTGAAGGGCCCCCAAAAAGGCATGTATCACCACTCACGGGATGGTCTTAGCACCTACTGAGTGTAAAGGCACACATGACTGGGTCTGTGGACACTAATAGAAGGGCCCCTTTAAATTAACCCTTGAAAACAACCCCTGCCTAATCAGGATTTTTGCTCCCATTTCTCCTGACAGAGGGCACAAATTTAAGCTTTAAAAAGCACTGCTGAAAACCATGTCCTGGATGCTGTAGCAGATGCTGTCAGCGTGCCCGCCTCCTCCCACTTCCAGCAGGAGGTGCATACCTGTTAATGCCTAAGCCCCTGTGTCTCAGCAGGGCTCTTTCTGGTCCTCTGCCACTTTGCTTGACTCTCCAGCAGGCCAGGACCCTGCGGACTGATGTTCCTCCCCACCCAGGTAGCCTCCAGAGTGGTTCCTGGGAGCAGCTTTCACATGTTCTGCAACTTCACCCTGAGACCCACCGGGCACCCAGGGGTCCCGAGTGGGCTAGGGCTCAGTTACCATGGTAATAACTGGTTTTCTTGTTGCCTTCCTTGTCCCATCTCACTTCTGTTCTTTGTCCTCCCTGCCACCAGTGCTCTTCGGAATAACTTTCCAAATATGCTCCCTGCACTGGAATGCCACAGGGAGGATCCCCAATGGGAGGACCCCTGACTAAGGCACATAGGTTGGGCGGCTGTGTGTGGAGAAGGCAGAAACACAGCCAGGAGCAACCACTTTGAGGTTTAGAATCAAAGTTTAAAATATTTTGTCTCCTCTCCCATCTGAACTGGGTTCCCCAGTAGCTGGGCTTCCTAGTGAGCTCCTGCCCATCCTCCGGGCCCTGCAGCTCCACCCCACCCTCCACATCACTGGAAATGGGAACTGAGGGCACGGCGCACACCCTCCTGCTGTCTCTCACTGCAGTAGGCTCTCTAAGAAATGCCCACAGGATTACAAAAGTTACTGCACTAGACACCCAGTTAATACAATGGGAAC
Organism: Mormoops blainvillei; assembly: GCA_004026545.1. Lineage (NCBI taxonomy): Eukaryota > Metazoa > Chordata > Mammalia > Chiroptera > Mormoopidae > Mormoops > Mormoops blainvillei. The sequence continues at coordinate 207,301 of PVJD01002288.1, forward strand.
CTGGGCTTTGTGAATAGAGTGTATCCTTCCAACAAAGCCAGCACAACCATTTGGCTAGAATGGAAGCAAGTGTGTGGCGACTGCACTTGAAAACCTGTTGCCGGGCATGGTCATGTGGTTGTTTCTGTGATGACAGGATAATCACTGTCCCTGGTGAGTGGTCAGCTAGGAAAGGGGTGGGGGGGGGCAGAGAAACCCAGGTGTCCCTTCTGGGAGGAAGGGGTGGGAAGAAGCAACTGGGATAGGGCCTAGGAGGGCAGTCTGATCTGCTGAGGAATTCAGGCTGCACAGGGCAGCAGAGAGGCATAGCCCACGTGCCCTCTTCCCATGCACACCTTGGCTCTCTCTGGGGCCCAGGGCAGCTGCCAGGGCCCGGACTTGCCTGTCTGCATGGAGAGGGAACCCTGTCCTCTCCGCCTTTCCAGAGCTCAGACGCAGTTGTCTTTGCCCACTGAGACCTCCTTCATGCCGGGTGGCACCCAGGTAGGCCAAGGGAGACCTCAACCTGATCCAGGTCCTTGTCACAGAACAGGAAGGAATTGGAGAGCATGACAGAAGGTTTTAGCAAAGCACAGTAAATTTATTAAAGAGGTAGCATGCACTTGAGAAGTGAGAGCAGGCAACCTTAGTGAATGAGATGCCTAGATGGGGTCTGAGTGGAAGGTTTTTATTAAACATGGGCCAGGGTGGAGACAGGGTGGTCCTCTGCTTCTGACACTGGTGGGGTAACTGCCGATGCAGCTTGCCCGTGTCTCTCCCCTCTAGGTCTGGATTTTTTTGCTCCTCCCAATTACAGGAAATTGGGGAGGGGAAAATGGGGAACAAGTGGTCAGTGAAGGTCACATCTGCGATGTTCCAGCAAAGATGGAAAAGGAGAAGGGTAGGGCTGAGGCCCCTGTTCCCTCGTCTAACTTTCCTGCCTCACGTTCTCCTTTCCCAGCTGTGCGGATGACCCTGCTGCATTCCTTTCGGGTCCAGTACCTTGGGAGGCTCAACAGCTCCTCAGAGCTGTCGCTGGTCTTGAATGTGCCTGGCGCTATCATACCCCCTTGGAGATAGGGGACAGTGGACGCTTGGGTCGACACAAGTCTACACCCTGGCTCTGCCCAGACACGACACACTGACCCACGGTGCCCACAACCTGCATGTGTGGCTCTGGGCCTGGCCTCCCCCAGGGTTAAGAAACCAGAACTCTCGACTCTCGCAGGGCTGGGACCTCAGCGCAACTAACTGAAACACAACTAAACAGGAACCCCAACCCAAAGCACCAAGAAACGGAAATATGTAAACCAAAGAGAAGACAGTGAGCCACTTGGGAATTGTATGCAATTCTAAAATTGAAGGAAAAAGCAAGGCAACGACATGAGGCCACTAGGACAAGATGAATACATTTGGCAATCAAGAGCATATTTGCTTTAACTGGATAAAGAATTTTGAAACACCGAACTGGGTCATAACTTGGAGGCTGAAGTGTTTGACAGAATGCTTTTAAAAGTGATTAAAATAACTTGATGGAATTCACCCAGAGGAGGGAGAAATAGCCTCCAATAGGCTCTGGATGTAGAATTAAAATGTATTTATTTATGTTGCTGAGTCAAGAACTGAATGCCTCTTCGAAAACCTGTAAATCTTTACCGCAGTCAGCTGGGCAAACAGCAATGATTAAACATTTCATCAGAGGCCTGATCCTTTGTTGTGTGTTCATTGTGGCTACAGGAAGGGAACCATAACAGACCTTTAAATAGCAAACCTGCGGCTAAATTTCACCTCATCCATCAGAAGCGCTGCTACGCGATGACCTAATTTTAGCTGCTTATCAATCCCCGTGCTTGTTAGTTGATGTAACTGATCCTCTGATGTTAGATGACTTTTGTGCTGAATACAGCTAGAATTTAATATGAGTCATTTGGATGGATGCCCAGCTGAGCTTGTGTGTGTGAGTGCGAGAGAGAAGGGGAGTGAGAGAGAGAGAAAGAGAGACAGAGAGGCAGACAGAGACAGAGACAGAGACAGAGACAGAGACAGAGACGTGGGGCACGCTGCCCGGGAGGATAACAGCACAGTCTCGGGATCCTTATTGCTGGGACAATCAAGTTCACATCACATGCACTTTGAGCACAGTGTCCCTGGACCGTGCCTTTGTTTTATTCCACCTTCTAACCAACAAACTCTTCTCCTAGCAGGCACGTGGAAGGTAAGGGTACTCTGCTCCTGCCAAGATCTAATGAGAATGTCAATAATTGCTAGACTTTTTAAATGAATGTTTTTGAGGCAAATCATTATTTCTTCAAAGAGCTTTTCTTTCTGCTTATGGAGAGAGCAGCTGAGACGCTTCGAGGGAGAAGGGAGCATTTTGATAGCCTCCTCCTCTCCCATTTTCTGCATGATTAGATAATGCCTTTTCATCTTTTCTACTGTGCGGCTTTTCATTGGCACTGAGAGATTTCTTTCATCAACGCTGCTTTCTAAGAGGACAATCTGCGTCACTCCTGTGTGTGGGGGCCCCAACACTCCTACTCACTTGCCCTAGTTGGTGTCATTTCTTGCCATAAAAGAGTCACATGGTTTGTGATCTCCGTTTTCTGAACATTGCAGGTGAAGCTGAGGGATTGGAGGGCTGAGACACACCCTGAGGCACTGACCTCCCAGGGTGGCTGTGGCCCCAGGGCTGTCTGTCAGGGTCTGTCTTTCACCCAGGGAGTGGCACCTGCTTTTGATCTTTCTTTTCTCTCTCCTTTTTAAACAGATTTTATTTATTTATTTTTAGAGAGGGGAAGGGAGGGAAAAAGAGAGGGAGAGAAACATCAGTGTGTGGTTGCCTCTCGAGCACCCCCTCCTGGGGACCTGGCCCACAACCCAGGCACGTGCCCTGACGGGGAATCAAACCAGTGACCCTTTGGTTCGCAGGCCGGCGCTCAATCCACTGAGCCACACCAGCCAGGGC
>PVJD01002289.1:0-207361 GCA_004026545.1 Mormoops blainvillei
CCTCTTTCATTCCCCAGTCCTTCTCAAAATAAAAGATTTTTAATCTTACATTGACAAAAAAGTTACAACGGCAAAACGAGGAATATTTTTTTGGTCCTGAACTATTGAGGGCAAGTTGCCAGCCAACCTGATGGCCTATTGCCTCCCACAAAATACTTTAGGGTGTGTTTCCTATAAACAAGTAGTATCCTATGTAACCACATGTAGCCATCAAAATTCAGGAAACCAACACTGATATGTTACTATCATCTAATTCTGAGAGCCTTACTATCATCTAATTCTGAGAGTCCATTCATGTTTCTTGTTCCAATAGTATCCTTTTATAGCCAAATCCAGTCCAGAACCATTCGTTACATTTTGTTTTTATGTCTTTGCAGTTTTCTTCAATCTGAAACAGTCTTTTTCTTTGACTTTTAGAACCTGTATTTATGAATATTATAAGAAAGTTAATGTAAAATATCCCTCAATTTGAATTTACCTGATGTTTTTTTACAGTTGATTTCCAGTTATGTATCTTTGGCAGGAAGCACCCCAGAGTTATTCTGTGATTGATCATCAAGGAATACCACAGATATTTGTATTATACTTTTTTTTTTGCCTTTTCTAGGCACTTCTATCCTTTTTGTAATCTTTCTTTTGAACAATTCTGGGTCTTCTATTTTTATTAAATATTTAACCCAATATGTGAATTGATAGGAAGATAGGAAAGCAAGTGTATTGGGAGCATAAGGAGATAGTTGGCAGGTTGGGGAATGAATTACAGTAAAGACTTGAATATTGGAGGTTGAAGTTTCAGATCATCTAGGACCAATGATGGTGGTAGAAATACAAAACTAGTCAAAGGGTAGAGAAAAGGAAAAATTGATAATCAGTTTTATTATTATTTGGATTATGTGATTATACTGATTACATCATTGATTTTATTAAAACCATTTGGAAGAATGTGTAGAATTCTGTACCAAAGCATTGTTTGGCCAAACAAATTGGGCTGTAGTGCTTTTTTCACAAGTCTTTTATTTTTGTCAGCTTTAAATGTATGTATGTATTATTATTGTTGTTATTATCATTATGCTTATATAAAATAATGATCTCATTACAGAATATGTAATTTCAAAAGGTTTTTATGATCACTAAATATAGATATTACATACATTTGATGCCATTTTCCTTTGTTTGCAATTGAATTTTTAGATTATTTTAATTATTTCAATAAGAAAAATATTTTTTAACTGCAATTAAAATTTTAAGAGCCCATTGCAATGAGAACAAAAACATAACAATACCTCCATCACAATAATTGTACCAAGCTCTGTAAGTTGGATTTTCTGTTCATTTTGGTCGTGAATAAATAAAAGTTAGTGTCATTCAAACTAAGTAGAAGTAAGCTTAATGGCTTGCTCTCTAAAACTTAGTTGGACGATCTCCACAATGTTTTAGAGTTGTGGTAAGGTCACCATTAAATGTTATTCTTACTTAATAAAATGCAAAGCACTGTAGAAATGTAAATAATGTTGTCTGGGTTAATGTAATAAAAATGGGAGGGGAAAGCATGTGGGAATAGTGAAATTGATAGTTAGCCTTGATGGCCATTAAATAGACCTCCAACCCTATTCTCATAACACTTAGCAGTGCTATGAGTTACTTTAGCAAGTTAGTGTTTACGACATAGTTTCAATTCCTTAAGTGAAAGGTATTATTTCAATCCTAAATGTCTTTTTAAATAATTTTTATGTATTGATTTTAGAGAGAGAGAGAGGCTAATGGAAAGTGAGGAACATTGTCCTTTGTTCCACTTATTTATGCATTCATTGGTTGTTTCTTGTATATGCCTTGACCGGGGATCAAACCCTCAATCTTGGCATATTGGGACAACGCTCTAACCAAACTGAGCTAACTGGCCAGGGCCTAAATGTCTTTTTAATTATTCTGCAGATCAGCTCTTTCCTAACCCTCTGTTTCACTGAAGACAAAGAGTTTTACAGTTTGTTTCATGTTAAAATGTAGGGATTCTTTTTGTTAGTACTATGATTCTTTGGTAGGGCTGGGAAACTGAAGAGGACCATAATCTCTAATTTTCCATTTTCCAGCTTTCACTTTCTTTCCCCCCCCTGCATATTAAGTGGGGGGTGGGGCTAGAATGAAAGGTGGAGATTGAGGAAAGGCAGCTATTTATTGTTTGTGGTAGAGGTCCTGGACAAAGCCTCTCGACAAGGAATCCATCATAACTTTAAATATATGGTGAAGCTCTGAGAACTTTTACTTTGCAAGAGTATTATAAGAACTCCTGATTTTACTTATAATTTTTTTTCTTTCCCCATCTTCACTCTTTATAAAAGAGAAAACCCCCATTGCCTTGGGAGAGAAGCACTTGAACACACTGTACACTTTGCATATGTCCGCATTTATTGGCTGTTTTAGATTATAGACTCTTAAGGATATGGACTATACTTTGTAACCTCCCTAGCCTAAAGTAAAATGCATATAGATGTCCTTTTCTTTAAAAAAAATTAATTAAATTTTTTTTCATTATCCAGCTATATTTTTAAAGATTTCATTTATTTACTTTTAGAGAGGGGGAAGGGAGGGAGAAAGAGAGGGAAAGGAACATCAGTTGCAAGTGACATCAGTTGGTTGACTCTTGTACTCCCCTAAGTGGGGACCAGGCCCACAACCCAAGCATGTGCCCTGAGTGGGAATTGAACCAGTGACCTTTTGGTTCTCAGGCTGGTGCTCAATCCACTGGGTCGCACCAGGTAGAACGTAAACCTTTTTTTTCTTGCAGTCAGTGTCTTTCTGTATACTTGCACAGTTTGTGACTGATAGGTGAAGGAAATATTTTTGCATCTAATTGTCCTGTCTTCCAAAGGTTCTTTCTTAACTGAGTTTTTAAAAAAATTTATTTGGTCTAAACTGAGTTTTATCTTTCTTTTCCCTACTCAGGCCCAGATTGCCTTCCTTCAGGGGGAAAGGAAAGGTCAAGAAAATTTGAAGAAGGACCTTGTGAGGAGGATCAAAATGCTGGAGTATGCTCTTAAACAGGAAAGGTAATTCATATAAAATAGAAGATAGTCTTGAATATTGGAAAAATTTTTTGTCATTCCTAAAACAAATCCAAATTTTAATACTTCTGAATTCAGGAAATATCATCTGTAATAGGCAATTATAAATAGTTGTAATATGTTAATTTACTTGTATTATTAACATTTAATATAATGACCAATAAACTGATTTATGTGATTTGAAAAATTTTAGCAACGTTTTTTCTACCTTGTTCTTTCTTAAGAAACATATGCTTAACTGAACTACTAATACCCATTTCTTTGCAGAATTGAAATAGTTTTTGAGTAGTAAAGGAAATTTCTATAATGCTTACAGCCCTTTTCCTATTATCTAATATCATTCAATCTGATGTATTTTCTTTGGAAAAAATTTGCTCTGGCAGACTATGTTGAGAATCTTTTTATAGACTTTTTGGTATTTTTTCCTTTGCTATCAGCTATTCATATTTCTCCAGAAGCAAATTTTACCTTTCTAGCTTGCTTTAGTGTCTGAGATACTCAAGTAACTAAACTTCTGTCATAAGTTAAGGACAGTAGGTCACAGATGGGACTTTCATGTGAACTAGGTTCATTTGCTCTAACAAATGATGGTCTTTGGATTTTTGTGTGTGTCGGCAGTGTGAAATAGTTCTTTGTTTTGAGTACTTGATAGATATTATTGAAATTCTCTATTTTGCTTTTTTTTCAGTGATTACATGCATTTCTCATTATTTTGATGTTGATGAATGGGCTGTTTGCAAAACTACCTTAAAATAACATTTAACAAATGATATTTATGAATATCAAGAAATAGAGAAAGCTTTATTAGAACTTGTGTTCATTCTCATGTGGCATCTTTAATGGCATAAGAGATTGAAAACAGGTTGACCTCTTAGTGAAAAATAAGTGGTTTTTTTTTAGAAGTTGATTGAAAAGAACACTGTATTGAGGAGATGGGAAAAATACTTCTAAAAGTAGTCGTTGGGGAAATTTGAGATTTTAAGCTATCTAAATTATAAGCATGAGCAAAGAGAGAGTAATATTAAAATGGCAACTATTTATTAACTACTGGGTATGAGGCGCTGAGGCTTAAAAACAAAGTGATTTGGTAGAGTTACAGTATGATGGAGTGGTGCTCCAGGTCTCTCAGGGCTGTCTGATCCTGAAGCCTGTACTCTTTACTATTACATTACAGTATCTTGTAAGATGGAAGAGTTGAAATATACAAATACTACAGTAACCAAGAATATTGTATGTATGTGTGTGTGTGTATCTGTTTTCATTAAACATACAATCTATGCATCCGATTTAAGCACTGTGCTAGGGCTGAGTATAAACATAGGTCATATTCCTTGCCCTTATGTGCGTAGAGTAACTGGAAACGGACTTGGGAACCACAAAGTGCAGTGCAGTCTGATGGGTGCTCTGGGAGAAGTCTGTACAAGCTATAGTGGTGTCACAAAGAAGGGAGTGGTTATTTCTGTCTGGAAGGTGGAAGTAGAAAGGAGGGCGTAATTTTTAATAAACATCATTATGAAAAATAGTGTGTTTGGCAGAAAGGCAAGGTTAAGGAAGTAGGAAGGAGATATTTGACATGGAATAAAGCACTTTGGTGTGTTCAGAAATTTGTAATTATTGTGTATTGGAGGGAAGGACATTAGTTGTGATTTGGTAAGCGATCATGGAGAGCTTAACTAAGGAATTAAAACTTTTATCTTACACATAATAGGGAATATGGAAAATTTCAAAAACTTTAAAAAAATAATCTCAAACTAATAGAAGTTGCAAGACCTATATACCATTTTCTCAGATTCATCAGTCTGACCATATTTTACTATGTTAATTTCATCATGCACACTCTAGCCTATTGTCTCTTTCCAAATCATTTACTACTTAGTTGCAGACATTATGTCTCTTCTCCTCTAAATTACTCTGCTTATATTTCCTAGGAGCAAGGGCAGTGTGTTATATAATTACAGCTCATTATCAAACTAAGGAAATTTAATGTTGATACAGTTCCATTATCTAACATAGCCCCTATTCATCTGTTCCAGTAATGATCTTCATATCATTTTTTCACCAAATGTCCTAATAGTGATAGTTTTTTCTCCTTGTCCACAATCCAGTCTAGGAATACATATTGCATTTAATAGTCATGTAATTGAAAAGTTTTAAGCATGGAATAGTGTGAAATCGATTTTAGAGTGATCGTTCTGGCCTTAATGTGGGAGATGGACCGGAAAAGTCTGTTAATACAGGCAGGAAGATTTTAATCATGTATGATGAGAAATGATAACATAGGAAGAAATAGAGAAATAGAGGAGGCAACAGCTATGAAACATTGTAAATAGATAGAATCCATACAGTCTGGAAGATGATTAGGTATAGGGGATGAGGAAGAAAGGTAATTCAAGAGTGATTCCCAGGTTTCCAGCTTGAAGTGTGAGTTTTGGAAGTTATCAAATGAATTAAGGATAAGAAGAATTAAAGGATAAGAATTAATGGTTTAAAGGCAAATACGGGAGGGGACTTATGGCCAGTGATGTATATATATCGATATTGTAGGTAAAGGTATAGGAGTAGTTGAGACAAGAAGAAATATTGTGGGAAGAGAACTACAAGAAATGGAAATGTTTGAAGAAAAGGCAGAGGAAGAAGAGCCGATAAAACAAGGTTTGGAGAAGGAAAGAAAGAGCAGCATATTTTAAGCAAGCTAAAGAAAGTGGGAGGATGACAATTGCAGACTCCAAGTAAACTGTATACTGAAAATAGTCATTTGGATTTGCCAGTTAGGAGCATCTTGTTATCCTTGCCAAAACAGCTTCAGTGAGGTAGCAGGAACATAAACCAGATCACAGGAGACTGAGGGGTGAGAATGATTAAAAAAAAAATAGTAGAGACAGATATAGTTGCTTATTTTTCAAGTGGTTTGACTTTGGAGAACAGAAGAGATAAAGAATTGGCCTGGTCTAGGGAAGAATTTTTTTTTTTTTAAACTAATAGGATTCCCATGGAAAAGAGTACCTGACTTGGTATCTTTTGAAGTTCACGGAATGATTTGAGATTATTCCTGATGTAATGGCACTATTGAAGTGTAATAAAGGAATAAAAAAGCGTTTCTTTGTGAATTAGCGCTCTTAAACATTTCCATGTCCATTGGACTCATTTTTTTTAAAACACAGATGTTATATCCTGCTTTAAAATATCTGGCTAATTCCAAAATCTTTCTTAGTAAAACCTTTTACATCCAGGCTCCTTTCTAGTACTATATATACACACAGAGCACACACACGCCCCGCTAGCTGTTTTTTGACCCACTTCAGTTTTTTTGTTTGTTTATTACACTTTGAGGAACTTTGAGATGTTCCTTCTGACAGAAATGCCCTCTGTATCATTTCATTTGTCTGATTAGGAAACTAATGGTGTTTTGAGGTTTAGCTAAAATCTCATGTGTTACCTTCTTTTTGGTAGTTCTCCTTGATACCACCATTGCCAGAATTAGATAATTCCTTATCTGAGTTTCTATGACAGTTGATATAACTCTTAGCTCTTACTCCACAGTGTGCTGTAATCATTTATTTACATTTCTGTCTCTTAGGCATCTCCTTGCCTCCACACTTATGACTGATTACAAGCTGCCAGTTATCCCAGCAGCCAGTACAGTGCCTGGCATGTCATAAGGATTCAGTAACAGTTCATTGGAGTTAATCAAATTATTTTTAAGGGAACACAGTTTGTAAACACAGTAGTTCTGTACTTATTTTATCTTTATCTAATTTGTTATAAAGCGTTAGTTCATAGTGTTTTATTTTTGTTACATATATTGCACAACATTTTCTATTGCTTTTGTAGCTGTTGCAATTCTTCCTAAGACCACTAGAATGCACTATAGTGCAATATTTTGCCTTCGAAAATGTTTTTCTTTATATGAATATACAAAAATATATAAATTAACTCCATAAAATTTTATTGCTACTTCTACTTGGTCTTCAGGCCAGTTACTTTCGATTGCTGTTTTGACTTCAAGGAGATATTGTTACTTGGAGTCAAATTAATGGCTATAAATCTTACCCTCTTGTAATCAACATTATTACAAATACATTGAAATAGATTAGGAAATGTTTAGTATGGTGATGAAATATTTGATTAAGAGAAGCATTGGGAATAGAGAAAAAGATGTTCTAAATAATTTGGGACAAAAAATTTTTTAAAAGAAATAAACACATATGGTTAATTAGCTACATAACACAAAGTAGTTTACCTTTTGAATCAGTTCACTGATTTCCCTTCCAAAAGCAAATCTTCTTAACTGATGTCTTATGTATTAGTATCCTTCCAGAAATATTCAGTGCATATGAAATATATATGACATAAATATGAAATACATATGTACACAGTGTTTTGTACTTTTTTTTTGACTTAGAGATTGGTCCATATTAGCGAATATGCTTTTTTCTTTTTAATGGTACACATTATGCAAACATAAAGACTAGTATAAAAAATACTGATGTACCTACCATCTACCCTAAGAAATAGAACATCAGCTGTCTATAATTTTTATAGGTTTTCTTTAGATTCCCCTCTATATAAAACATTGATTTTTTTCTGTTGTAACTGCAAAATAATATGAAGAATTCTAGTATTTCATGCACTTGAGCAAACAATTTTCATTTTCTTTACACTTTACTTGAAATATAAAAACTTTATAATAAGTACTCAACTAGTTTTTTATAAGGTTAAAATAACTTTCAAAAAAATAACTGTCACATTTGGCTGTGTTACCCTTTCATTACTTCTTTATTAAGTTGTCATATTATTGTTATTGTTGTTATTATCTCAGTCTCATATTCAATATTTATTGTAAATGGCTTCAATATTTTGGGGAAGCAAACAAGTCAAAGTATACAAATACATTAAGTAAGTATGGCCATTTTTAGTTAACCTTAAAAATTTTTACCTTATCTAGATTATTTTTCTGGTTTCAAGTGGTTAAATCTGCAATAGTTAAATCAGATTAACCAGAAATAATACATTCATATAGCTTTTAAAAGAAGATAGACAGAATTCCTGTTCACAGCTCTTCTGAGTTGATCTTCAAAAGACAAAGGATACTTTGACTATTTAAAAAAATTTATTCATTCCTGCTAGAGTATTTTATTCAACATTCATTATTTGAGCTGGTCCCCCTCCCTCTTTTGGATTATTAAATATAGTGCATACTTGGCAAATCATAATTGCCTGACAAGGCACAGTGTATTATAGATGATTTTTTCTTTTTAAGAAACTCAGTTTTGAGAAAAGTTAGTCTTTTATAAGTTTATTTTACAATCCAAACTTACCTATTGTTTTTGATAATAGAATTATATTCTGGTAGTCATCAAGAAAATTTAAATACAACAAAAACTAGAGAGGACTTCTGGCCAAGATGGAGGCATAGGTAGATACACTTTGCCTCCTTACACAACCAAAAGAAGAACAACAAGAAATTTAAAAACAAACAAGGAGAACTGACAGAAAATCAAACTTGGAAGTCCAGCAACCAAGGAGTTAAAGAAGAAACATTTGTCCAGACTGGTTGGAGGGCTGGAGACGGGGACGGGAAGCTGAGGCGGGGGGTTGCTGGGAGGGGACAGCAAGGCAGCGGCTGGAGGACCAGGTGGGCCAGATGGCAGCTGGCAGTCCCACATTTGTGTGCAGAAAAACCAGGAACAACAAGGGAGCGAGATAGACCATGCAAACCAGGGATCCAACGTGGGGGGAAAATGCCTAAACACCTCTGGCTGTAAAAATCTGTGGGGGTTGCAGCAGTGGGAGAAACTCCCAGCCTCATGGGAGAGTTCGTTGGAGGAGTCCACAGGGTCCTAGAACATACTGAAACCCACCCCACCCAGGAACCAGCACAAAAATGACCCAATTTGCTTGCAGATAGCAGGGGAAGTGACTGAAAACTGCTGAGAGCTGTCTAAGCAGTATCGTTCCCTCTTGGACCCCTCTCCCACATACAGCACCACAAAGCAGCACATGGGTTGCCCTGCCCTGGCATATGTCTAAGGCTCCACCCTTTACAACTTAATGAGCATAAGAGACAAAAAATTACAGCCCAAATGAAAGAACCGATCAAAGCTCCAAAAATAGAGCTAAGTGATGAAGAGATAGCCAACCTATCAGATGCAGAGTTCAAAACACTGGTAATCTGGATGCTCACAGAAATGGTTGAGTATGGTTGAAAAAAATAGAGAAAATAAACGAAGGCTATGCAAGTAAAATGAAGAAAAATACACAGGGAACCAACAGTGAAGGGAAGGAAACTGGGACTCAAATCAACGATTTGGAGCAGAAGGAAGAAATAAACATTCAACCAGAACAGAATGAAAACAATTCAAAAAAATGAGGAGAGGCTTAGGAACCTCTGGGATAACTTGATACGTTCCAACATCTGAATCATAGGGGTACCAGAAGGAGAAGAGGAAGAGCAAGACATTGAAAACTTATTTGAACAAATAATGAAGGAGAACTTCCCCAATCTGGCAAAGGAAATAGACTTCCAAGAAGTCCAGGAAACTCAAAGAGTCCCAAAGAAGTTGGATGCAAGGAAAAACACACCAAAACACATCATAATTGCATTACCCAAGATGAAAGATAAGGAGAGAATCTTAAAAGCAGCAAGAGATAAGGAGGCAGTTACCTACAAAGGAGTTCCCATAGACTATCAGCTGCTTTCTCAAAAGAAACCTTATAGCCAAGAAGGGCCTGGAAAGAAATATTCAAAGTCATGAAAGCCAAGGACCTACATCCAAGATTACTCTATCCAGCAAAACTATCATTTAGAATGGAAGGTCAGATAAAGTGCTTCCCAGATAAAGTAAAGTTAAAGGAGTTCATCATCACCCAGCCCTTATTATATGAAATGTTAAGGGGACTTATCTAAGAAAAAGAATTTCAAAACTATGAAAAAAAAATTGACAAGAAACTCACAGCTATCAACAACTGAACCTAATAAACAAAAACAAACTAAGCAAACAACTAGAAGAGGAACAGACTTACAGAAATGGAGATCACATGGCGGGTTATCAGTGGGGAGGTGTAGGGGGAGAGTGGGAGAAAAGGTACAGGGAATAAGAAGCATAAATGGTAGGCACAAAACAGACAAGGGGAGATTAAGAATAGTATAGGAAATGGAGAAGACAAAGAACTTACATGTACGACCCATGAATATGAATAAGGGGGAGGGGGATGTTTGTGGGAAGGGGGGTGCAGGGTGGAGGGGAATAAAGGAGAGAAAAAATGTGACAACTATAATAGCATAATCAATAAAAAATATAAAGTTTAAAAATAAATAAATACAACAAAAGCTAGAATGTTAATGTGGTTCACTACTAAGTACAGAAAGAAGATGTATGGTTCCTAGTCTTAGCCCTTTATTATAATGGCACTTGATGGTATAGCAACAAAATAATAATGGCAGACACTTTTGTTATTATGACTTTGACACCTTGGAAGGCTATGAGCCTTTGAAAGTTAGCTAGGATGGCTGCATACTGATGACTCCTGTTACATGACTCCTGTTACATGTTTTAAGATGGTTTGTATTTTCTCATTTCTTTTTTAGAGCCAAATACCACAAGTTGAAATATGGGACAGAATTGAATCAGGGAGATATGAAACCTCCAAGCTATGATTCTGGTAAGCTAATTTTAAAGGAAGTTCAGGTGGTTAAAAAGAAGTCAATATCCAGTATTTTGTAGCAACAATATTTATAACTACAAGTTATTTTTACTTAGGTGTTAGTTATTTTTGCTGACCTATTTATATTTTGGTACTAACCATGTAGTGTCCTTTAGATATTTTTCCACCACCTTCCTTTCTTTATTCCCTTCCCCTTTCTTCTAGTTCCCTATTTTCTGCTTATGTTTTACACTTATGGAAAAGATCACAATTCAAGGGTTAACATGCATCAAATAATTGGTTCTTACTGGGTCTCCCCAGTATTAATGAGAACTTTCAGATGTGCAGCGCAAAGATCATACCCTAGAAATCCTGAGAGAAAGAGTAGAAACTGTGGAGGTAAGAGATTTCTTCTTTAAGTACAGGGGAATTCCTTGTTCCATAAATCTAATCTCTCAGTTTCAGGTGTAAAATTGGTTTTGGATTTTTTCACCCACAGCAGATTATGCAACCAGATCATTTTTGGGTTTTGGTTTTTTTTTGGTAACCAGGTCATTTTTTAACAGCTGAAACATTTGTTATCTTTTTGTGTTATTTCTTCTTTTTAAAAAAATCCTCACTTGAGGATATGTTTAGTGATTTTTAGAGAGAGAGAAAGAGGGAATAAAAACATCGATGTAGAGAAAAATATCGATTGGTTGCCTTCCAATTGGGGAGCAAACCCACAACCTTTTGGTGTACAGGACAATGCTCCAACCAACTGAACCACTTGGCCAGAGCTGTGCTATTTCTTCTTTTTCCTTCAAACTTCCTCTTCACCTCACCAAACAATACAAAAATAGTACCTGTAAACAATCAGATATTAAGGAATATAGATATAATTTACTTAATAGGTGTAAGGGAAAATTAAGAAAAGTTGTTCAAAAGTTATCACCATGTTTCAGGTAAGTGTGTTTCTGACATAATTTCAGATTATATTCCTTGACTAGATATCTGAAGATATCAACTATTGTTTATATCATTTACTGATACCTCCCTTGTACCAGGGACTTTATGTATATTAACTGTAATACTTAAAATAGTTCTATAATAAAGATAATATTATCCTCATTTTAACTATGTGAAATTTAATCTCAGAGAAGTGGAGAAATTTGCCCACAGTCACAGGAGCTATTAAGTAATGGGAATATGGATCTTATTGACTCCAAAATTCATATTCTTCCCATTTTACAACACTGCTTCTATATTTGACAATATATGAAAGAACTTTACAAAGTAAGTTCTAAATGTGCTAATCTTATAGTTCAGTGAGTAATGTTATTAAATGCTTCCACAATTGAATATTGAATCCTTGAGAATGAGAGTAATACCTGATGATTGGCATATATTTTCTTTTGTTTTTTAGTTGTTCTGTCTTTTACTTTGGTATCTCTTCTTTTAACTTGAGGTGTACTTAAATTTTTAAAAAGACAAAAACACATTTTCTTTTATATCTAGAACA
The DNA here is from genome assembly GCA_004026545.1 of Mormoops blainvillei. Taxonomy (NCBI): domain Eukaryota; kingdom Metazoa; phylum Chordata; class Mammalia; order Chiroptera; family Mormoopidae; genus Mormoops; species Mormoops blainvillei. Next base: position 12,205 of record PVJD01002289.1, read on the forward strand.
TTTGTTAAAGACTGCCTAAAATTAAAGTATATTGACTAATTTATTTTTTAAAAGATTATGTTTATTTTTATAGTTAGAGAGGGGAGGGGAGGGAGATAGAGAGGGAGAGAAACATCAATGTGTGATTGCCTCTCATGCCCCCCCCTACTGGGGACCTGGTCTGCAGCCCAGGCATGTACCTTAGACTGGGTATCGAACTGGTGACCCTTTGGTTCTCAGGCTGGCACTCAATCCACTGAGCCATACCAGGCAGGGCATATATTGCCTAATTTAAAGGGGTGTTTTTAATCAGTACTTTTACATTAAAAAGTCTATTTCCCAATTTTTAGATATCAGTTTACGAGTATAAAGATCTATTTGCAATATATACAAAATGTTTGTAAGTAAACAGTGTGGTTCAGTAGGAAAAGTTTGGGCTTTGAAAGCAGATACATGAAAGTTTGACTCCGCCCTAACACTTTAAATATGTGCGATACTACCTAATCTCCCTGAGGTTGCTCCATTCCTTATCTGTACATAGGGGAAAATTTTGGAAATAATTCCTAACTCCCAGGTTTATTTTCTTATTATACACTACCTAGTTAGTCCATCTGTTGATCTTTCAGCTGACCTGTTCATCTTACAAATATTTAATATGTAACATTTGTCATACCCAGCACCAAATTCTGTGAATAAGATGATGACGTACTATTGGATTTTTACAGAGAAGAAAAGAAAAAAATGATTACAGTAAAATGATATGTATAATGGGGAAGGTGATAGGTTTTGTGTTACAGAACACAAAAACAGGGGAACCAAATCTAGTCTTATGTAGTCAAGGAAGGCTTATTGCAGGAAGTGATGGCTAAAATTGACATCTGAAGGACGAGCAAGAATTAGCCAAGGAAAGTAGACTGACTAAATATTTGTTAAATGTGGGGTAGGAGAGAAGCAGAGTGTTAGCAGGAAAGCTTCTAAGTTAAAGAATGTGGCACATTTGAGAAACTCGCTAGTATTGGGAGGGAGGGAATGAGGGTTTATAGATGCAGCTAGAGAGTTAGCCAGGGCGGGGGGAACATGGTAAAATGTGTTAGAAGGTCTTGTAAATTATGTTAAGGAGTTTACACATTATTCTAAGAGTTATGAGAAGGCATTTGAAGGACTTAATTAGGACTTTTGTGATCAGATTTGCTCTTTGATCTGGGAGATGGATTAGATAGAGAGTAAAATTGCAATTGGGAAGACTGGTGAGAGGACTGTTAACAGCCACTTGGGTAGATGAGGACAGTTACCTTGACTAACAATGGAGTTGAAAGGAAGTGGATGTGTTCAGAAATATTGAGGAAGTAAAATCTGCAGGAATTAGTTTTGTTTTGTTTTGTTCTTTTGAGAGTATCCTCTTTTTTTTAGGACTTTATTTATTTTTAGAGAAGGGGAAGGGGTGGAGAAAGAGAGGGAGAGAAACGTTGATGTGAGAGAAAAAAAGCAATCAGTTGCCTCTCAGACACACTCCAGTTGGGACCTAACCCGCCACCCAGTCATGTACCCTGACTGGGAATCAAACCAGTGACCTTTTGCTTTGCTGGTCAATGCTCCAACCAACTGAGCCACACCAGGCAGGAGTTAGTTCTTGTTTGGATGTAGGGGATGAAAAGAAAAGGCGGATCAAAAATGACTCCCACACTTCTAGTTTAAAGAACTAGGCTAGATGTAGGTTTGGAATATGGTGGGTTCACTTCTGAATTTATTTGTTAGCCAATCAAGTGAAGATGGCAAGTAAACAGGTGAGTGGGTTTGGAGCTCAGGCCGGTGGTATGGGTATGATACACATCTTTGAGAGGCATCACCATTCAGTAGTGATGACACTGAAGGTCACTGGAGTGGAAGGCTCACCCAGAGACTTTATGCAGAGTGAGAAGAGGACCTAAAATGAAATCCTGAGGGATGGCAACATTTAAAAAACTGGTAGAAAAATAGAAACCTGAAAAGGAAACTCAACGGTTGTCTTAATGGTAGGAGGGACACCAGTGGAAGCCAAGTGAAGAGACAGTTTTCGAAAATAACGATTCTTTAGCATTACTGATTAATATCCAAAGGGCTGAGGAATATCTCTAGGATTTAGTGATAAGCAGGTCACTGGGAACTTTATTGAGCAGGTTCAAGAGAGAGGTGAGAACAGAAACATAGACATGAGTGGAAAATTAAGACTAAGTGTAGACAACTTTCAGGAAGCTTAGGTTATGAAGGTGAAAGAGAGAGATTAGTAGGAAATAGCTGACAGGACACAAGGGGTCAAGGAAATGTGTGTGCGTGCGTGTGTTTGTGTGTGTGTGTGTGTGTGTGTGTGTATGATGGACTTCTTAGAGGAGGAGCAAATATAAGGGGGAAAATAGAGATATAAAAAATAGTAAGGTATCTGAAGAAGTGATAGGGATTGGGTTCTGAACATAGCTAGAGAGTGGCAGAAGGAACACGTCTTTTATTATTACCAAGAGAGAATATAGAAAGTTAGGTGATGGGTTTGTAGGTCTGTGTTTCACTTTGTTGATGGGTAATTAATGTCATAGTTTTATGTATGAGACCAGATCACCTGCTAAGAGTGTGTGAGAGGTTTACAAAAAGTAGAGGTGTATTATGAATGAACAGGAGGACAAACTTACTAAGAAATTGTAGGATTGAGAAAAGCTAAGGGTTTGGTTGAGATGTGTCACCATGAGTCTACATAGAAGCACTGGTCTGTACACTTGTTAAATAGAATGAGAATAATTAATAGTTGAATTCATTGAATTCGTGGAGAGACAAGAGGGCAAGAAAATTGAGTATATTGGCAAAAGAATGGTTGAAGTGATAGACTGAACTAAAAGTCCAGAGGGAAGGAAATGAAGATAAAAGGAGCCTAAATGGCTAAGAATAACGGGATAGGTTGTGATCCAGAACAGGTCAGCACATTTTTTCTGAGGCCAGATAGTAATATTTGGGCTTTGTAGGCCATATGTTCACTGTTGCACCTACTCAGCTCTCTGTCATAACATGAAAGCAGCCACAATATATAAATGAGTAAGTGTAGCAGGCCAGATTTGATCCACATGCTGTAATTTGCTGGCCTCTGGTCTAAAGACCTAGCCAAATCAAAGAATTAGTGAATTGGGAACATTGAACCTGAACGGTATGCTCAAAGAGTGAGTTTGCATCTGTGACAGTTCCTCATAATTACAAGATCTAAGGTATGACAGCTAGAGAGGGCGGTGATTATTTGAGAAGCTGAAGTGGATCACCCACGTGAATATTAACTTCACTCAAGATGATGTAAAAGCCTGATTGCAAAGGAAGCATGTGAGCCTGGTTTGGAGCATTATCAAGGGATTTGTAGAAGAGAGAGATAAAGACAGGACTAGGAGAGAAGGGTTGAAGGTGGTATATCCAAATAGGGTAAACCTTAAAGAAACAGGACTTTTCCCATTCTTTGTTCTTTTATTCATTTAATATATTTTTCTAACACTGACAATCAGAAATTCTCTAAAATATTTTTCACAAAAAATTAGTTTCCCCTCTGAATTTTATTTTTATTTTGTTCCACTTTCAAAGTTTCACATTTTGGTTTGAGAATATTACCCCAGGTTATGTTAAAATCTATTTACCTTCCATACTTCAGTTTCTCCTATTAATATTAGAAGCCAGGTACTTAATAAAAATATATTTTTATCCAAAGTGACAAATTCAGCCTTTTAATTGAGATGTTTAGGCCATTTGCATTTCATATGACTATTGATAAGTTTAGGTTTAAAGCTACCACCTTGCCATTTGTTCAACCTGTTCTTTGCTTTTCCTATTTTTCAAATTTCTTTTGGATTAGCCTAGTAATTTTTATGATTCCATTTTATCACTTTTACTGGTCTTTTAGCTATATATCTCTTTGTTATTTAAGTAGTTGATTTAGGCTTTATAAGCTTACTACAGTTTAAGTGATAATATACCACTTCATGTGTCACATGAGATGCTTATAATAGTGAACTTGCATCTGCCCTCCCTGTCTTTGTGCAATTGTTTTCGTATATTTTACTTCTATTATGTTATAAACCACATACGACATTATTTTTGTTTCAACAGTTAATTCTCTTTTAAAGAGATTTGAATGCTATAAAAAGCATGTATTTCCAGTACTCAAATTCCTTTGTATGGATTGATGTTTTCTGGTATCATTTTCCTTCCGTCTTATTAAGGACTTTCTTTAACATATCTTGTAATATGGGCTGCTAATAATGAATTCTTTCAGCATTTGTGTTTTGAAAAAGTCATTATTTTGCTCACTCGCATCTTTTCTGCTGAGAGGTGTCTTCAGTCATCCTTATCATAGTTCTGGTATATAGAATGTGACCTTTTTCTCTGGCTATATTTAAGATTTTTCTCTTTATCTTTAGTTGGTTGTAATCAATTTTATGATGATGCAGTTTAATGCCCCCCACGCCTCCGCCAGTGTTTCTTGTTGAGTTTATTGGATCTATGGGTTTATAGTTTTCATGAAATTTGGCACCTTTTAGCCATGTCTCTTCAGATACTGTTTTCGTTCCTCTCCCTATGGTGTGACCTGGAAACTCTATCAAGACAGTAAAGTGAAATAATTATAGGGCTCACCTGTTTGTTTCCTTTCTCTCAGGGATCATCTCTCAGAGATCACCGTCCTTTGTTATGTGATGTATGGTGTCTTAACCATTGTTTTACCTATTTTGTTTTATACTTGTTTCAAGCAGGAGAGTAAATTGGGTCCTTGTTACTCCAACTTGACTAGAAATGCCAGTCAAATGCTTTTAATATTACCAAGAAATACAACTGTTATCCACTTTAAAATCCTCACTTTTGTATAATGGCACTTTTTAAACTTGGTAAGGTTAAAATGACTGGTAGTTGATGACTACTTACTAACCGTTGAGAGTTCTGTCAGTTTAGCCTACATAAGAAAGTGTGGAGCAAATCAAGTTCACTTATGCACAAGTTTTTTTTTCTTTCTTTAAACTTCGGACTTTTTTCTTATTGTTGGTAAATGTCAAATGTTACTCAGAGAATCAGATTTTATCTCAGCATTAGAATATACTTTTTAAGAGTTTGAAAATGCATTCTTAGTTGATTTGGTTTAATATATTTTTTATTCAGATAATTTACATACAGTAATATTCACTTTTTTAGTGTTTTCACAAATATATGCAACCTTGTTACTACTACCTTTTATAATCAACCCCTTCCTTTCCATTCTGCTGTCCTGGCAGCCACTAACCTGTTTTCTGTTTCTATAGTTTTGCCTTTTCAAGGAAATCCTATGGCTTCCAGAATTGTACAGAGTGTAACCTTCTGACTCTAGCTTCTCTAAGTTGGCATAATATATTCGAGGTCCATATGGGTGTGTATCAGTAGTTTGTTCCTTGTTCCTATTTATACTCCATTGATTGGATGTACTGCACTTTGGTAATATCACTAGCTGCCAAACTAGCCAAAGGCAGTTGTGCATGTACCTGAGGATGGTATAGAAGGTATCCCTGCTCTGATGGGGAGTTAGGTGACCTCAAAAGTTCTTTCACATCTTTCACATCTGAAATTTTTAGTTTTTTGAAATGTCAGTGTGAATGTTCATACTTGGCAAGTAGAGGTTACCCACTTCACCTAGAGGAGGCCATATTGGGACATACTATGTTATATACACAGTTCCTGAATTTGTGGTCAGTGAAAACAAGAGGTATCATTTTTTATTAGTAGTGAGACATTTGTTTTTGCCTTTTTTAATAAAAGGAATGTATATCCTCTGATGTTATCCCAAAGTAATTCTCTTTTTTGAGTCAACTTAGTCCCCTTGACCTCCCTCTCCACCCTCTGTCTACTCTACTGCTATTTCTTTGTTGTATCCCAGAGCTTTGCCTACCAATTTTAGGAGAAAAATGAAAGTGCAAGGTCTGATTTTTTAATTTACATATTTCTCTAATTTCTTATAATTGTAGTGATAGCATGTGGAGGAAAATATGTGAGCTCTGAGTCAGACTTGACTTCAGCACTTATACCTCTATTACTAACTTAGAGACCTTACAATTAACCTGTACAACTCATTTCTTGTCATTAAATTGAGGCTAGTAATAACACCTGTCTTTTGAATTCGTACAGGTAATTTATACATTTTTAACACAGCATCTGGAACATGGTAAATATGTAATATCAAATATAATAAAACAAATATTCCCAGTCTTTCTTATATCTTCACTTGAATAAAACTCTGTAAAGATCACAGTTTGTTATTAGTTGGATCAGGACTGATGGAAAGTGTCAACTTTTTTTGTATCTTTAAAGTAGAGCCATAGTGTAGTTTAGAAATTCTTCAGTCCAAACTTATCATGGGGAAGGCTGTTTTTATTTTACCACCTTCTTGAAAGGATTCAGCTTCTACCAGGTAATAGATTTAAAGCTTTACAAGGCTTATGAGATTTTCATTCAAAGATTGTCTAAAAAGAATACTTGAAGTTTTTAATAACTAGTGAGGGAAGTAGATTTGGACTGAGATTATTTCCTATCCTTTAATCAAACTGGCTTTTTAAAAAAACAACTATTCCTGGGTATTTTGTTCTAATTTTGATGTGGTGCTTTATAATACTTTTATTGGACTCTTACCGTGCGACTTGGTTTGGATAGGTCTTTGTTCTGGAGGAAAATTCTCAGGCTGCCTAAAGATTTGGAAAATATCTTTATTTTAGTTCTACAACTCTGAGAGGAATCCTGTAATAATGAATTTAGAGTTTTGTTATGGAAATTCAACTTAAAAACAGAATTTACATTGTCCTAAAACATACTTTACAGTGCAGTTTTAGATGATCTTAATTTTATAAATTTTTAAAAATATTTTTTATGAATCAAGATGCCCTCTAATGAATATAACAAGTCAGTTTTACTATGATTTAATGTTTTCTAGATGAAGGTAATGAAACAGAGGTCCAGCCACAACAAAATAGCCAGTTAATGTGGAAACAAGGTCGACAACTACTCAGACAGTAAGTAATCCATGGTCAAACTGAAGAGGAGAAGTGTATAATTTCATGAGATTTTTTTTGTTTTGTATTTCCAACTCAGTAGAATAATTTATCTCATATTATTATACTGCTGTTGTGAAAAGCTTGATTGAATTGCTTTTCCTTTCTCATATTAAACATTTTTCCCATGTAGTGGAATTTATTTTTTATTTAATATTAAGAATTACCAAGAATAAATTCTTTTCATAATTTTAGCTTCATAAAAAAGAATACAGTTTTGTCCTGACTGGTATGGGTCAGCTGATTAGGTGTAGTACTGCAAACTAAAGGGTCGGGGGTTCAGTTCCCAGTCAGGGCACATGCCTAGGTTGCGGGTTGGTCCCCGATTGGGGCACGTACAAAGGCAACCAATCGACATTTGTCTCTCACATTGATGTTTCTCTCCCTCTCTTTCTCCCTCCCTTTTCCCTCTCTCTAAACCCTCTCTTCTCTCTATCTAAAAGCAATGAAGAAAGAATGTCCTTGGGTGAGGATAAAAAATAGAAGTACAATTTTAAGCTTCTGGATTTTATTATACTCTTAAATTTATAGTTTAAAGAATTCTCTACTCTTAAAGTTACTCTTTTCTTTGCATCTTTTATACATGAATATGTAAGTTTTAATGTTTAATCAGCATTAAATTTTGTGTTTTTAAACTTTCTATTTTTAATTGATCGAAGAACTTTTTGATTTTCCCAAATTTGCAGCTATTGCACTAATATATACTTTCTCCTATGAAATGGTCATTTGAGACTATAAAGAGAGAACACAGCTGGGTTGAGGTTCACATGTCAGATGGTGGGCTAGGACCACACCAGCTCTGAACCCAGTCCTTCCATATCACATTTGAAAGTGGTATTCAGGCCTGTGCCTCAGTAAAATGAAATTTCCTGCCTGTTTTCTATTTTTGAGGTCACTTGTATATAGTTTAAATCTATGATTTCCAAAGTGGATGCATGCCAACCATTCCTTTTGGTGATGGGAACAGAATAGTGAAATGTCTCCTTATATCTATTTTTCCTCTACTCGAAGTTAGAAGAAAATGAGGTTTCACTAATATTTAATAAATGGGATTTTTACTAGTGCCCTCAGTTTGGTCTTCAATATGATTTATGCATTTTCCTTAAATATGTGTTCTTACTCTGCTGGTTTTTTTAAATGAGAAGTTGTTATAGTGAGTAATCCAAGAGATATTTTCAAAAACTTTAAAAGACTCATAATCTTCCTCTTGAAAGAAAAGTGACATTTCATCAGTGAATGAGGAAGTACCCGTTTAGTAAAACCAACTAATCTATGGAAAGTGCAGTTTTTGAAACAGTTATTTGTAATGCGATTTTGTTAAAGTGAAGTATGTGTCAAATATTATTTGTTAAAAATGGAAAAACATAATACCTTTATATTTGTTTACAAGAACAACTGATTAAATTCAGGAAAGTTAGAAATTTATTATCCAAATTTTGCCCTGGCTGGTGTAGCTCAGTGGATTGAGCACTGGCCTGCAAACCAGGGTTGCAGGTTCGATTCCCCAGTCAGGGCACATGCCTGGGTTGTGGGCCAGGTCCCCAGTAGAGGGCATGTGAAAGGCAACCACACATTGATGTTTCTCTCCCTCTCTTTCTCCTTCCCTTCCCCTCTGTCTAAAAATAAAATAAAATCTTTTAAAAAAATATCCAAATTTTAATCAAACCCTTTCTATAAATATTAAATATTAGGATTGAAAAATAAGTGTCTTTATTCGAAAGGTTGCACTTATTCTATTTTGGTCATATATCTTTGTGATATATCTCTTTGAGCTATAAATAACTATTAATACCACATCTTGAAACAAATCGACCTTAGAGTGGTTGTCTTGTCCACCTTTGTTTTCTTTTTCATCCCATAGGCTGATGCTCACAAGTTAATGCCTAACATTTGTCTGTCATGTTTGTTAATGATGCTATTAGTCACATTTGCCTTCTTCATGTTCCTGGCACTACCACTTTTGGAGGAGGGGGTGGTCATCTTTTTTGTTACCACATATAGAGTGCCTTCTATATGCCAGGCACTGTATTAAGTATGTCTCTTTTAGGGGAAGAAAGCTAAGGTTCAGGAGAATTAAAGTAGCAGGGAAAAAATGTCAGGAATGGGCTTTAGACCCAGTTCTAACTCTAAATACAAAGCCTATTCTCTTTTTTTCTGTGCTGTTACTTTGCAACAGCCGCCCCCACCCCCTGCCCCCCAACACACCCAGGTATTCCACATTTGGATTGTGGTCTACTTTTTTTTTATTTTACAGTTGCCCCAGGGAAGTCACTTCCCCTGTAGAAGTGACTCTTTGGAATATACTGTTTTCTCATATGTCATGGAGGAAACTGTGTATACTAGAAACATTCTCTTTAGTTCTCAAGCAGTTGATCCAGTGACACTGTACATCAGAAATGTAAAAAGACTATTGGTTATGATAACTACTGTTATAAAATAGTAACTCAGTGATATCTGAGAGTGAGTTTACTTCAGACCTGCCTAGAAGAAAGAATGTGTTATTAAGGAACATCTTCTTATGATAAATTTAATGAATGGTCTATTGTATGGTCCTTTGATTTTTCACAGTGACCGTGGAGACTGGTACTGCAAGAGAGCCCCATCTGCAGCTGGGAGATTACTTATTAGCAAGTCACACCAGCATAGTACTATACTGTTAAGTTTTATGCAGGCAGTGAATTAAAAAAATACTTTTGTTTACGTATTGAGTTATAGAATGCTGATCTAACATGGCTAAATTGTAAAGATCCTTTTCATACACAGGTATCTCCAGGAGGTGGGTTACACAGATACTATTCTAGATGTGAAATCTAAACGAGTGCGAGCTTTGTTGGGCTTTTCAAGTGATGTCACTGACAGGGAAGATGACAAAAATCAGGACTCAGTTATAAATGGCACAGACGGTGAAATTAAAGACACAGCAATGATTGGGTAAGTATTTTGTCTGGAAAGTGTTTTAGCTTTAACTTTAATTTTTATTAAATGCATTTGGTTTATGGGTAATACTTATACGTGCACTTTCAAATACTGCTACTGAAATAATTATGATAAAGTTTAATAATGTAAAATTCATTTGGTAGAAGATAACACATAGTGATTAGTGTTATTTATGATTATTTTAAGATTTTTAATTTAAGATATTAGCTTGAAATTTGTGGATTTAATACAGGTTTTAATATCTTAAAGCTTAGTCACTATAAGAACTTCATAAAAGATCTTATTTTGGAAATTCAGTTCAGACCTTTAGGAATGAAATTTCATTTCTGTGATCCAGAAGTCATATAAATTCTGCAAATTCTCAAGAAGTAAATCTTATCCTAGCCACTTTTGTTTATCTAATAATGTTGTAACTCACTTTTCCTTTGAAAAGGATCTATTTTAAGTGTATATTTTTAATTGATAGAATAAGCGTGAAAAATTCACTAGCTGTTTGAAATATTTTGTTTTGCTTTTTTGGATCATGTGTCATACAGTTATATGTAATTCTGTTAAAATGATCATGAAAAGTTAAATGGGAGATTCTATTTATTGAAAAGAAAAGGTGGCAGTGTTCTTAAATAGAAAACCAAAGTCACTGTGAAAGTCTCAATATGATGTTACTTTATTTTAATGTTTATTTAGGCTGGAAGAATGGTTTTAAACTCTAAATATGTTCTAGCACAGCAATTTTCAACATGCAATACCTGATATTTAGTCAGGGACATTGACTTATTTTTCCTTAGATTGTCAAATTAAAAAAAAAATGATGACAGCCAACACAACAATAGCCGTGTAAATGAATTAAAATTACATCCAATTTTTTGTCATAGTTCAAAAATATATTTTTTGCTGTGCCACGGAATTTTAGTAATTAGTTTGTGTGTGCCATGAGATGAAAAAGGTTGAAAATAGCAGTTCTAGTGAGAACACAGTTTTCGTTTTCTAGAACATAAACGAAAATTATAAGATTTAGGTAAAAATTTGAAAATACGACTTCTGTAAACAGATCATTGGAGCCTTCTTAAATGTATTCATTAGAAATTAAAACTACGTTTAAATTGTTTTTATAAATGTGAGGTGTAGATTGTTTTTCTGTGTAAATATATACAACGTACATACTATTCTTCATTATAGTTTTACCTAGAGGGTTAATTTAAATGATTATAAAGTCCTATGAAAAGCCCACTCCAGTTGTCTTATGTTTTGGCCTTGACCTGCCTTTTGAAGCTGACAAAGGTATTATTCTGAATGATTTATGTAGAAATGAGGAGAATAGAGTGGGAAAACCTAAAACATAGCTCATAGTAGATCTGAAATTTATCTCTGTTTTGAAAATTTTGTTTATAGCTGTGGATAAATTTTGTCATGGAAAAGCCGTCTAATCTAAAACATTTTTTTAATGAACTAGAGAGAAATCATCCTTTCTAGCCATTAAGAAATTGTTTATTAAATTTATTTTTAGAGAGCTAAATGAAAAAAGCCTACATGTTTGAAATCATTTCCAAAAGTTTAATGCTCACCAATAGGATAAAGTTTTGTTGTAATGTTGATTCGACTAATATATTGTATTTAGTAATTTTATGTGGATATTTGATTTTTTCAACTCTTTAGCTGTTCAGAATATAAGATTGCATGAGAGAAAATGACATTTTCTAGTTATTTTCTAAATTATGTGTCATGGGAAGAGTTGCATAGAGGAAAAGAATAGAGGAAAGTAGTGGCAGAGATTAAAAAAAATTTCTTTAAGAAAGAAATGGGTAAAGGTTAACAGGATTAAAATACTTCTGAATCAGGAGGGGGGAGTTCTGTACATTAGATTACCATTAATCTAAATAGATAGATAGGATTGCAAAAATAACTTTAAAAAGTAACCACTTCCTAATTTGCTTTTCCAATTAGTATTGATGGAAATATAATGGATAACAATCAATGCCATTCATAATGTGATTTGAGGGGTCATAGTTAAAATGTAAACAGAAGTTAGTGCATCATATCATGGACTAATTCTTATGTGGAGTTTAAAAAATTAACTGAGCAAGATGTACATGTTTTAAACCAGGAAATCCGAGTTAACAGATCCTGCCTCTGTGCTGGATAATTTCAAATTCCCTGAAAATGCAGCTGCGGATTTCAGTGATGAAGATGAAGATGATGACATTGATGGACGAGAGAAAAGCATCATTGATACTTCAACAGTGAGTTGGATAACTCAGATATAAATATTTTTAGGGACTATTATGCATACTTTAAAAATAATCCATGTCTTTCAACCCAAATCCTTAGCTTTCATTTCATGAATTTGGGGAAATTTAAAACAATTTTTAATATTGATTTCAAAGTCAAGAATTCTTTTAGTATAGCAGCTTTCTGTTAATGCCTCATTCTTTGACTTTTTGTTAATTCATTAAACTTTCAACATTTCTATAGAGCTGGTGAATATGGCAAACATTGTGTGTTATAACAGTGCAGTGTTATTGGTTGCTATAAGACAGTGGAACAGACAGACCCATTATGGATCCATCAACTCTAATTGACACAGTTTTGCTTTGGTAGAGAGGTTCTACAGACTTTCAGAACTCTCCCATTAGATTTCTTGAAGCTTGTTTAGGGTTTTTGTGGAGTTTCGTTTCCATATTTATTATGTTTACTGACTCTCTTGGTAGTTTCCAGCAATAAGAGATGTCTCTAAGCTGCTTCTTCTCCTTCTCTATTCTATCCCCTTCTACTCTCACCTTCCCCAACACCCAGCTCCCCTCTTTTCTTTCTCCCTACTTTTTCTTCTTTAACTCCGTTCTCTCTCTTCTGCCTTCTTCCTCCTTTTTCTTCCCCCTTTTTAAAGTAAGAGATGAGGGTGTACTTTGTTTTATCTAAGAAAATGTTCACATTACCTGTTCTACTTTTATTTAAGAGGGAGAAGGAATGTAAGGTAATATAAAGAAGACTGGACCTGAAGTCAAAAGCCTTGGGTTTAAGTCCTATTTCTGTTACTAATTATCTGTGCTGAACCCTTCAGGCTTAGCTTTTTAGTTTGTAAAATGAGGATTAAAATACATACCCATCCTGTCCCCAGAGGATTCTTTGAAGAATAAATGAGACATTATATATGAAAATGATATTGTTACTGAACCAAAGTGGGGTTCCGCTGCCCACCACCACCAAAGGGCAAAATCTAGAGGCGAAGGGTTGTGGGAAAGGAAAAAGGTTTTTACTTGAATACTGAACAATCTGGGACCATGGGCACTCCCTGTCTCAAAGCTCATCTCCTCCCCAAAACTCAAAAAAAAAAAAATCCAGTCGTCCTCAGCAAGACCAAAACAAACGGCAGTGCCCCAAATTCCTGCTCCATTTTAAAGTACCATCTTTTGGAACCTGAGGTGGCTGCTAAGTAGTCATCTAGGTAGCTTAGCTTATTCCCAGCTGTTGTCCAGCTTCAGTCTCCCTTCTAGAGGCTGCGCATGGAGCTGGTGTCACCATCGACCATGTGGCTTCTAGGGTGCTGTACTCCGAGGCTGGAAAGTTGCACGAAGGCACAGGCAAACGCTCCACCAGGTCAGCGAGAGAGAGAGAGATACTAACCTGGATGCCATAGGCCACGTGACTGATAAGGTCACGAGCCCAATGGAAAGGACAGGCTAGTACACCATCCAAGTGCAGGTCCTGAGCAGCGAGCCACAAGTAAGAGAGAACTTTCTTTGTTCCCCTGGATTTATATTAGTTTCAAGTGTGTGATGGACCAAGTGCTTTCTCAGAATGACCAGTTAATTTCCTAAACTTTTGCTCACTTCGAGCGGTCCATTTCCTAATCAGTCCCTTGTTTTCCCCAGGCTAGACTGACAGGCCTCTTTGGTCCAGCACCCCCTGATGCCATTTTAACTTCTATGCATGTGCCTGCCTTCCCCTAGTCCCACACTCAGTCTGGTACCGGAATGGGTTAGGAGGGCTTTTTTCCTCCCTCTTATCCAATTATCTTGCTAGCCTTGTGCCTGCTTAGTGTTGAGAACTTCCTCCTGCCACCATCTTGCCCAGAGGTAGGGGAGTGTGCGTTGGTACTTGGGCAGTGTGGCCCTGCCCATGGCAGGGCTGCGAAACTCAGTGTGATTGCCATGGCCCTGGGCAATTCGTCAAAGTATTGTCTGACTGCACTTAAAGACCTCAGTACCCTGAGGGAGGAGCGTGGTTCCGTGCAGAAGCAGCTTCTAGGTTCCATCCCTTGGCCTACCTTCATTTTCCCCAGTAACCCCTCCTATTTGCTGCCCTCAGCCCACTCCCAGTGGCCTGGACAACTTGTCTATCAGTATCGATATGTTCAACTATATAATGTTTTGTAAATGTAACTCCTGTTTTTTATGCCTTCTGCTTCCATCAGAGACTCTCGAATTATTACTTCCAGATTATTGTTTCACTGGGCCACTGTTCAGTTGTATTCTGCTGATACAGCCCTGCCATGGACATTATTTGAACTTCAAGAAGTTAGCCCTTTTTTTATTATCCAAACATGTAGAAATAACATGTGCTTCATGTTACTGTAGTGAAAGAAAATGCCTAAACTTTCATGATAATTTTTTTGTGCTAATCATTTAGAACTTTTGTGCTCCCTTATGATTTCTATGAGATGACTGCATTGAGATATTATTTTCTTGTTAAAATAATGTATTCCTAGCTCAGTGGTAAATAATAACTAATTATGATGCTTTAAGTTTCTTTAGTTTGTTATTATATCAGTTTAGATATTTTAAAAATCTATAAGCTGATTATTATAATCATTAAGTATGATCTCACTAGAAATTCCTAATTATAAACTGGTTTCTTTTTAAGTAATCAAATTTACAAATATCCTGTCTTCCAATTAGTACAGGTCATAGCAATTCTGTGACCAAGTAATGAAGACAACAGCTAATGTAAAAATACTTAACCCTATTGAAACATTGGACTCAAAAATTCTTGTAGCTCTTCAGGAAAAAACATTTCTAAACAAATAATTGGTTTCTTCATAATAGTTTTGCTAACTTTTATGATATATTAATTTTCACAGCCTCAGTCTAATAGCTACATATCAAAATGACTTAAAAAATCTTAACTCTGTAGCAGTGAATAAGTGTGACTTAGTAGATTTATTGCAGTACTATATATAAAGAGTGAATAGCTGAAAATTATCCTATTAAAATGTTTAGTAGAACAAGCAGGTTTTTAAAAATATTTTATTTCTTTAATCAAAATAGTTTATTAGATTCAACTAAGAAAATACAGAAATTTACAGCTCTTAGTAACTGTTGGTTGTTTTAAAAAACTATATATGTTCCTTCTTTCTTGCTCTTTGCCCTTTGTTAGAGTTTTGATTGGTCTTTGAATTATATCCTGGATCATTTTTCTCCTCTCAGTGTCCATCTCTTTTCCTAAGATCACCCTCTTCATCTGATTTTTCTTTATCATCATTATCAGTATTCTCATCATCATATCATTTGTTAAGTGTAATAATCTTGAAATTATATATGCATATAAAATATGATCAATTTCAAACTACATAAAAAATGAGGAATGTAAGCAGCAACATTGTCTCCACATTCAGGCACTTGGAGAGGAAAAGCTAATGGGATTAAGAATCATGAACTCTTGTTTAGTCACAGTGTAAAGAATCTCAGCCCCATTTGTGTTATGCCTCTTTTAATGGTTTCCAAAGTTGACAGCCTTTTTACTAATCTTAGCACCATGTGCAACCCTTAACTTTTTTCTGTTTGTCTTAATTCCTTAAATTGATTCATAAGCTGATTGAAGGAAGGAATGGAGTGGAACCTTGGATATAAGGAAGAAAAATAATACATGCTTCTTACAACAAACTCCACCCATTCTCACTTACTAATCCTGCTCTCCATTGGTAACCACAGTTAACTTTTCTTCTGTGTCTAGCCATTAAAATATAGGAGTTTTTGTTTATTTATTTAAATGGGATACTTGATAGACAGTAGTTTTCAACTTGCCATTTATCTTCCTTCTTTGTTTATGTAGAGGAGATGAGACCTAGAAACAAGTTCTTCCCAAAGAGTTAGTTTTGTGATTTAATGGCATATTTAGTAATAACTAATGTTGACAGTACATTCACACTTTGAATCTACAGTTCCAGATACTTCTGTATTTTCCTTGCCTTTTTTAAATCAGACATTGAGAACATGGATTTTCTATCTGTAAGATGTTGGCGATGATCCTGCCAAATTCTGTCCGATGTTCCAACAGGGGCACAAAAAGGGAGGGATCAAGCCTGTAAGGCAAAGGAAGGTGGGTTAGGCATTGCATTTGTATCTGGAACTATGGAGATCAGCATCTTCTGTTGGTATAACTCTTCAGAGACACTCCTACCTTAGTCGCCTGCCCATGGAAATTAAAACAGATTATTACCATGTGATAATAATCTGGTTTGTGAATATTTATAAAAGAATACATCTTCAGCTTGGTTTTCTGTTCACATTCTGTTAAACTGATCTTGCTGTTTATGTTTGTCTAACAGATTTGCTAGATGGTATTAGAAAACGCTGTAAAAATAAAAATGTTTCTTGATTTTAGGGAAATATTCTAAATAGCTAAAACCAGTTATTCTAGTATCGTTAAAGAATCCTTGATTTCTCCTATTCAGTTTTTATGTATACCAGAACAGTTAAGGCAGATTAGGTTTTATCCACTGTGCCAGCTTTCTTCTATTGATAGTGGCTCCCTGGAGGGCTGCATTGAGAAGGAGTTCTGAGGATTTATCTGGTCTTAGATGAAAAGTACTGTGATTGACAAGTGGTGTTAGTCCCAAGCATAAGAATAGGGCCACCAAGTCAGGTAATATTATCTCTTAAGAGTCTATTTCTAGAGGCTTTAGTCTGTCCCATTGATCTGTAGGTCGAACCATTATAACTGTAAACAACTCAAAATAGTCCAGTGATAAAGTTTGATCAGCTTATGCTATTTCTATTTTGCATGAAATAAAGAAGCTGAGGTCTGGAGAAGTTGAGATACTGAGTTCATTTTATCAGAAGAAGCAACAAACCAGTTGTCCTCATTTGTTTGGGCTCCTGGTGGTGGTGACCAAAAAGGAGATAATTCATAAAAAACATCAGCATATAGATTTCAAAAATCATCTTTGCATACCTTAAACCTAAGTTTTAATCTTCCATCTGGATTTGTGATTCCAGAAATATTCCTAAATATATAAAAATGAGATATAACAACCCTTACTAGATTTTCTATTAAATCTAAGTCATCTCACTTTAAAACACAAATATTTTTGGAAAAACCTGAATATGGAGAGAGCTGTTGGAGAAAATTGATGCAAGGTTGGGACGTAGAAATAATAATGTGAACCCTAACACCCTGCCACCAACAGAATACCTTCTGAGTCTTGAGGCATGCATTACTGAGTTTATAGTTTTTGTGATTATAAGTTTTGTAAGGGAATGATGTATTAGAGTTAAAATTTATCATGGTTATATTCTGAAAGCTCTTGCAATGTTTTATGAAGTGTTTGTTTCTTTACTTAGATTAGAATGCCTGCACACTGCACAAACATCATTCAAGAAATATAAGGTTAAGTTGTTCTAATAATACAGTATTTCAGGGACATATCTGTAACGTAAATGCATGTCTTATACCCCAGTGTTTTCAATATATGATTCCATTAGTTTATTTAACACAAACAAGCCATCATTGAACAAAATTTAAATTGCTACTTTAAAATGTGTAATGTATATATTTTTTTAAAGTGGTATCTGTGTTTTCCACTGTTGAACAGTTATTTAACAAAACAAAGATACACTTTTTGAAAAAAACAATAATTGGGTTTTCTCATACAATGGTAAAGGGATACCTTCTCCTTTATTTAAATTAATTCCATAATATATTTTAATTTAGCATTTTTTTGTTTATTAGATTGTTAGGAAAAAAACGTTGCCTGATAGCAGTGAAGATCGAGATACAGAAGAAGCTCTAAAGGAGTTTGACTTCTTGGTTACATCAGAGGAAGGCGACAGTGAATCTAGAAGTGCAGGCGATGGAACAGACTGGGGTAAGGAAGGATACTGGATTGGACCAGAAATGTTATGCAAATAAAAGAAACTAATATTTTACCAAGAGGGCAACATCTTGAAGAACACTTTAAATCTCTTATAATGTTGAAATGTTGAACATCCTATGAACTTTTTGTTACTGTCACCTTTTGTCTAGGGGATATGTGTGTGTGTTGGTTGTCTAAAGAAAGTTACACAACTAATTACTTCATTTAAAAAAAATATAGGTAATGCAGTATGAAATAATTTGAATTTATGTATAGAATGGTCTCCCATTTTCTGCCTAGGCAGTAGAACTTGCAAATTTAGATTTTGTGGAAATCAAGTATGATAGTGCATTAGAGCAGCAATTTTTCAACCAGTGTGCCACAAAAATTTGTAAAACATACAATACCTGACTCTTTAGTCAGGAGCACTGACCTCTTTTCCCTTAGATTGTCAAATAAAAAAAATGACAGCAGCCAACACAACAATAATCATCTGGTGTGAATGAGTCAAAATTATCCTATTTTTTTTTTATCAGATCAATAAAAGATATAATATTTTTTGGTGTGCCGCAGAATCTTAGTAATTAGTTTGTGTGTCCCATGAGATCAAAAAGGTTGAAAATCGCTCCATTAGAAGATTTTAGAGATGTCATCTCTGGCATCATCTGTGCAAAAAAGAAGTATAAATTAAAAAATTGTAGTTACTCATTCTAGTCAGGTTACTTCAGTTTGTACAAAGCATCAGATTTTTTTTTGTGTAAATTATTCTAAACATTTAATATTTTAAACACCTAACAAGAGTTAAAACATGTATTTTTGAATGAGAGAAATTTTTGTGTTGAGGTTAAAGAACTGTAGAACACCCTAAGCTTATAGTCTATGTACTTTAATGGTAGATTTCCCTTCAGGGATTCTAATAATGCTAATACCACTTCTTTTCCTTTTTCATGGCAAATATTTGAAGAATTATTTGGGATAATTATTTGAAGTCATTATATGAAGAATATAGGTGCAGTTTACTGACCTTTTTTTTCCCAACAGAACAAAGTTTGGAAACCAGGGGAAGTTACAATGAAATGAATCTCTCTTCTATCTTATCCCCTGATGAGCTTACTTATCAAGTTATTCAGATATTTCAGGCAACAATTCTACCAATGTAGCTAGATCCACTGTGCTGCACAGCGTTCTTTCTTTGAGGAGTCATACATCTGCATAAATAATACTTGGCTCTTATTGGGATTCATTTTTCTCCAAAGACAGCTGCATTGTCTCTTGTGTAACTTCCTTTGTTTTAAGGTGTGACTCGTGGCCCAGAATATTATATGATATGTGTGTACATTTTAACCTAACTTGCTCTGAAGTTACTGGCGAAAACATGACTGACTGTCCCCAAAAGTGAGCTGTCTCATCCTTTAGTAGTGTACTGGATATTTCTGTTTATAAATATGAATGAATGGAAACTTTCAGTCAGCTGGAGGTTTCTTTACCAGTGTTTTAAGGATTTTATAATTCTAATTCATATCATTTCACTTTGAAGCAATTAAAAACACTTAGATGGCTTCCATTCCTGTGTAGTCGAATGGACATCCTGTGTAGTTGAATGAACATTTAAACCATTTTGATGTGTGCTTCTTTTATTCCTCCCCAACCCCCTTAAAAAGTGAGTATGCTTAAATTAAGAAACTTGTTAGTTTCTGCCAAGTAAATAGATTTTACCACACATCTTCTGTGACCTTCCATTGCTATTGTTAATATGAGTCTAGTTAAGATTATGACAAGGGTGTAATTTTTTAAGGCTAATATTTTTTGAAAAAACTAAAGGCATTTTTAGTATGCAGAAGCCACCCAGTTTAATTAATAAGACCTAACTGATGAAAATTAACATTTTTGATTGTTTGATCTTTCTGGAAAAAGAGACTTTTTATTGATAGATAATCATTCAGTCTATAAAAACGTTGAGTTTTTTAAATTTTGTTTAGTATATTCACAGACCTAATAACCAGTTTGTTTGTTTGTTTATGATCCTCACCCAATGATCTATTTATTGATTTTAGGGAAAGAGGAATGCAAGGGGGGCAGAGAGAGAAAGAGAGAGAGAGAAACATTGATGTGGGAGCGTAACATTGATCTGTTGCCTCCCGCACACTCCCCAACTGGGGATCGAACCTGCAGCCTAGCACTGTGCCCTAATCAGGAATTGAACCTGCAGTCTTTTGGTGTATAGGACGATGCTCTAACCAACCAAGCCACCCAGCCAGGGTATAACCAGTTTTTTAAAACTGTGGATTGGAACTTGTTAAAAATAGACATATTACTGTTTATTCCAGTCATACAGCAAATATTGATCAAATACCTTCTATTTACCAGTGTTCTAGGTAAGGATCCCTATCCCTGTTGTCCCTGCAGTCTACTAAGAGGATATAGGCAATAATCAATAAATATGATACATGATATAGTATGTCAGAAGGTGATAAAAGCTATGGAAAACAGAAAAAGAAGAACAGAAGAAAAGGGATAAAGAGTGCTGGTGTTGATGTGAGGTGGAGGAGACAGGTTGCAATTTAAAATAAGGTGGTCATGGTAAGCACCAAGAGAGGGTAATGTTTGAGCAAAAACTTGAAGTCGATAAGGGAGTTAGGCATATGGTATCTGGGGAAAGTGTTCAGGAAGAAGAAAGCCAGAGCAAATGCCCTAAGATAGCAGTAGTCCTGGTATGATTGAGGAATTCAAGGAAACTGGAGTGGCTGGAGCAGAGTTTTCCTATGGGGAATATAGTAAGAAGTGACCAAATCATGGAGGATTATAGAAACCACCGGTAAGATGGGGAACCATCGCGGGGATTTGGACACAAAGATGGCAGAATATGACTTTTATTTTAAAGCATTACTCTGGCTGCTGTGTTGAGAATCCAGGGCAACTAGTGTTGATAATAGCCTTGGTGGGGAGAGAGGACAACTGTTGCAGTACCTGTAGCAAGAGAGAGAGTGGTTAGAGAAGAAGTAGATATGCTGAATAGTAGTCAGATTCTAGATGTGTTTTGAAGGCAAGGAAAACAGTACTTACTGAAATAGTTGATGTTGGATGAAAGAAGGGGAGGGTTGGGGTCTGAGCAAATTGAGATATGGAGGTACCATCAGATAAGATGGGGAATCCTGTGGATGGAACAGATTGGATGGGGGAGATTGGAAATTTGGTTTTCTATGTTTAGTTTGAGATATTATTTAGCCTTCCTAATGGAAATATGGAATGAGCAGTTGGACATATGAGCCGAGAGTTCTGAACAAACATATAACATTATAGAATATATAAATTATTTTATAGTAAGTATAAAATATATATTTATTCTTTAAATTTTCTTATGAAATGGTGAAAATCAGTGATTAGAATTTCTTTCCTACTGGAAACTCTGTTTTCTGTTTAAAGAATTTATAAACAAATCAAATTGTTTTAAATTTTGAATGCAGGTTGATTGCAAAGCTTTCAAGTGTTCCTTGAGTCCTATAAAATAGAATGATCATTTGTTGATGAACACGTGCAACAAAAATAAAATTTTTGAGATGAAGAGATTATTGAAGACTATTTCGTATACTATCTTAGTAAAAATCTCTGATTACATAAATTAATTTAAAAATTTTGTGATTCAGTCCTAATTGAATTCAGAAAATGGGATAAAAATGAGGGTTCCTGATTATAGAGTGTTGGGACTTAATTTGCTAAGTCACATCCTTCAGGGTTTTTGTTTTTTTTTCTGTCTCTTTCAAGAAAAATTTAATATTACCTGGGAGATGGACTTGGTCATTGTTTTTTAGATACTGTATTTTGTGTGACATATATCTAACATCTTTTTAAAATTAATGTTATTAAGGGGAAAATGGTCGTGTCATTTATTGACATAACAGTGAATTGACTTACAGTGTTCAGTATTTTATTGAAAAAGGCTGTTTCATTTGTTTTACTCTGTTTAGAAAAGGAAGACCAGTGTCTCATGCCTGAAGCTTGGAATGTGGACCAGGGAGTAATTACCAAACTCAAGGAACAATACAAAAAGGAGAGAAAGGGGAAAAAGGGGGTGAAGAGTAAGTGGAAAACATTGTATCTATAATTCATAAATCTTGCTTCTTTCATATCCCCCAATTTTTTTCAATGTTTTCCTAAAACTACTTACTCTTTTTCTTTCTACTCCTGACCTCTTTCTTTTTCACCTGCTCTCAGGGGTTGAAATTAAATGGTTAGCTATTTAATTATGGACTTAAAAATATAAAATGAAACAAAACTATGCATATGATTATGGAATCATAATACATTCCAATAATGAATCCAGAGCCTCATGAGAATTTGAGACTGTGTATTCAAACATAGTGATAATGTGATTTATAAAAAATATATGTGCTTAATTACAATAATAATTTTTCACTGTTGACAATTTTAGACAATTTTAAATCTCATTTAGTATGACACTCTGGCAATCCACCAAAATTATTGCTTATAAATTTTAGAATTTGGAGACAGAAAGAAAGTTAATTTCTACCCCTGAATATTCTGTGCATTCGTAACACACAGTTCATGTGCTTTCACCACTATATGCTATACAGGGCACAGATACATAATTTCTAAAAGTACTTGTTTTCTAATTTAAAACTTTTGGCCAGTTCCATTAATAATACAACCAATGAGCTTTTTTTTCCTTCCCAATAAAATGTATGCCACATCAAAAAACAGAAGCTAAATTAAATTTCTAGCCCTGTGAATCATATATAATTCATTAAAATTATTAATAAAGTTTAGCACTGGATCTAGTTAAGCATGTAAAATGGAAATACAAAAGCTTTCAAACATCCCTGAAAACCTTAAACACCTTTTTAGGAGAGCAAGGTGAAACTGTCTCCTTGTGCTTCCGCTCATTGACAATATGAATGTGGGTCTTTTTTTTTTTTTTATGGCAGTAGGGATTTCATCCTTTGGATTATTAAAGTTGTGTAAAGTGAGATTAAAATACAGTTTAGTGAAACACGTATTTAAAAGTTGCAAAAGACTGGAAGGATATATTTTTTTCTTTTTATAGTGATGCTAAAGCTTATCAAAGACCAGTCATTCCTATTAGGATATTCTTTTACAACCTGGTAATTACTGGAAAACATTTAAATCTTTATTTAAAATATTTTAGACTTTACAAGTATTTATCTTGAATGGTTAAAAGTCAGTGGCCATTATTGATGTTATTGTACCAGTCATTCTGTAACTGAGAGATGATGTCATTTGATGTCTTCTGAATATAAGTTAAATCAATATAAATATTAAAAATAAGAATATTTTGTACCTTTTATCCAAATAAACTGATAAAAATTAATCTTAACAAAAAATAGTGAGGCACAATTTGTTATGGCTTTTCAGAATCATGACAAAACCAGTTAAACTGAAATTTTATGGAAAATTATACATCATACGTGAGAAACGAGAATATTTTAATTTTTAAACTGACCTAAAGTTGATATATTTAAGTCATTATGCAACAATAATGAATGTCTTGAAATGTAAAAGCTCTTTAGATTGGAATGGTATAGGACTTATGTAAAATCCATCTATTATTATATTGATTATTCATTTCTTATCAAATAATATCAAGGCATCACTGTAGTTGAAATTTAGCATTTAAGGTCTACAACTGCACCATTTGACTGGAACAGTATTCCTATTGGTAGAAGTTTCTAGATTTCCTGAATCTGGGGATTATGATCAGTGTTCATGCATAAAGCACAAAGTTTTTTAGCATGATGAAGAAAAATGACTCTATAAGGGGGGACCCCAAAAAGTCCAGAATTATTTTCTGGAGGATGGACCCCTTGTAGTACAGGCTTTCCCCAACTAGGTGAGTGTTCTAGGAACCCATCTGTATCCAGTTACTAGTTGGCATAGTCGTGAGAGGCTGCATTCAAATTCAGTGAATTTTTTTTAAGACTCTTTCAGTGCACGTGTGAATTTCATAATGGGTGATTTACAAGCGTTCAGCAGTTTTTGACTAAAAATGGCATGACCTCCTTAGGCCCCACCCTTCGTATTCACCCAATCTCACCCCAAGTGACTTATTTTTGTTTCCCCAATGAAAAAAAGCCCTCAAACTTTTGGGGGGAAACTTTTGCCCATGTGGAAGAGGTGAAACAAAGAAAACACAAAAGCCCTAAAAGGCATGAAAATTCATGAGTTCAAAAACTATTTTGAGCAGTGGAGAAAATGTCTCGATAGGTGTACTGCATTTAGTGGAGAGTATTTTGAAGGTGACTGAAGTTGAAACATGTAAGAAAAAATACACAGTGTTTTTATAAATAAACTCCAGGGTTTTTTTGGGTCCCCCCTTGTATGGGGAGAAATTTTAATGTCTTTTACTGAAGATAAACTATAGACTGAGGTTCAGCACATTTTGTTTTCATTGTCAGCTCATGTTACCTAGATAAATGGTAGTCTAGGAACATGTCAAAATGATGAAAACAGAACTGAAACAAAGCTTTAAATTGATAAAAGAAGCATTAATTTATGATCCACTATAAATATTTTAATTGAACTGTTTACTCATTGGAAAAGTTTGAATTTTTTTAATATATTACAGTGGAAATATTTCCAGTCAAATTGTGTACCCCAGTCATACTGTCTTGAAATATATTTTTAGGTATTAATTAAAATTTCTTATGCTGGTATAGGAAAAAAACCATAACAGACTATGGGTAAGATTTCCCATTCTTAATTAAACTTATAACAGGAAAAACTACCGAAGATCTGTTTCAGCCTCTATCCTATATAAAACAGTCAAAACAGGGATGTGAGAGAATGAAGAATCAAATTTCTGGTAAGTAATCAGCAGGGCATGAGACTTCACCTTGGGTACCATAGCTTCAGGATGTAAGGCAATAAATGCCCTTTAATTTAAACAAATAAAAAGTGATGTTATTGTTTAATTCAGTACACAGCAGTAGCTTCACCATCTGTGGTGTCTCTTGAATTTAGAGTAATATGCAAGGATTATAGAATAGTGTTTTTAATGGTCTAAATTGCACATGAGCATTTTTTCCATATAAATAGTGATGTTATTCCCTTAATTTTTAAAATATATGTAAAATATGTCTTTTCAAGAAATTGTAAACCTTTAAAATAATTTGAAAACTTGGAAAATAATTACTTTTTAATATAGCAGGGTAGCTTTAAAGGTGAATGTTGGATTTGTGAATAAAATTTATGACATCATTTTAATGCATTTGGATAATTCTGTATCTTCTCTTTTGTTCTCTCCCTCCCTTCTTTGGGCTAGGGCCCAATAGGTCAAAACTTCAAGATATGCTTGCTAATTTGAGAGATGTTGATGAACTTCCCTCATTGCAGCCAACTGTGGGATCACCTTCCAGACCCAGCAGCTCCAGGCTTCCTGAACATGAAATAAATAGAGCAGATGAAGGTGAGTATTTAAGACACTCTGGAGCACAGAAAGCATTTGGATATACATATCTAAGTTCTTACTAGAAAGGACTCTATAAAAGAGGAATTGTATTCTACCAATATTTGATGTAAATATTCCCCAAATGTAGGTTTTCTTACATTCATTGGGATTTGACTCCAACTTCAATCTTTAAGACTTGAAAAATGGTGTATAAGCTTAAAAAAGACTCTAAACTTAAAAAACAACTCTAGAATTTAGATATGCAGTTTCAGAAAAATCTTCCATTGCCTGTGTGTGCTACATACATTTACTTATCTGGAAATATAAGAAATGAAGACAAAACAAGTAAAACACCAGTCTGAAGACCTAGTCTCATAGTGTTGCATGAATCATTTAGTTGAATTTCAGCACGAACATTGCTTTTCTAATTTAAGGAATTCCCTCATCAACAGTAAATGTTTAGAGGGATCAAGATGGCAGAGGGGTGAATGGAAGTCACACTGACCTCCTCCCAGGACCAGTCTGGAAATACAACTAAATTGTGGAGAAATCACCTGGAACGAACAAGTGAACCGTAGTAAGAGAGAAACCTTATCACCTCAGACAGATGGAAGAATCAGTTCAGCACAACTTGACTGGAATACCAGAAGGAGAAGAAGAGGAGCAAGGGATAGAAAACCTGTCTGAAAAAGTAATGATGGAAAACTTCCCTAATTTGAGCAGAGAAAAAGTCACACAAGTCCAGGAAGTACAGAGAGTCCCAATCAAGAGGAACCTAAAGAGACCCACTCCAAGACACATCATAATTAAAATGGCAGATATCAAAGACAAAGAGAGAACCTTAAAGGCAGCAAGGGAGAAACCGGAAGTAACATACAAGGGAGCCCCGATAAGACTAGCAGCTGACTTCGCCACAGAAACACTACAAGCCAGAAGGAAATGGCAAGAAATATTTCAAGTAATGAAAAGCAAAGACCTGCAACCAAGACTACTCTACCCAGCAAGGCTCTCAATTAAAATGGAAGGTAAAATAAGGAGCTTCCCAGACAAAAGAAGGCTAACAGAATATACCTCTACCAAACCAGCACTACAAGATATGCTAAAGGGACTGCTTTAAGAAGATGAAGAAAAAGAGTGAGAGAGTGGAACTCAAGTACAAAGGGAAAAAATGAGCAAGTACCTATCAATAATAACTTTAAATGTAAATGGATTAAATGCTCCAATTAAAAGACAGAGTATCTGAATGGATAAGGAAACAGGACCCACACATATGCTGCCTACGAGAGACCCACCTGAAACAAAAGACCTACACAGACTGAAAGTAAAGAGTTGGAAAAAAATATTCCAAGCAAATAGGCATGAAAAAAAAGCCAGGGTAGCAATACTTATATCAGACAAAATAGACTTCAAAACAAAGATCATAGAAAGAGACCCAGAAGGACACTTCATAATACTCAAGGGAAGAATCCATTAAGAAGACATAAACATTGTAAACCTATATGTACTCAACGTAAGAGCACCCAAATACAGGAAAATCCTGGAGGACTTCAAGAAAGATATAGACAGCAACACACTTATGGTAGGGGATTTTAATACCCCGCTGTCAACAATGGGTACATCATCCAAACAAAATATCAGCAAGGATATGATGGAACTGAACAACGCATTACATCAAATGGACTTAACTGAAATATATATATACACATAAATATATATATATACTATATATATATATATACACTACACATATACATATATATATATATATATATGAACTACACATTCTTTTCAAATGCACATGGAACAGTTTCATAATAGGACACAAAACAAGCTGAACAAATTTAAGAAAATAGAAATCATGTCAAGCATTTCCTCAGACCACAAGGACTTAAAACAAGAAACTAACCTCAAGACAAAACTCTAAAACATTCAAACTCATGGAGACTGAATAGCATGCTATTAAACAATGAATGGGTTAATAATGGGATCAAAGAAGAATTCAAAAAGTTTCTGGAAACAAATGAAAATGAACACACAATGTTCCAAAACCTAGGGGACATGGTGAAGGCCGTCCTGAGAAGAAAGTTCATAGCAATACAGGCTTCCCTAAAAAAGATAGAAACATTTCAAATAAACAACCTAACCGTACATCTACAAGAACTGGAGAAACAACAACAAACAAAGCCCAGAGCATGCAGAAGAAAGGAAATAATCGAGATCAGAGCAGAACTGAATGACATGAGACTAAAAAAACAATTCAAAGGATCAATAAATCCAGGAGCTGGTTCTTTGAAAAAATAAACAAAATTGACAGACCTTTAAGCAGACTCATCAAGAAAAAAAGAGAGAGGATGCAAATAAATAAAATTAGAAATGAAAGAGGAGAAATTACAACTGATAGCACAGAAATACAAAGGATTATATGAAAATACTATGAATGGCTATATGCCAAGAAATCTGAAAACCTGGGTGAAATGGATAAATTTCCAGAAAAATATAATCTTCTAAAACTGAATGAAGAAGCAGCAGAAAGCCTATAGAGTCTGATAACAGCTGGGGAAATCAAAGTAGTAATCAAAAAACTCCAGGCGCACAAAAGCCCTGTACCAGATGGTGTCCCGGGAGAATTTTATAAAACATTTCAGGAAGAGCTAACCCCTGTCCTTCTCTGACTATCCCAAAAAATCCAAGAAGAGGGAAGACTCTTAAACTCTCTTTATGAGTCAGCATCATCCTAATTCCAAAACCAGATAAAGACACAACAAAGAAAGAAAACTACAGACCAATATCGTTGATGAACATGCATGCTAAAATCCTCAACAGAATATTGGCAAACTGCATCCAGCAATACATTCAAAAGATCATACACTATGATC
This sequence comes from Mormoops blainvillei, assembly GCA_004026545.1. Classification (NCBI taxonomy): domain Eukaryota; kingdom Metazoa; phylum Chordata; class Mammalia; order Chiroptera; family Mormoopidae; genus Mormoops; species Mormoops blainvillei. Next base: position 40,549 of record PVJD01002289.1, read on the forward strand.
AAGTGGGATTTATCCCAGGGATGCAAGGATGGTATAATATTTGCAAATCAATAAACATAATATATCACATATATAAAAGGAAAGACAAAAATCACATGATCATATCAGTAGATGCAGAAAAAGCATTTGATAAGGTACAGCACCCATTTATGATAACACTCAGCAATGGAGGAATAAAGGGGGCATACACCTCAACATAATAAAGGCTATATACGAGAAACCTAAATCCAACATTATGCTGAATGGGCAAAAATTAAAAGCGTTCCCACTAAGATTAGGAACAAGATAAGGATGTCTCCTTTCACCACTTCTATTCAACATTGTATTAGAAGTCCTAGCCACAGCCATCAGAGAAGAAAAAGAAAGAAAAGCCATCCAAACTGGAAAGGAGGAAGCAAAACTGTCATTGTTTGCAGATGACATGATAGTGTACATGGAAAACCTGATAGACCCACCAAAAAACTACTCGACCTAATAAGTGAATTTGGCAAAACAGCAGAATACAAAATCAATATTCAGAAATTGAAGGCATTTTTGTATACCAACAATGAAATATCAGAATCAGAAATCATGGAAAAAATCCCATTTACTATAGCAACAAGGAAAATAAAGTACCTCGGAATAAACTTAACCAAGGAGGTTAAAGCCCTATACTCAGAAAACTACACAACCCTGAGGAAATAGATTAAGGAAGACACAAATAAATGGAAGCATATGCCATGTTCATGGATTGGAAGAATTAACACCATCAAAGTGTCCATGCTACCCAAAGCTATTTATATATTCAACACAATTCCTATTAAACTACCAATGACATATTTCACAGATATAGAGCAAACCTTTCAAAAATTTATATGGAATCATAAACAACCTGAAGAGCTGCAGCAATTTTTGGAAAGAACAAAGTAGGAGGGATCACAATACCTGACAGCAAACTATGTTATAAGGCCACTGTAATCAAAACAGTCTGGTACTGGCATAAGAACAGACACAGATCAATGGAACAGAATAGAGAGCCCAGAAGTAAACTCATGTCTCTGTGGATAATTAATATTCAACAAAGGAGGCAGAATCATAAAATGGAGTAAAAATAGCCTCTTCAACAAATGGTGTTGGGAGATCTGGACAGCTACATGCAAAAAAAATGAAATTCGACCACCAACTTACACCACACACAAAAGTAAACTCAAAATGGATAAAAGACTTAAATATAAGTCACAACACAATAAAAGTCCTAGAGGAGAACATAGGCAGGAAAATCGCAGACATTCCATGCAGCAGTATTTTCAGTGACATGTCCCCTAGAGCAAGGGACATAAAGGAAAGAATAAACAAATAGGACTTCATCAAAATAAGAAGCTTCTGCATGGCTAAAGAAAACATCAGCAAAATGAAAAGGGAAGCAACCATTTGGAAAAATATATTTGCCAACGGTACCTCGAACAAGGGTTTGAGCTCTAAAATATATGGAGAACTCACACGCCTTCCACTCCAGGAAGACAAACAACCCAATTAAAAAATGAACAGAGAACCTGAACAGACACTTCTCCAACTAGGCCCAGGGACATATGAAAGGATGCTCAGCATCACTAGCCATCAGAGAGATGCAAATAAAAACCACAATGAGATACCACTTCACACCAGCGAGAATGACCATCATAAACAAATCAACAAACAACAAGTACTGGCGAAGATGTGGAGAAAAGGGAACCATAGTGCACTGTTGGTGGGAATGCAGACTGATGCAGCCACTGTGGAACACAGTTTGGAATTTCCTCAAAAAACTAAGAATGGAACTGCCTTTTGACCCAGCAATTCCACTGTTGGGATTATATCCTAAGAATCCTGAAACATCAGTTCAAAAGAATCTATGCACCCCAATGTTCATAGAAACACAATTTACAATAGCCAAGAATTGGAAGCATCCTAAGTGCCCAATAGTAAATGAGTGGATCAAAAAACTATGGTACATTTACACAGTGAAATACTACGCAGCAGAAAGAAAGAAAGAGGTACTACCATGCACAACAGCATGGATGGAACTGGAGAGCATCATGCCAAGTGAAGTAAGCCAGGCAGTGAAAGACAGATACCATATGATCTTACCTGTAAGTGGAGCCTAATCAACAATGTAAATAAGTAGCAAAATACAACCAGCAACATTGAAATAAAAAACAAACTTGACAGTAACCAGAGGGGAGGAGGGAAGGGGATAACAGGGGCAAAGGAGGGGAAGGATCATCAAGGAACATGCCTAAAGGGCCCATCGACAAAGCCAAATGGAGGAGGGGTTGAGGGTGGTGGCCGGAGAGGGGTACAGCTGGGGAAGTTGGTGGCAGGAAAATGTTGATGTGGGGATGATGGGATGGGGTACAGGGCAGAAGGGATAAAGGGGAGCATAAAATGAGACAACTTTAATAGCATAATCAATAAAAATATACAAAAAAATAGTGAATGTTTAGAATCCTTTGAATTCCTCCAGAAGATATATGGTTTGTTTTGATAAACCCATTTTAAAAAATTATTTCTGCTTTATTGTATGGTGATTTGAAAATGTCTTAATCTGTATTCTCTGTTCTTATAAGGATTTTATATAGAGTTTCTATACAGACTAATTAATAAGTTGATTTGTTACTTTTAAGAAAAAATTAATTTACTTCTTTAACAGCCAGAGTTTAAACTACTAAATCCATCTAATCAGCTCATAAATGTTTGTCATCAGTAAAGTAACCACTTACAGAAAATTACTGGAAGACCATCTCTGATAGTTTGTCAGAATAATTTGCACTGACACAAAGTGACATTTTATTATTGGCCAAATTAAGTAAAACCTTTAGTTTACATAATAAATTGGGCATTTTACTTTTAACTGGTTCTTCTGTGATAGTGACTGAAGGGATTAGATTGGTATGTACAGCGTTATAAAATAAGGATATTTATATTTATATTTATCACAATATTAAATACAACATCTTGAAACACAGTTGGATACTAAAGTGTTCAAATGGACACTTAAAATTTTTTTTGTTTGAAATAAACATTCTTAAATGAAATATACCTACAGAAAACTGCTGAAGTCACAAAAGTGTAGCTCAATGTATTATTACAAAGTGAACCCAACCATGTCACCACCACCTCTAGGTCAAGGAGCAGAGCAGAACATGACCAGGGCCCTATAAATCCTGCTAGTGCCACCTTCTCATCACTGTCCCTTCTCTTCCTTCCAGAGGTAATCCTGATTTCTTTCACCACATACTGGTTTTACCTCATAAGCACAGTTTACAATTGTAACCATTTTCATTTGAAATTTTCTGTATTCCTTCAGATTTTGGAATTAACAATTTTATTTGAATCAGACCAGCAATGTCCAGAATCACTTGTTATATATGTTCAATAATTGGTAGAAATAATTTAGCAATTGGCATGAACTATCAGATGAGGAAAATTGACTCTCCTTTAGACACATTTTTTTTGTGTGTGGTGAAAAAGAAAGAACAATAACTATTGGATTTGTTTCATGTTTTACTTTTCTACAATAATTAGATGATACTTTTAGCTATGGTTATATATGGGAAAAGCAACCAATTCTTCAAGATTTTCTGCTCGCTCAATTTTATTGTGTTTAAAAGCATTTAAAAATAATCAGACATGCCCTTATGACATTGATTGTTGACTCTTTAGAATTGTTTTTATGTTTCTTATATCTTCTTTCAGTGGAAGCACTGACATTTCCTCCTTCTTCTGGGAAGTCATTCATCATGGGAGCAGACGAAGCCCTTGAAAGTGAACTGGGACTTGGAGAATTGGCAGGCCTTACAGTTGCCAATGAAGCAGATACACTAACTTATGATGTAAGCGATAGTTTTATTTTTGTTGTTTTTACTCATTTTTGAAAGTAAAATTAATTTTCTAGAAAAAGATGGCAATAAAGAAGCAAAAGTATAGAATTTCATTCATTTTTAATTACAGACTTTGAAAACATGAATATATTTTAGAGATAAACAATATTTCCATATCATATAGAGATTAAAAAGTACGAGCTTTACCTAAATTTGCAAGTTAGTATAGCTTGTTTATTGGTTTTAGATAAAAGGAGGAATTTCCTTTCTCCTTACTAAATTTGGGTGTTGTTTTATGTTTCAGGGCATCAGTGATTAATTAAAATTCATGCCTGCCTAACAGTATCATTTGCCTTGCTTCTTTAGTATGTCAATATCCTGCCAAGAACAGATTTTAACCGTTGTTAGGTGGGGATGTGTACAGGGTTCTTTGCCGGTGTTAAAGCTCATCCAACCAGTGATTTGCACTAAAATTTAAATCTTTATACTTTTATGAATCCCAAACACATGTTTTATAAATACATTTATAATTGTTCATAATAGTAAATATCAGAAAACAGTTGTTTATTTCATAAACTATTTACAACCTATCTTATATCTTCAATAATATCCTCTCACTTCACTACTTCATTATCTTTGTTAGAGAATACAGTGTAGCTCCTGATGCATGGGGTGTGGTGGCCAAATGCCTAAGCAGACCGTGGAAACAATAAGAAATTACTCCAAGGAGGAGCTCACACCATTCACTCCTCTACTCCTGCAGATCCAAAACTCTCACCCTCTGTGCTAAGTCCATTAGTAGGTGTTTTGGTTTCTACCTCTAAAAACAGAAGAAATTCACATGCTTCTTTTTACCTCCCAGCCTAGTCTGTTTTTTTCTTCACCTTAAGTTATGGTAATAACCTAATCTAAATAGACTCCTTGCACTCCACTTTTCCCATTTGTGATACAGAGTTTTTCCCCAATATTTTTGTTTTACATGTCTCTACATGTCTCTTAAAGACACCATAAAGAGACATGTTTATACATGTCTCTTAAAAACACCATTTAGTTGACTTTTTTTTTCATCTAATATTTGGCAAACTTTTTAAGTTGGAGCATTTAGTTCTTTTTAGAGTAATGACTGATATCTTTGGATTTAAACATGCCATCTACTTGTGACACCTGTTCTGTGTTTCTTTTTCTCCTATTTTGCATATATTGGGATTATTTTTTATTATTCTCCCTTTCCCCCATTACTTGGAGATTATACACTTTTTCATTACTCTTTTAAACATTAACTTAGAGGTTACAGCACACATCCTTATCAAAATTTTACATGCACTTACCTTTTGAACATAAGGTATATGTTCAAAATACCTTATTAACTCATATTCAAAGTTCCCATGCCATGTATATGTCATTCTTGTTATATATTTTATTTCTCTATACATTTATCTCCAACAATATACTGTTTGTACACTCAGTAGCCATTTGGGATTGTCCATTTACATTATTCATTTGCTTTTTTCCATTCTCCCCTGCATGTCCATCTGGGATCACTGTCCTTTTACTCTAAGAGCACTTAATATTTTTCTCTCCAGTGCAAATCTATCTACTGGTGCCCAATTCTGTGTTCCTGGTTTTCTTAAATTTTCTTTATTTCACCTGGGTGGGTTAACTTATCTCTGGTATTGAATTCCAGTTGGCAAGGTTTCTTTTTTTTTAAGCACTTGAATATATTTCATTGTCCTTTCAATGGTAGTCTGATTTTTTTTCCCCTGAGTGATATTTCTCTGTCTTGATTGTCAGCCAAGGATTAATTTTCTTTCTACTAACCTTCTTGAAGTTTAAATATTAACCTTCTTAGATCTTCTTAATAATATGTTTTCCTCAGGTTTGTAAAGTTATCAGCCATTTATCTTCAGATGCTGCTTTTGCATCCCTCTCTCACTCTTTTCTCTGCTGCTTCTAGAACTCTAGTTATAGTATAAGATCTTCTTTATATATCATCTGCCTCCTATTCCCTTTATTTTTGTTTTTCCATACTTCAATCTAGATATTTTTTATGACCCATCTTCTAGTTAACTACTTCTCTCTTCAGTTTCATGTAATATATAATTAAACTCATTTATAGAGGTCTTACAGATTTTGCTTCTAGAATTCTTCATTATTTACAGATTTCTTCCAAAATTCTTTTATTTATTTTTTATTGTTGTTCAATTACAGTTGTCCCCATTTTCCCCCCATTACTCTCCCACCCTATCAACCCCCGCCTCTCACATTCAATTCTCCCCCTCCCTCCCATTGTCTTTGTCCATGGGTCCTTTATACATGTTCTTTGATGACCCTTCCTCTTCTTTGCCCTGTTAACCCCCTCCCCACTCCCTCTGGTTACTGTAAGCTCTTTATTTCCATGTCTCTGGTTATATTTGTCTTTTTTCTTCTTGAACATAGTAAGCATGATTATTTTAAAATTTGAATTAAAAACTCTACTATTATGTGTTGTTTCTGCTTGTTTTCATTTTGTTGTACTATCTTATATGAGCACATGTTTTATTATGCCCAAATAACTACATTTGAAAAATTGTTGAATAACTTCAGGCCTAAGACGATATTTTCCCCCAGAGAGTATAGTTTAATTTGCTTCTGTCGGCAGCCAATAGAAATCTGTATCACCTCACTCCATTTTCAATTTTGAGGATGATCTGAAGCTAATCTGTAGTCCCTGAAAGGGTTTGTGTTCTTCTAGTTTATGCTTATGTCTAGGATGCAGCCCTTTGAAATCAAAACCCAAAACCATGTAGTTCACCAAGTCCAACTTTTTGGACAGTCTCGGGACACCAATTTGTACCCCCTGCACTGCCAAGCTGTCAGAAGCACAGCTCTACCTCTCAGCCTTCCATCCTGGACTCAGTAAACACTGTTGGGGGAAAAATTCCAAATATCAGGTTCTCCTTCTTTGGCCTCTATCTTCCTCTGGGTGCAGGCCTGGTTTTTCTTCACTATTTTGTTGGTTCTCCAATTCTTTATTTTTATATCTGCTTTTCTACTTGTGCTTAGTACAGAGTTGGTCCTAATGATCTAGTTAATAATGGCTAAAAGCATATGTTCCCTCAATACTAACCCCACACAGAATTTGTTTAGTATGTAGTGAAACTCAGTCCTCTCTCTACAGAAAACTTACTTTTTTCATAGTTCTTAATTATTAGAAAACTTAGGGTTATGTCTGTTTCTAAGAGTAGTTCATAGTTTTATTAAGCATATCAGTAATCTGTTGCTGTGTAACAAATTACTCCAAATTTATAGCTTAAAACTAATGTTTATTATCTCATAGTTTCTCTAGGTCTGGAACCTGGGGGTGGCTTAGCTGTGTGCTTCTGGTCACTCACATAGTTGCAGTCAAGACATTGTCAAGGGCTGCGGTCTTACATGAAATCTTGACTTGGGGAAGATCTGCTTCCAAATTCACTCACGTGGTTTCTGGAAGGCCTTGGTTCTTTGCTGGTTATTGGCTGGAGACCAGTTTCTCACCACATGGGCCTGTCTGTAGGCTTCTCAGCAGAGCAATGGCTTCTCCCAGTGTGACTTCCCTTGAAAAGAGAGGTACTCAGAGCACCCATGATGGAAGGTTTTTTAACCTAATTTTGAAAATAATTTGTTACCACTCTGCTGTATGCTATTAGTTACACAGAGCAACCCTGTAATATGGAAGAGGACTATACAAGGTGTAAATACAAGGAGGTGGGGTTGATTGGGAACCATGTTAGTAGCTGCCTACCTCATTAAGATACTCAGAAGGAATCTAATTGCTTTTACATATGAAGACCTTTTAGCCCTTAACAAGAGAAGATAGGAATCAACTCAGTTTTTCCCTGCTTTTTCCCACCTCCCAAGAATAACTAGTCCAAATTCTTATATAATATATTGCATAGTATGTTTTGTCTTCTCTTATTGCCCCAGTTGTGACATGTCCCATTCAAATTTTTCTCCAGGTTTTCAAACTCTGAGTTCTAAATTATAGTTTATATTAAGAGTGTGGCCTCTGACGTGAGTCTGCTTGGATTTGATCCTGACTCTTCTCCTGACTAGAGGATGAATCACTTAATTTCTCTTTTTCTTACATATTACTCTATAAAGTGGGCATAATGTTAATTCCAACCTCATAGAGTTTGTGAGGATTGAGTTAATGCATATTAAGTCTTTTGAATAATGCTCAAAATAACAACCGTTGTTAGCATCTTGTTGGTTTTTGTCATTGGTACTGTTTCTCCAGTGTTTTCCCAGTACTTGCCTCACTCTTTCTTAAACCTAGCATGATTATTAGCCTCGGAGTATGAAGAGTTCATACATGGTGCTAGTGTACAAGTCACACACCAACCTTGTAAGCTGTCCTATTACTTGGAATGAGAAAATTGTGCTTTTTTTTTTTTTTTTTTTTTTTTTAGTTGTTGAGATGGAGTTTCTGTGGAGAAAAACAACATAATGTGTGTGTTTTACTGATGTAATCTATTTTTTATAACATTTAATTGTTTCTTCTAATTTTGTGTTTCTAGTTTATAAACTTTGTTGCCAATTTGAAAAAATTTAGTTCTTGTTAAAAAGTATTGAAAATCTCAAAAGTATAATAATACTCTATAATGTTAACATGTTTAAAGATACCTTAGTTTTTCACCTCTTATCCAAAATTAATTTCTGTACTATAATTTAGGTTGAAATTACTTGTCTTCTTTAACCATCCTAGTGAAGATTTATTCTGTTATCTCAACATATTTCTGTACTGAATTGTTACCTGTTTTCTTATTATAGTATGCATATTTCTTCAAAGAAAACCACTATTGATATATTGCTGATTTTGTCTACTGGTTTGGTTATTTACATTTAAAAATTATAATGTTTTGAAAGTTGCAAAATGTGATGGTTTAATGACAAATCAACAAGAATTAATGTTGAAATGTAGTTATTTTCCCAATCCTGAACTAAATGTATAGGTATTTTTCCTTTGTTTCTTTAATAGATAGCAAACAATAAAGATGCATTGAGGAAGACGTGGAACCCTAAGTTTACGTTAAGAAGTCACTTTGACGGCATTCGAGCCCTTGCTTTCCACCCCATTGAGCCTGTTTTGATAACAGCATCAGAGGATCACACATTAAAAATGTGGAATTTACAGAAAACAGCCCCAGCCAAAAAGTGAGAATATTCTATTTTAACTTTATTTGAATATTTGAACAGATTTTCAGCAGAAAAATACTTACTTTAGTATTTACTGTTAAGTTCCCTGTATATCTCTTCTAGTTTTTTCTTCTTCATCATATCACATAATTTAGAGTGTTTCCCTTCATACTCACAATCTGATATTAGATTGGAAAACTGATACTTAGGGAGAAATAGTATTATCTGATGGTTTCCCAGGATTTGTGAATCCTAATTTCAATCCTCATACAGTATTTTAAGTGTTTGTCATATTTAGGGAGCCCATTGAATGTCCTGAGAGTTTCTGTTGTTGCTCTAAGCCTGGGTAGGCATGTTTAGTCATCATCCTCCCGTCCCAGTCCTGTCCCATTGTTTACGCGCTTCGGACTTATGGAGCGGAAGGGAGGGAAGGCTGATTTGGAAGGGTGAGGGACCTCTCTTTGGTCTTGTCTTTTGGCCTTTTGGTACTTTTTATACCCACCAATATGTCTAGACTGAAAGGCAGTGTCGTTGCCATCATTTAACTGCTAGTCTTGGCTTTGACCCCTTGGTTTCTCTCTAGGCATGGACAGACATGAGTTGCTGTAAACCCTTTTACCAGTCAGCAACTTAGTCCTGATCCTACTTGTTGGGGTCCTTATTAGAGCTCCTTTCCTTTCTTCCTCGGGTCATATGGTCCAGAACCCAGCACCTGCCAGCAAAGGCTGTCCTATCGTGTCAGGCATTTCTGCTATTAGAAGAGTAGAAATGAATTTCAAGTAGAGGGGATTATAGAAGTTTTATTACTGATAGAGGATGTCAATTGCCCGTTTTAAAAGGATTAGTGACGTTCCTGCTGTGAGTCATACACAGACTAGATCTTGCTAAAACCAAGTGAATCCTCACTTGGATCAGATATCTTCAGCAGAGAAAAATTACTTCCTAGTTATAAATGGTGCTTTTTGTCTTTCTAGTTCTTTGGTCACAATGACTAGAGACTATATGAATGTCTCACCATATAGTCTTGGCTGAATCTTAGAAAAATACTGAAACCAGTTTCTTGCTGGTGATAGCTTAGTAATAATACCTTCACATATAAATAACAGTGGTCTGTTTACCCTAGATCTTAAAACTTTGGAAATGACTTGAGGAGATAGATCAGATGCCTATAGAAATAAATGCAATAAAGTGTAGAAAATGGTATTTGACTTTAAATCTAGTTTCCATTAACAACCATGGTCAGTTTAGGTGCTATAGAGCACTCATATGCTAAGTATTCTGAGTAGTGAATGAACTGATGACTTGGACAGTTTCTGCAAGTATCAATGGCAGATATATTAAAAGGGAATACCAGGAATTAAAACACCATTTATAGAAATTCTATGTTCATGGTCCTGTCCTAGGCTGTTTTATTGGATTGGCCAAAAATTTCATTATGGTTTTTCATAGGATGGCCCTAGTAGTGCTTAGTTGTATTTAACTTCATTCAAAACAATTTTGTTACATTGTATTGTAACAGTTGTCATATCAACATGCTTATCACTTATAAGTGATGCATATCAGCATCACTTAAAGTGAATTTTTGTGCAGTTTTTTTAACATTGAAGGTGGAAGAAAATATGCAACATTTTTAGCATATTGTGCTGTATTATTTTAAGAAAGGTAAAATGCTACTGAAACACACACAAAAAAAAGATGTGTGCAGTGTATGGAGAAGGTGCTGTGATGGTTTGAACGTGTCAAAAGTGGTTTGCAAGGTTTCTTGGTACTGTCAACATTTTAGCCAAATTCTTTGCTGTGGGGCTGTCTTATGCATTGGAAGATGTTTATCAGCACCCCTGGTCTCTACCTACTCACTAGAAACCCATGGCAGGAGATAGCCAACATACTCAGAATATCCAAATCAATAGTTATTGGTGAAAATGAAAAATGTATCTTTTTATTTTACAGAAAATACCATACGGACTTTTTGGCCAATCCAATCTCATTTAATCCTGTAAATATTTGGTGTTATCCCCATTTTGTTTGTTTTATTTTAAACATAGAGGAATTCAGAATTCCAAAAGATTAAATAATTTACCTAAACTTAGTCAGTTTATAACAGAACTGGAAATTGAATCCAGAATTTATGACATAATTCAGTAATACTGTTTACTGCTGAAACTTATGAGTGGTAAAAGTCTTCTTTTCTCTCTCACTTAGGAGTACATCTCTTGACGTGGAGCCTATCTATACATTCAGGGCTCATAAGTAAGTATGTGCTTTTTAAAAAAGTCAACATCACTATAAATCAACCTGATTAGAATATTTTATTTTCTCTCACAGATTGATGTAATGAATTTTTTGTATTGAATAGCTTTTTTTCTAATTGTAAAAGAAACTGGCAGATAATCGTTAAAAATAAGTTTATCACTGCCAAATAGGGATTCTTGCTGAATTAGATTTTATTTGCATGATGTTTAAATGATGTCTGTATCTGTCATAAAGTTGAGGCAGCTAGCTTGAAATATTAGAAATTCTGACCTCTTTTCTTTAAAGATAACCTACATAAAATATCCAAGAATTTTTTATTGTGATCACATATTACTTGATTTTTCTGTTTTCTTGTTAAGCTTAAGGAATATATATATATACACACATAGTCACTTTCTTTGTAGCCCAGGGATCACATAGTTTTTATATAAAGGGTTAGATAGTAAATATTTTTAGGCTTTCCAGGCCTCATATGTTGTTGTATATTCTTGTTTTTAGTTTAGTTTAGTTTTGTTTTATAACCCTTTGGAAAGTGTAAAACCTATTCTTAGTTTGAGGACTGTTCTAACTAAGACCACTGGCTGGATTTGGCCTACAGGCCATAGTTTACCAACCTTTGGTTTAGGAGAGGAAGAAAAATGAACAGTGCTTTGATAGTATTTTTATTCATTGTACAAAGCTGAAAAATAGAAAGCCATTTTAATAATTAAGTATTCTTATTTTTAATAAGCTCTATTATCAGTTTATTTCTGAGACTGGAAATTGGTTTTCTCTCCCAGAGGCCCAGTGCTCTGTGTGGTAATGAGCAGTAACGGTGAGCAGTGCTACAGTGGCGGGACTGATGGACTGATCCAGGGCTGGAACACCACCAACCCCAACCTCGATCCCTACGACTCCTATGGTGTGTGAGTCTCCAGAGATGTGAAAGAATGAAATGGTTTCTTTTTACACAGTTTACGTAGAATACATAAAGATAAAATGAGATTAAAAAAAAATAAATTGGTAAAGAGAACCATATCTTCTTTTTTATTTGAAAGGACTCCTATATTTAGGAACCAGTTTGATATATAATGTTAAAAGAAAAAAGAAGAAAATGTATTCTGCCTGAAAACAGTTCCCACCATCCATAGCCTTATTGATTGGAGATGCTGGGTTGATTGACAGTTGTATCCCACATTTTAGGCATCTGAACAGTACTTGATACATTATTACTAATCTATAATAATATTTTATTACTATTCTAATAAACAACTTTGAAGGAAAACGCACGTTAGCATTATCTTCTTGATCAGTCATTGGAGGGCATCGAGGCTACTACTGACTTTTCAAGTCCATGGCACCAAAATATTTAAAAGGCCTTAAAAAATTAAAAAGTGCCCTTTAACCTTGAGAATAGTACCATGAGACACAAATTCTTATTTTAATCTATCACTAGCTCTTAGCCTGAATTTCCTTGCAAAAACTGGTTTAGGAATTGACTGTTTTGATTTCCTCTTAAATTCTAGAATGGTATAAAGTATCATATTTGTCATTAAACCATATTTTTATTTTCATTATCACTTTAGATTAATTTTACAACTAAATCTAAATGAAGATAAGAAATTAAATAAATAAATAAATTTCCCAACATTTATTTAATAGAAATTAAATAAATTTCTATTATCTCGTATTTTGTGAGAGGTGCACCCTCTGTCCCCAGTTTTCTTACACATTTATCTATTTCATACTTCTCCTTAATTTCTTTGTATATCAGAAGATCAGTTTTCTTCATTCTGTCCCAAGCAAGCCCATCTGCTTTTGCTGTTGACCCCATTCTCTCTTGTTCCTTTGAGGCTGCACACTACCCTGTTCCTAAACTTCACCCCAAGTCTCTCTCATTCTCATCTTAGGCCTTACCCTTTTTGTTCTCTTTCCATCCCCTCATCATATAAGTAAATTCAGGTATCCCCCATCCTGGGCAAGGGGAGGCCTTTTCTGGCTCCATTTCCCTCTCTGGCTTCTGTTTAGACTCTCCTTCCTTCACCATCTGCATCTCTTGGTGGTATTATCTAAAAAACACAATTACTAGGTACTAATTCCTTGTCCTTTCCCTGTGTACCACCATCCCTCTGCATTTCATCTTCTGGTCATACCATTTTAAATATAACAAGTTTTTTGGTGCTGATCCAGAGGGTATTTTACAGTCCTTCTTTTTAGTAGATGTATTGGCTCTCTGAAGCTGGACCACTCCATACTCTTTGAAATTTGTCCACTGTTGGCATTTTTGACATGTAACTCTGTAATAATTTCTGTTCATTGTCCTGCATAAACTCCTTTTATTTTTCTTATTTTAAATATTGGCATTTATTAAGATCCAGGCCCTAACTCATTCTTTGCATTGTCCACATAGCCTATTCCTTTCTAGACTGAATCCACTTCTGTGCAGTGGACTCATAAGCCTCCTTAAGCCTCGGACTGCCTGTCGAACATTTTAAAGTGGGTGCCTCATTGTCCATAAACCCTCTCAAGTGCTGTTTCTTCTCCGTATTTTGCTGTGTATAACAACACGTACTTTCTTTTTGCCCAAATTTTTGAGGGAAAAATAAGGATGTGCATTATACATGGGTAGTACCTGAAATACCTTGTATCTGTTCTTGTGTGTCATAATTATATGTTACATAAGATGTTTTCTACCATAATATATTCCAAAATAAATGCTAACATTCCTTTATAATACAAAAAATAAGTATCTAAATATGAAGAAATAAATAATTCAGTTAAAAAATTAAAACAAAAAATTTTTTCCTGAAAGTTTGGGCCGAAGACGTGGGTGTGCATTATACAGGGCAAAGTGCTGTGTTTATTAGTTGGTGTCTCTACCAGAATTACCCAAATTAGAAACCTATGAGTTATCCTTGATTCGTTGTCCTGTTTTGCTCTCTATGCCTTATTAATGACTTTGTCTTTTTGATGTCATTCCTAAATATCTTGAATTTACTCTTGCTCTGTCCCTTTTACCACTGCCCTTGCTTGGGTCTTCATCATCACTGTCAGTCTCCTGAAACAGCAGCCTTAACTTCATCTTGATCTTGTTTTGTCTGTTCTCTCCACAGAGTTACCTTATTAAATATGTATTTCACCCTACCGCCCCTGGGAAATCCTCACTGGTTCCCTCCTGCTTTCAGGAGAATTCTCAAGTACCTTAATATGTCATAGAAATCTCACTGTAAACTAGCCTCTCACCTCATCTACCACCTCCCTCAGACTTCATACTCCAGTCATACTGAATTGCTTATTTCCTCACGTATCAGGCTATTTTTCCTTCTGTGATTTTTTAGGTGCTGCCTCTTTTGCCAGCAATGACTTCCCTCTATTCTTTGCCCAAGATCTGTACACTCTAGGTGTCATTCTAAGAAGCTCCCACTCCTCCCTGTTACTCTTCTTGTAACCAGTGTCTCACTGTTATTGTACTTACCACATTGTCTTTTGAGGATAAGGATGGTGTTTTGTCTTAATCATCTGTGTGGCCCCAGCATCTAGTATAGCGCCTATTACACAGCGTATCTTCAGTAAATACTTTATGCTATGACTGAGAGAGGATATCGGGCAGTAACATTTTAAACTTAACATCTGTGAGCCATCTTGAAAGTACCACTTCATGTAATCATTGTGAGGATTAATAATTAAAGTTTCCAATTTGAGTTTTATCATGAAACAGTGCTGAGTGACCCTCCTCCTGATTCCTTCCTCCCTCCCTCCTCTGCACATCATTCCTATGTCAGTTACCACTGTGTGGGAATTTGGGGGTTCCTGCAAGCAGTTCACATTCATTATGTCAGAGGCCTCAGCAGGAATGACTGCCATTCACGGTATGGAGGATAAGTGGCCTAGAGGAGCATACCCAGAGTGCTGAAGGAGGCCAGGGAGGGAAGGCTCTGTTCATTTCCTCGGGGAACATGAGGCGTGATTTCTCGAAGCAGGTTAAATTCAGATGCTTTATTTGTGTTAACATGGTCTTTAATATATCTAGACAAATGGGAGGAAAAAAGGGAGGGAGAATGAAATACCTAATTTTGTTAAAGAGAAAAATAGGTAATTTGTAATTTTAATTTATAAAATTTAAACCCTACATTTGCATATTCCAAGCCTGTTTTTAATTATTGCAGTATTTCAGAAAGAATAATAGACTGCCATCAGGTTCTCTTATTTTCTCTGGAATCTAAGTGCCTTCATAAGTTTTTCTTTTCTTGATTTTACGGCCTCTGTAGACCCTACTGTTCTGAGAGGCCCTCTGCTCGGCCACACCGATGCAGTCTGGGGCCTGGCTTACAGCGCGGCGCACCAGCGTTTGCTGTCCTGCTCAGCAGATGGCACTCTCCGCCTGTGGAGTACAGCAGAGGCAGCGCCGGCCTTAAGTGTGTTCAGCGATAACCAAGGTACAAGCTTCTTAAATTATTTTACTGGTTATTTTATAGAATCCTAAATGATGTCTTATTTTAAAAAGAAACATGCAAATAAATAATGGATTCCACAAACTCTTACTGTTTAAATTTAATCTGAAGGGTTTTTGAACTAATGAAAATATGTTTATTTGAATTTTCAACTTAGTATAAATTTTAGGAATATAGCATTGGGTGAAAGCACATTTTTAAAATCTTTTTATTGAGATATAATTTGTATACAGTAAAAACCAGATTATAAGGATACATTCTAATGAATTTGACAAATTCATAACTCTGTGATCAAGATATAGAACATTTTTTTTAACTCCCAAAAGTTTCTCTGCGTTCTTCTCAAACTCCTCTCCTCATTCCCACCCAGAGGTTGGGAAATGAACCCACTGTTCATTTCTTTTATCATAAATTAGTTTTATCTGTTCTAAAACTTTACACGAATGAAATCATATAATGTGTACTCTTTTTGTATCTGGCTTTTTACTCTCACTGTAAATGTTTTTTGTAATTCATTCATATTGTAGTATCAATAATTTATTTATATTGTTTAATACTATTTCATTAAACCACAATGTGTATATTCATTTACCTCTTAATGGCCACTTGGATTGTTTCCAGTTTTTGGCCATTTTGAACAAAACTGCTGTGATTATTTATATATTTTTATTATAGGAGGGTAAAGACCTAGAAGTAGAATTGCTGGGCTTCAGAAGCAGAGTTACCTGTTTAACCTTATGTGATATTGCCAGCCTTTTTTCCAGAGTGGTTTGGAAAAAACCACTCAGTGTTACACCACTGACAGCAATGTAGGAGAAGTCCAGTTGTTCTACATCCTTAATTATTAACATTTGCTATTTTGTCTGTTTAATTTTAGCCATTCTGATGGGTGTGTAGCCCATCATTTTATTATGATTTAATTTGCATTTCTTTGGTGGCTAATTCTTTTGAGCACTTTATTTGTGTGCTTACTGGCCATTAATATATCTTCTATAATATATACTTTTTTTTTACTGTTTAACTTGCTTTAGTTAGAGTTTTGAACCACATGAACAAGTCAGATTATATTCATATGTACACATCATTCAAATTTTTATGTTTATAACACAAGTGTTAACCAAGTTTTACCTATTCTAGTTGATAAATAAAAATATCTTTATTCTTGAGCTGTGGTTGGTAACTTGTGTCTAGGTTTTTATGAGTTACCTGCATTTTTAAAAAAGATTATTTATTGATTTTTAGAGAAAGAGGAAGGGGGAGCAGAAAGAGAGAGAGAGGGAGAGAGAGTTGTTGTTCCACTTATTTATGCATTCATTGGTTAATTCATGTATGTACCCTGATCGGATATTGGACCTGCAACCTTGGCTTAGTGGGATGATGCTCAGAGTTACCTGGCTAGGGTGAATTGCCTGCTTTTGATATTTTCATGACTACCATTAACAGTGTGGAATTTACTTCTTAAATTCCATTTTTGATAAGTTAGAACTCCTTAAAAGAGATGAGACTTTAAAATGAAGCATTCCCATGATGCCACTCTGAGCCCCACATTGAGGTAGAGGCAGCAAAACTTGTAGTCCATACATGTTTTCCATTTATTTTTTGATTAAAGGCTTTCATTCTATATATGTATTAGATAATAACAGGCAGAAGATGTGCTGAACAGGTAAGAGTAATGAAATAGGCTAGGGTAAAAGGAAAAAAAAGAAATAATCTTCATTTGAATGGCATTGAGCAAATTCTTATCCTAATGTCACGCCTCATTTACGCCTTAAGGGACTCATACTGCTCTTTGTTTTGCTATATTTTAAACACATTGTTAAGTAGACTCTTCAATTATTATTCTCTGTGAATGTGTTCTGACTCTTTTAGAATTGGGAATCCCTGCCTCTGTGGATCTGGTGAGCAGTGACCCAAGCCATATGGTAGCGTCATTCAGCAAAGGATATACGAGCATCTTTAACATGGAGACACAACAGCGCATTCTTACTTTAGAATCCAATGTAGATACGAGTATGTATAATAGTCTTTAAATAGTCTGGGTTTGGATCAGTTTTTAAACTTCATCAAAATTATAATTACTAGAGTCATCTATGAAAAATACTTGTCATTATAATGCCTTCTGCTTGCTAAATCACAGAACATGTTAGTTAGAAGGATATAATGATTTACAATTGATTTTAAGTCTTTGGGTTAAGTTTATGCACATTTATAACTATGCTATTTAAAATAGCATTTGAGCTATTCCAAAGAGTCAAGTTAATATTATGCCAAGTGATTACATTTTTAATTGTTTGAAGAAAATATTTATTCTGAGCATAACATTTTTCATTTCTCATAATTTGATATTTTAAATCAACTTAATTTTATATTATTAATATAATTTGACACAGTTTATTACTGAGTAGAATATGGGTTAAATTGTGCCTCTAAAAATCACAAACCTGAAGCTTCTTATTGGGTATATGAAGTCAGGAAATAATTTTTCAGATTGTGAAGAAGATATTACAGAATTATTTTGTTTGGGGCTTTTTTAACCTTTACTTTCTCTTTAGGCTTAATCCAGACAATCACAGTTTAGGTTGCCATTGATAAAGAAAACTTACATACACATAAGCTATTATTTTTATCTGAGAGAGAGCTTTAAAAATAATTGTTACGGTGTATGTGAATGTGTGTGTGTGCATGTTCCTTTTCCCTTTTTCTCCCCCAAATTTCCTGTATTCCATTTTGGTTTTATTTTCTCCTCCTAATATGTTGTCCTTTGTTTTCTTCTGGTGTCCTGAGAGAATTGTTTGGGGAAGAAGGCATGAATAGAGCTTTGAACTGTTGTATTTGAATTTAACAGAGACCAAAATATCAGAATTGAGATTATGGAATAGTAAAAATAGAATTCTTTTTTGCCAAGAAATGTAGGTTTTAGACTCTCAGTAAATTTAAAATCATTTAAATTTATGACCTAAAGTGACAGTAGTAAAGTAAAAGTAAGAAGGTCGTGAACATTTTCAGAATTACCTTTAGAGATTGTAGTTAATTCTTTGACTGTCTTGAGGAGTAAATGTTGATTTTTAACGACTGCTGCAAATTAATCAGAAGTCAAGTATGGTGATTGAGATCCTATTTTTTCCTCCAAAAACATGACTATAACACCATACGACATTTTGCCTGATCCTAGAAGCATTTGCTGAAAAAAACTGCCCAGAATGTTTTGAACAAAGGCAGTGTTATTGGAATAAGTGATAATAATTTTGAATTAAATAATATGTCCTGGCATTTCCTAAATTATCAGTTTGATTACTTCAGAGTTGTGTAAAACAAACTTAATTTAGTCTTTTCTTTCTTTCTACTGGGATAACCCCTAAGCTTTTTATATTTGACTATGTGTTCTGTTCTGGAAGTTAGCAGATTTCTTTTTTTAATTAAAGTTCAGACTAAACATTTTTCAAAGTGAAAGTGAATTTCATATAGAGTTTAAAATGATGAAGGATTTTTGTTGTTAGAATCAGATTAAGTTATCTTCTTATTGATGTCAGTGGTTATTTGACTGTGATAAAGCCACAAGTAACTGAAGCAGGCAGTTGGATGCTTGTGAACACAGTGAAAAGGTAAACCATTTCTAAGTTGCAATTTAAGTATAACATTGGGAGGATGGTCTTAATTCATTGTTAGAATGATGGCTGGTAAGCCTTCAATTTATTTTTATTGTTCTTTGCATTTTGCTTACTTGTCTGATTTACCTTCAAGTGGAGAAACTTCCTTATAGGTTGCTAAATAAAAACTTTCTTTTGTCTACTTCCATCATTTGGTTTCTATCTACTTATTTCCTAGATTTCAAAGTAATTGAAGCTATTCACAGATACTTCTTACTCAGGATATATTGGATATTTTACTTTTAAAGTATTTCTTTTTTTCTTCTTCTTCTTCTTTTTTTTTATAGTTATTCTCCTGCTAGACTTTAAGAGAATACTACTACTACTCAAGGGTGTATTATCTCTGGAGGGAAAATAAAAAAATCCATAGGCTGAATTTTGAAACTAAGCTCTTTGTATAGAAATATTTAAATTGAATATAACTGACCCAAAGCTTACTCCACATGGCCAAACTGTTTAGGTAACAGTTTGGGTGGCTACCTGCTATTAGTATGGGAAAAGAGCTATCTTCAGTTCTAAAGGCGTCATATTTCTAGGAACTGCAGGAAAATCCAGTAGACTAAACTAATATTACCACTATTTTTAGCTATATTTAGCCACATTTTCTATTATGTGAATATGAATTCTAAGATTAAAAGTTGTTTTTAA
The DNA here is from genome assembly GCA_004026545.1 of Mormoops blainvillei. NCBI lineage: Eukaryota > Metazoa > Chordata > Mammalia > Chiroptera > Mormoopidae > Mormoops > Mormoops blainvillei. The sequence continues at coordinate 60,520 of PVJD01002289.1, forward strand.
ACTCATTATTTTGTAATCATTTTAAATTTACAGAAAAGTTTCAAAAATAGTGTAAGAACTTTTGACTACTTTTCACCCAGATTCATCAGTTTTTAATGTTTGCTACATTTTGTCACACTTTATTACTCTCCATATATATGTATAATTTAATATTTTGAACCACTTAAGAAACATCATACCCCTATATTCCTAGATCCTTTAGCACAGCAGTTGCCAACCGTTTTTTAGCACCAGGGACTGGTTTCATGGAAGACACTTTTTCCACAGAGAGGGCAGAGGAATGGAGACAGAAGGCACAGAGCCCAGGCGGTAATGCCAGCGAAGCGTCTTGCTCCCCTGCCGCTCACCTCTGCTGTGCGGCCTGCTTCCTAACAGGCCACGGGCCTCTACCCATCCATGTTCTGGGGTTTGGGAACCCCTGATTTAGCATGTAATTCCTTAAAACAAGGACATTCTCTGAGCAAGGACATAGCACATTACGTTGCTAAAATCAGGAAATTTAACACTGACACAATGCTGCTTTCTATTATTTAATTTACATTCAAATTTGCCAGTTGTCCCAATAATGTACTTAATAAGGACATCTCTTCCTCTCCCTGGGCCATAATATAATAATTTTTTGCTAACTCTGACATGTGTTAAATTTGTGTTACCTTTATGTAGATTTTTCCTTATAAAAAGTATCTTAACAGAAATTATTAAACTGAAGGTCTTACTGATTTTCTTTTGCTAAAAGGCTTGCAGGAAGAACTTGTGATAGTATAGGTACCAATTTTAGCAGTTGTCTGATTTTCATGAGCTATCTCGTTGGGACAGATGTAGAAATTAGAATAGTTACTGGCTTTGTTACATGATTTTGGGGGAGTCACAACTTTTTCTGGATCTTCATTCATTAACTGTGACATGGGCTTAATGACTTGTGGCCTGCCTGGCCCATTGTGCATATATAATTGCCATCTCTTCGAAAACTATTAAGTAGTGCACAAGTACTTTTGGGATGCTGACTGTTTTAAGATTCCAAATGTGTTAGATTGTCAAATGATGACTATTTCTGTTATGATGAAAAGAGAAAGTTAAAGTGTTAAGAAGTTATGTTTGTCATATATATGTTTAGATGATAACCATGTAATAAAGAGCTCTGTATCTAGAAATAGTTGAGATTTAAGCTTGAGAATTATGTACATGAAAGTAAGGATCAAACTTTTAAAAGTAGCAGAAATATCACATAACATTATAGAAAGAGAAATATCAGTGGCTCTAGGCTAAGCCCTAGGTGGCACCCAAAGATGGCAGGTGGTGGAAAAGGAAATTCTAATTGTTAGGTACCTCTAGATTTGTCAGTATAGTATTGCTCAGGCATCTCTCATTTCCTAATATTGAAATTTTGAACACAATTGCAGAATAAATGAACTAAAAACAAATTAAAGTCACATTTACTTTTTCATTCTCTTAGGTGTGTATTCAGTTCTCTTGTGTGAATAGTAGCTTTGACTAATTTATGTTGTCTTTAATTTTTTATTTTTAAGCAGCCAACTCTTCCTGCCAAATAAATAGAGTCATCAGTCATCCCACTCTTCCCATCAGCATTACTGCTCATGAAGATAGGCACATCAAATTCTATGATAACAATACAGGTAAAAAAATTACTAAAAATGGATTACTGTTAAAGCAAAAAAAAAAAAAAAATTCCACTATAAGTAGGCTGATTTTGCTATCTGTTTGTGACTTTATCATCAGGGAATAGGCATTGAAACACAGATACTCTCCCAGCTCAGTTTCTGTTCATTTCATCCAAATCTGCTAAGAACTGTTTGTCATGATAGCATATAAAGTCATTTTGGTTTATTTAATAGTAAGTACATGCTATATTTTGGCCCTGGAGTCAAGGTTATGATGAGGAACGTAATGAAAATTTAATTCAAATACCAATAAAAATGATCTCTTACTGTGAATATACTGGAGGAAAGTAGAGGAAAAGGCATAGGATCATTATATTTTGTTTGAAATTATTCAATTTTTGAATAGCCTTATTGTTCAGGTGGAGAACCCCTGATTCATTTGGTTTTATTTTATTCATTTTTCCGTGGACTGATGATCTTTTTTGCATTATAATCCTGTTTGTTTCTGATTGATTTGAATTGGGGCTTTCCCAGTTTTTATTGGATTACATCTCACTAGTCTAAAGGAAATTCATAAAGAGCTGTGCTGGGAGAAAAACACTGCATTAACAGCCATATTTACCTGAGTGTCTGCACTTGGCTTTGTAAATATGTTGACTTTTGCTGACTTTGCTTAGCTGTGAGTGATGAGTAATTTAATATTCTCAAACTCTTTCTGTATATTGTTTCCACCAAAGTTGTGGCCCGGTTTTCTCTCTGTTCCTTTGTCCCTGTCTCAGTCTCTTCTGTTCCCGTAATCCATATAATTCCCCTGTAGCTAAATGATAACAAAGTAGGTGATTAATGCCTGAGTTCTAGTTAATGCATGTGGCTTACTGACTTTTATATTGTGATTGAAAGACAAAAATATAACCTGAAATTTGAGCTTTTGTTTCCCATTATTACCATGGCTAGATGGGGAAAGAAACACTCTTGTTTTAGCTGATGAAAAAAGCTATTGATACAATAAATACACAGAGAAGGATGACTGGAGAAACCAGTGTAATGTGGTAACTAGCATATATTCAGGATGAGGAAAGCTATTAATAAAGAGTGACGATCTCTTTTTCCAAAGGCAAACTGATCCACTCGATGGTAGCCCACCTAGAAGCTGTTACAAGTTTAGCAGTTGATCCTAATGGCCTGTACTTGATGTCTGGCAGTAAGTACATCAACTATGTATTATTTATTTATTCTTATCATTTTCATGTTAATGTAATTTTTCCTTTCCATTTCTTTTCTTTTGATATAGGTCATGACTGTTCAATACGTTTATGGAACCTAGAAAGTAAGACATGTATCCAAGAGTTCACAGCTCATCGGAAAAAGTTTGAAGAATCAATTCATGATGTAGCTTTCCACCCATCCAAATGCTATATAGCCAGTGCTGGGGCTGATGCACTGGCTAAAGTCTTTGTATGACAGAATGCATCTTCTTCACCTTCTAGCTCTTTATAAATAATTGACTGCACAAAAGAGATACAAGAGACCAGGGCAAGAATCAACCACTTTTGCCCTTTTGTTCTGCTGAAGGAGCACAGAGAACATTTGTTAAAGTATAGTTTTGCAATTCGTATACTGTTTTCTAAAACTAAGGTTTGTTCAGTTTGCTGCAAGCTCAGCTGAATCTGTGAGCCTGAAAACTGTTTCAAATTTTTCCCAAAATAGGAATTTTTATTTCTAAAATTGTTCTAATTCGCTAGGCAGGCCTGAGCGAACATAGTTTAGCTTGTCCCCTATTGAGTAAATGGGGCACAATATAAGGGATAATTAAAAAGCTTGATGGCTGGGAATGAGTAGAGGAAGAGCTGAAATTTAGACCTAGTTCCCCCCTGAGAAATCTTGTTAAACACATTAGGTAGTCAAAACATTAATCTTTACCATATCTGCTGAACTAACCCCTATGTGCATAATGACCACGCAGTGTTAAAATGAGTTTTTAATTTAGCTCTCCTTTCCGCTGGTCACATAAAGCACCTGGCAAAGCATTTTACCTGTTAGGGGAAAAAGAAAAGACATGCAATTATATGTTAAATATATTATTATTCAGAAATGCTAAACAAATATTCAGTTTGTAAGCAGATATCTATATTGTATTACATTTTCGAAAGTGGATTTGGTACCATTCTAAAGTTTAACTGTCAAAAAACACTCAACATTATGAAGAATAGTTGATGGACTCTGCTTTTACTAAAGGATTTAACTTAATTCAGGTGTAAGATTCTGTTTATTTTTAAGGGCAAGCAGGGCATATCTTTATAATAATTTCTATTAATTTTAAAATTCACTTTATTCATGTGATATTTATAGTATCAGAATGATTATTTCATATTGATAAAATCTTAACTTTTCAGTGGCTGAAAAGATGGTAGTTATTTGCAAGTACTCATTTATCAAAACCCACATAACCATGTTTCAGATGATCTCTGCTCTTTCTTTTTGTCTCTCATATTCAAATTATCTGACACCTGCCAAAAAGTAGTTCATAATTATGTTTTAACAGCCCAAAGGGAATGATTAATCTCAGTCAGCTGATTTTGCAGGCACACTAAATAAAGCAAATGTTTCATACTTCAGAAGTCCTCTATTAGCATCTCGCATAAGAAGAACCTCTTGAAAATCTGGATGGAAGAGTTCAGTGTATAATATTGGATAAATAGCTTTCTCTCTCTATTCCTCTCCCTTCCCCTCATCCATTGTTTAATTTAAAACACAGCATGTTTTAATGGGCAGTGAATCAATATTGTTTCTGGGGAAAACCATATCTTAAAGGACCAGGGCTGCCTGAGCTCCTTGCCCCTGACCGACATGTGGTCTGTCAGCTCTTGGGATTCTCATGACCCTACTCTCTGAACCTGTTGTACAGACCTCATCCCTGCAACTCTCACCTCTCCTTGCACACTCTTGTTGGCTCAGAATGTCAGAGACCAATGTAGAAATTAGAAATAAATTACTAATGCCCAACTTTTCAGCAAAATGTATATATAATAGGCTCTCAGACTTGAAAAAAAATCCATATCCATAAACATTTTAAAGTTTTAATATAATTCCTACATTCCTATCCCCACATATTCCATTGTCATAACAATTGCACTTCTAATGATATGTACTCCTTGACGAATTATTCTGGTGTTGATGTGGATGATAATTGACAATTTTTCTTTAAAATTTCTGCTTGTCTGCTTCTAGAATTCTTCAGTATACAGGCAGATTTTCTTTAAAGTTAAGGACCTGTGCTAAATTTGCTTGGTTGTTATACAAATATGCTTTGATATTTTGGCACAGCTACCTTGTCATTTCACCTGTGCTTTGGTTAACAGTAGGCTCAAAGGACTCCTTTGTATAATCAAATGAATTGACCTGGACATGAGCTACCACATCATAGCCAAGCAACATACCAGGTGAATGTTTCTATTCCCGGGCAGATATGGAATTCCACATTGTGTTTGGTGAATTCCTCTTTTGATTCTTCACAGAGTAAAGTAATGGTGTTGCCAGCCTAACATTTGTAGAAGGATACTGGAAAATTCTAGCCAGGTGCCCGCTCTTGGCTTACTTATGATGGACAGCTACAAAGCTGTTGTTCTACCATTATAGCTTTAATTACTTTCCAAGGTAATTAAAGGTCTTCAGTACCTTCTTTATTTATGTCACCAAAATTCTCAAAGCCAAGACTTTCTTTTCACCTGCATTTTATACCTCACGGTTGAAATTTTTCTGTTATGAGTAGAAAATAACCATGAGATATGTAGACTCTAGTGCAAATGATGGAACTGTTGCAAGTTCCTTAGGAAGCCAGTGCTGTGCCCCTGGAGACTGTACATAGAGACAGAGATTCTGCTAGCGCTGTGTTCTCAGCCGAGCAGTGAGCCAAAGCTGCCTTCCAGCCGGATAGAAGCATATACATGTGTCTGATTTTTCCCTCAGCCTATCGAAAAGGCAAACAAAGTTCACCAAATGAAAAAAACAAAAATCATGATTTGAACAGTCATTGAAATGCTTTCATAGGGCTTGGTTTGTAAATATTTTGGATGAAATGTTTTGGAATAGTATGAAAATTATCAAGAGATGTGGGTTCCTGCCTTATTTTCACATGCTGTGGATACATCTCTGGGAGCTCACAGCACCCTTCTTAAAACTCAGCTGTCATATGGAGCTCATTTGCTACTTGGACCATAGATTGATATTTAACATAAATGATATAATGACCTTCAGTATTTTTCTATTGAACAGGTTTATCAATTTTTGCCATTAAACAGATAATTAGTTATGCAAAGTATTTAGCTTTTATAATCATTTTAGTTATGACTAAACAGGGAAATTGAGCTGCGTCACTGATAATGAACTTTGTGAGAAATTTTTTGTTTATCTGACTTCCATTCCTTCAGTATTCTTGCTATAAATTTCTTTTGGAGAAGATGAAGATTTATTTGAAAGTGTCTAAAATAAATGTATGTAAATTTTATAAATATATATTATATATATTGTAGGAATATATATAATATATATATATAGACTATATATATAAAACCATAGGTGCATTGTACTGTTTTGTATTCTCACTTTCGGAGGTAGTGTACACAGCAGGTGATGATGAGTACGATGAGTGTTGTGCTGTTTGCTTTTGCAGTATAATATATATAGTTCTAACTGTTTAAATTACTGTAAATACTATATACGTTATAGGCTAGCATGCTTGTTTAAAGACTGTCATTCTAGTTTATTAAAATCTGAATGTAAGAAAACTTGGCTATTTAAATGTGAATTGAAAAATATTCCAATCTCAGTACTGAACTATTTCCATCAAACATTCAGGATTTTTAACAAAACAGGTATCATCAAGAAGGCAATAGCTAGAGAATGAGAGGTGCCTTTAAAAAAAATACAAATGCAGCCTTACAGTGAGGATGAGGATTGAGTTTGGGGGGGAGGGGGAGAGAGAGAGAGGATAATTGTGTGTGTGTGTGTGTGGTGTGTGTGTACACGCGCCAATCTGTGAAGGTCCTGATTTGTGACCATAATGTCTTTTTAATGTATCTGCTCAACTTCTAGGACTTCAGGGGACATTTCATGCGCTGTCTTTGTGCTCTTCTGAGCACCATTTATACTTTCCAAGAATTTTGAATGTGAATTCCTAAATATTTTAGTAGTGAAGAAAATAACTCTTATCTCATTACAGTCCAATTCAGGTAAAAGGAGAAATGATTGGCTCACTAAAATTATGGGATCTCATTCATGTTGGCTAAGTAAATGTAATTTTTAAAAGCTCACTTTTTTTTAGTATTTCATATATTTTCCCCTTACACAAGAGTGTGTCATGAAATTCTTATGTAATGAAGATTCAAGTAGTAAAAATTATTTTTAGATAAACACCAGAACTAGTTAAAATTCCACCTAAGAATAGTATTTAAATGGCATCTTCATATCTACCTCTTTGTCATTGCTGCCATTTTAACTAAAGCAAATTTTTATGACATCTGAAATGATGGTTGGATGCAATTTAAAAATCTTTGTTGGTGCTTTTCTCAGGCTTTGTCATTTAAGTTATATTGAACTAAGATGTCACAAATCAGATTGAAAGACTTAGAATTAATTTTGATTTTCTTTTGAAAGAACTGCTTAAATTTTATCATTAATATTGATAGTTGAGATAGTTAAATCTCTGGTTAGTATATATATACTGTCTGTGTGATGTTTTCAACCAAGAGCCAAGATGTTACTGAATTTATATGGAAAAAGAGCTCTAAGTATAATTTTCTTCAGCTTACTTTATTTTTTGAAAACTATTTCAAGGCAATTAAGTACATAATCATTAGTTTTATCTGCTCATCAGTTGCCTCCATTACTGTTTCTCGTTTAGTTATTTATATAATTGCAGACCTTTAAGTGTTTGACACTGGGACTCAGGTTGTACAGAAGTAGTTGACAGGAATTATACGTATATTTTTGTGACGTGTATCAATTTCTGAAGTTCATTTTAGGCTAAGGTCCAGAAGACTAACCAGCTGTGTTTAGAAACGGGATAGGTCGTTGGTAAATGATTGAAATAATCTTTACCTTTGCCACTGAAGCCTTTTTAGTTGGCCATATTCATTATCCAGCTGGGTTTCCATGTCAGCATAAGGGACAGGAGGTTGAGAAAGTATTTAACAGATTGCATCAGTTTTTGTGTTTGTTTGTTTTTAATTCTTAAGACAAATGTAAGGCCAAACAGAGATCCGTAGATCCCACTTATTTATTCTAGCAGTATTCCTGAAGTAGTGCTTAGGGGTCAGAATTTTCTGGATCTTTGCTAATCAAGCTTTAGATTTGATTTTACTGGGACCACATGTTTGTCATCCCTGTGATGCAAATTAGAAAGCTCATTTTAATTTAGGTTAACTGTAATGTCTGCCTGGGTTTTTAACAGGCTGTGAACCAGTGAGTGCCTTGTTTATGTAGAATGATTTTTCCCTGGTTGTATATTAGCTCCTCTCTGAAAACATCTCAGAGAATGGTATCTTAGTTGACTTGGAGAGGGCTGTTTAATTTGGTGTTATCAGCGATCAGAAAGTCTTCAGTGTGTCACATACCTCCCTCCCTACTTTTTTCTTATTGTTTGGCCGAAGTTTACCCCCTTCTCCACATCGTTTTCCAATCCAGATGAAGAGTTACCCCCTACACCCATCCCAACTGTACAATCTAATAACTGCTTTTAGGGGGATCCACTTCTTTGTAATCCTGAAATCTTTCGGTTATTTTGTGTGTTCTCAACTTCAGTTTACTAGAGCTGACCTCAGGGCATCACCAGTTCAGATTCCTATATAACTCCTTTTCTCCACTCCCTTGGCTCCAAACTGGTGAACCCTGGGCCAGATTGTTTGATCTTCAGGTATTTTAAAAATTAGTTATAATATCAATTAATGTAAATTAATCCAAATGCTAACTTTTGTGGTGCAAGAAGTTTCTTTTGTAAATTCAGGGTATGGATAAGCTAATTAAGATATCCTTTTTTGGTGGCTCTAAGTGTATTATTTGTTTTTAAATAAAGTGTACAAATATAGATAATGTGCTATAGGTGTCTCATGAATTGAAATAATTGTCAGATTTGGAATCCAGTGTATTCGCAGTTAAAAATACTTTACTACAACCTGATTTTGTTATTTGGGGTGTAGAGGGGTACAGAGAAATAAAAGGGTATTAGACAAAGTAGATGTGAATCCAAAATAATAAACCAATCTTTATTATGAGAACAGTGGAGGAGTTTATCGTATAGAGTTTGGACCTTTGGAAAGCCAGTAAAATGAAAATAGCCCATAAGATTAGATCAATGGTACTTTCAGGGACACAGGTTATTTTTTTTCAAGTGTTCAGTTACATAATTTTTAAAAATTATACACACATGTATAGAAATGTAATGGTTTTTTTCCTTTGTTTGGCTACAGACAAGCATTAGCCTTCTCCTTTCCCCTGCTCCTTCAAATCAACATTATTTCTCAAATGCCTCCCTGCCTCGAACTCACAAGCCCCCTGTTCCAATCTGTAGTCACAATACTGTATGGAATCTAAAAGCTACCCCTTCTGATGTCCTTGAAACTATCCACTGTTCTTTTATGTTTTGTATGCTGCTATAGCGCTGAGTGTTATATCCTTTGGTGTATACACATTTTTCAGTAGTGTGAGAAATGTCCCTTTTGTTCCTTTTAATGAGAACTGAGACATTTTTGCTTGGAGTTATTTTAATATAATCTAGCTCAGATTTTCATGGACTGGTGGACCCCTGGGATCAGCCCAGGTTCATGGTGGTGTTCTGACTTGGATTGGGTTTCCCAAGACTACCACTGAGGTTTTGAGGGGCCCCGGAATTGTCGTGGCACTTAGAGTATTCCCTAGGAAACCTGGGATTCTGGCAGGACCCTTTAACCCAACACAGCAACCATGAAGTAGCCCTCCACTTGTTAACGTCTCGGTTACACCTGTTGTTTACAATGAGTGGGGCCGTCCAATTCTAAGGAGGAGCACTGACACACAACTCCAAAAAAATTGAATTGATATTTTCTGGAACACAAATTTTAAGTTAGTGTATTTTTTCTACTTTCAAAACCAAACAATCCAAAATACACTAAACAAAAAAAAATGACTCACTTTAAATTTCACTTAGATCCTGCAAACCCTATCCCTGTGTTATTCCTAGTTGTTATTAGACTAAAGGTAATGGTGGTTTCGGTTAGAGTTGAAGATGAATCTGACTATCTGGGTAAACAGTATCGACCATATACTGCTAGTTGGAAGGGACTATTTCATAGAAAACTCTCCCGTCCTTGGTGATTAGCCATTCACCTTTCATGAAGACTGGTCCAGATGCCTAACTCCACATTTTCTTTTCCTGTGTGCCTCTTTAAAGAGATAATTAATCCAGTGATGTAAAGGAGAGCCCACAGTAAAACATCTGTTAAATAGCACTTGGAGTACTTGGAGTTAGTATTTATTAATTCATGTACCAAAGTTTTTCATGCCCTTGTAAGATCCACTGCATATACCAGGTTCCCAATCTATAACCTCAAACCAAAGATATTTTTGAATTACCTCGTATAATAGCAGCATCAAATTAAGGGTAATGGTAAGGACACCCATCACCCACAAATGAGAATTCCGTATGAAAAACTTTAATTAAAAGAACAGAACAATTTAATGTTAAGCATGAGTTGTAAAAATGTTTGTGATTTATATAAAATGTGCTGCAATGTTGAAGTATAGTAACATTCCATTACTTCTTTATGGGAGTGGGACCAGGGCAAGATTAACTTACTTTGGAGCAAAAGAAATTTCATCAGAAACAGTTTACTTTGGGTGCTGGCTAATGGGTCAGGGTGTGGGGAAAGAAGTACCACACTGAGAAGGAAGAGGCCGCCACTCATTTTCTCCCTTTCTCTTTAAATGGCCTGGAAAGTTGACCTCTGAGGTCCTTTTGACCTCTAAAAGTAAATGATTCCAATTCTGACTTGTCATTGCTTCCTGTTACCTTCAGGTTTTTAAGAAATACATCATAATTATCTTAAAGCCCCCTGGTAAAGTGTGAGACAATATAGCTTTTATTACATTTTAGGGAACGATACTAACATAGGCCCAGGTGTGCCATGCAATCTGCGTGTCAGAATGAAGACTAGACATGTAAGAAATGTCCAAATGTGGCCAAGTGATAATCTCATGAAAAGACAGAATCATTTCTATCTGATCAGTTCTGCTTTGAATGATTTTGATTGCTTTTAAAAGCATTTAAAAATATATGTTTACATGTTTTTCTACAGACTTGAGCCTACATATTTCGGATAACTGGTTGATGGAATAATTTCACTCAGTGTGTATTTTAGAAAAAGAACTCAGTGGTCTCACATATCTTTTGACCGTCATTGATCAATAACACTCCTATCACACACAATGCCCAATACTCAACTGCTATGTAGGGATGCTTTTATATGTGGTAAATGTCTCAGCATTTTGCTGAGAGGAAAAGCAATAGTCCTGTGTTTAGCTTTCAGATAAGCATGGAGCCCTATGCATTTGATACATGTTAAAATGAATGGAACATTAAGATACTAATAATGTTAACAGTTGTGTCCCCCTCAGAGCTAACAACATTAAGGTTAAATTCTACCAATTTGCCGTTCACAGATTTTAAAAGTATGCAGGTGCAACCAAAATTTACTTTTAACAATCAGTTCACTTAACTAAAAGCCTCGTTCTTCAGTGAAATAGTACCTGTTAGTTTTCTTGTCTGTCTCAGGGTCAGAGAAATCCGGCTTTCTCCTGACTCAAAAACATTCAGACTTTAGCTTATTCCTTTTGGACAGCCTTTTGAACAAGCAAGACAGTAAGCTCCTGTTTGTCATTGCTGTAGGATACTTAGGAATACACATCTAATTATTCCAATTAAAAAAAAAAAACAGTAAAGCTTGCAAGCAGACTTTTTTTCTCTTTAGAAACATTGTTACTTTCTAGAGGCAGAAATGATTTTACTTTTGAACTTGAAGGCAGATCCAGGCAGACTGGTGCCCTGGGTTTGAGTCATGTACAGCTTGCCTCTGCAAATAAACACAAAAATTTTATTTTGTTTGATGTTTTAGAAATTATTTTGAGTACAGAGATTGGCAAGGAAGATACAAGTTTATTTCACATCATCTCTTTTAAAGTACTGATTTCTTTGAGGCATGGGTAAACCCATAGGGTTATGAGCTTCATTCGGAATGCCTTGATTCTACCCCATCCTCAACTCGGATTTTACGTATTAAGTACTGCTTGTTTGTGAACTAACAAAACAGTTAATGGTTATTTAGGTCCCTTGAGGCAGGGACCAGAGGGCTGTTTTTTTGTTTGTTGTTGTCTGTTTTATATCCCCCTCAGCACCTCTTCTGGTGCCTTACCATGTAGCAGGTACTCAGTAAATATTTGTTGGCTGAGTCATCAGAGAACACATTTCTGAAACTCTATGCAGTTCATCTAAGACAAAAAAAAAAAGAAAGAAAAAGAAAATCATCCCTGCCAGTCCCCAGGCACTCTCAAACGTATTTAAAGCCGTGGAGCTGATTCTAAGATTGAGTCCTGTCTATGCCTTGAAGTGAGGAAGGACTTGGACCTCACCTGGAGGTAGCAACAAAGCCCAAGGAAACACCTTCTTTCTGCCTGCACTGGAACCGGGCAAAGAATATAGGGGGTGAGGAGTTGCCTCCCAGCCCTGTTGTGATGGCCATTCTTTCTCTAACCTTCCCAACACCAACCTGCTGGCCCCTGACCCCTTAACTGGAGCTCCTCTAGCCTGGAACCTAAACCTACCTTGACTTTGTCAGCCCAGACCAGGTCCACCACTCTTTCCTTTCGACCCTCAGGTGGCCCTGCTGTTCCTGAAAGGCACTTTTTCTCCAAGGAGGAAGGAAGCTCCTCCAGTAGACGCTTGTCAAGAGACGCATTCCTCTGGGGAGCTTGCTTTGGAGTTGAAGAATCTGGGACAAAATCCCTCAGAATGTTCTCAGGGCTGCTTGTTGTCTTAAAGGTTTGATAGTAATTACCTTAACGTCTATGAACTCACCTAGGAATAGCTGGGTGTTGTCTTGGTTTGCAACTACGCTCCAGCAGGGCCCAGGCGGCTTGTGGCCTTGAGCTGAACAACTTAATTGCTTCAGGAGTAAAATAATCAACAGGTTAGAGTAGATAATTCTATTTCACAATCGAATGCCTTTTAAAATCTTAATTGAATCAGCAGAGCATGAAATATTCAACTACATAAATCTCAAAATATTAAATCTATCCGGTATGTAAAATTGTTATCTCTTTTTTACTTATTAATTATTTAATTATTAAAATATGATTCTTTTAAGATCAACACAGCACATAGGAAAGAACAGGATTTTGGCCAAGACAGGAAACATTTATTGTCACACTGTAGACAAGCTAACTCTTCTGAGTTGATTCTTATCTATGAAATGGGGATTATAGAGCTACCTAATTAGATGGGTTTGAGATAACAAATAAAACACCCGATAAAATCAGGCGGTAATAAGCATACAACAAATAATTATTATTCACTCCCTGAATCCAGACTTCTTGTGATTCTGCCACACTCCTGATAGCTTCTAGAATGTCAGGTTTTGAAGAGAAATAAGGTTTAAATGAACATCAGGAGTAGCCTTGAAGACGTACCTAAAATACTGCTTTCCTCAATATCCGAGTGCCTGTTATGTACCAGACAGTTCTTGGTGCTGATGTTCAGCAGTGAACAAAATTCTTTACCTGTTGGAGTTTCCATTCCAGTGGGTGGGAAACAACACATAAGTAAAATGTATAGAATATTAGTGATAAGTGCTGAGGAAAAACAAAGCATGGGAGGGAGATTTTATGTTTTTCAGATTATAAGAATGATACAAATTAAGAGAACTATAATACAGTTAAAAGAACACAGAAGGGCAATAAATGAAATGATAAAGTTCATGATGCAAAGCTAATAACACACCGTCCATGTCACCCCCACCTCCCTTGTAATAGCCCAATGTCATATCTTTATTGTTCATACAAATACCTATACACATTACATATAGGGTTTTGTCTTCTACCCATTACTCTGCAACTTGCTTTTGAATTTTTATGTGTATTGTGAGCACCTTATAAGTCTATACATATGTAGCTTTCTTTTGAATTTCTTAATATACAATTTTATAAATGAGTGTTTTTTTGTTGGGTCAGTTTGCTTTAGATAAATTCGGTTATGCATATTTTCTGTATCTTTTCTCATCCAACAATGTGTTATTAAAATCCCTCCAACTCTATCTCATAGCTCTTATTTCACTCTTTTATAATGCTATATAATCATGATGATGACTCACTAAACTTCTTCCATTACCAATGGGCATTTACTTTGTTACCAGATTTTTGTGATCATGGTAATTGTGTCTGTGCACATATTCATGACCTGGATGGTTTAAAGAGTCCCTGGAGTAGGATTGCTGGGTTGAGGGAGATGTAGATTTAAAATTTTGAACACATGTTGACAGATTGTTTCCCAAAAAGCCTGGAACAATTTATGTCCATCAGTAAGTGTATAAAAATAGTCTACTATTTATACCCACTAATAGTAGCTACTGTATCATTTAAAAAAAAAAAACCTGTTGGTTAGTATAGTGATTCCTCAGTATTATTTTATTTGCGTTTTCCTGACTACTGAAAACCCAGACAATTTTTCCTATGTTCTTTGGTCATCTGAGTTTCAATCATAATTAAATTACCTATTGTATTAGTGTGCTATTGCTGCATAACAAATTACCACAAACTTAGTGGCTTAAAACAAAACCCATGTTATTACCTCCTAGTTCTATGGTTTAGAACTTCAAACAGGCTTGATCGGGCTCTCTGGTACCCAATAAAACTGAGACAAAGGTGTGTGCCAAGTAGCGCCCTTAAGTGAAAGTCCTGAAGAAGAATTCAATTCCAAGCTTATTTTGTTGGCAGAATTTGATTCCTTGCAAGTCTAGGATGCAGGGTGGTTGGAGGACAGAGGTCTTTGTTTCCTTGCTGGCTGTTCACCAAGCATTGTTCAAAGATCCTAGAGGTTACTCTCAGTCCTTCACGTGGTTGCCTCCATCTTCAAAGTTATCAAGGATTCATTAGCCCTTTCTTGTGCTCAACTCTCTGTATTCTCTTATGCTACCAACCAGAGAAAACCCTCTGCTTTTTAAGAGCTCATGTGACTAGGTTAGGCCCACCTAGATAATTTCTGTATGTTAAGGTTAACTGGCCAGTAACCTTAATTACATATGCAAAATCTCTACACTCTAAATACACCGTTGTCATGGGAGTAACCCAGTGGAAAAAGATCCTGGGAGTCATCTTAGACTCTGCCCACCACAAATATTTATATTCTTGCTTCTGCCTTTACATTTATTTTTATTTTTATTCATATTTTTGTCCATGTTTATATTGTGTTTGGCTTTTAACTAGTTTATAGGAGCTTTTTGTATATTATATGTATAAGACTTTCTACTCTTGGTTGCAAACATTTTTTCTAACTATTGTAAGTTGCCTATTGACCACATTAATAAGTACTTTTTCCATAGAACACTTAGCTATTTGGATTTTATTCTTAAGGGGAATTGCATATTTATATTTGTATTCACATTTAAAATTTTTATTTTTTCATTCATTTTTCCATTTTATTAACACTGTGTTCATATTTGCAATCTTTTAAAAAACTGTAAGTGCTCTTTGTATATTGTATATAAACTCTTTCTCTTAATTTGCAAATTTTCCCCAAATCTATAATTTGTTAACCATATTTATAATTCCTTTTCCCATACAAAACTTTATATTAGGATATAGTCAAGTATATTATTTTATTTTACAATATATGGACATTTGTGAATATATAAAAATTTCAAAGTATTCTATATTGATTAAGGTCTTCAGTCCAGGGTGGCATGTATAGTCTAGAATGGCTTCTGCATTTTGATTTTGGTGCTTGTCGTTAGTGGTGTTCACTTTTGTCTTTACTCCATTTGAAATTTGTTTTTGTATCAAATACAAGGGATGGATTCCACTTTACTTTCTTCTAAGTGGCTTGCCAG
Organism: Mormoops blainvillei; assembly: GCA_004026545.1. Lineage (NCBI taxonomy): Eukaryota > Metazoa > Chordata > Mammalia > Chiroptera > Mormoopidae > Mormoops > Mormoops blainvillei. Next base: position 76,265 of record PVJD01002289.1, read on the forward strand.
TTGTTTCAGCACCCTTTAGTAAATTAACTATCTTTCCCCAGTGAATTGAAATACCAAGTTTGTCATATATTGAATTTTTGTATATAATGAGATGTCTCAATATACCTTTCTGTTTCACTTATAGTTCTCTTTACATATGGCAATATCATATAAATTCAATTACAGTGACTTATGTTTGTATACAGTGACTTTATAAAATGGCAAGGTAGAGCTTTTTCTCTCCCCACACTCCTGCCTACTGTTTTTTTTTGTTTGTTTGTCTTGTTTGTTTTACTGCCTTTCCCTGCTATTCTCATGCATTTGAAGTTTATAATCATTTTACCCAATTAGGTGTTGAAATTGCATGAAATTTTCAGATTACTTTTTGGGAATTTGACATATGATATTGTCTTCTAAGAACTAAGAAAATCATATTTTCTGTTTGCTCAGCTCTTGTCTAGATCTTAAGTAAGTATAGAGAGTTTTCTTCATTTAAGTCTTGTATCTTTTTTTATTAAATGTATTCTTCTTTCTTAGCCTTTTGGTCATTATTGTGAATGGATTTTTAAACCCATTTCCATTTCTAAAAGCTTATTATAAATAAAAAGCCTATTTTTTCTGTGTACTTATCTTGAATACAATCAATTTATTAATATACTTTCTAGATTTTCTCATTCATTCTAATAACTTTCCCTGATAATATAATGATGACTCTTACAAAAATAATTTAACTTTTCCCAATGTTTGACAACTCCTTTTCTAGAATCTTTGTTGTCTAAATATTATAGTGTTGAGTGAAAATGGTGATAGCAGGTATTTCTGTTATTGATTTTAGTTGAAATAGTTTGAGTATTTAGTTATTTAGAATATTAGTTGTTGCTATTCAGTGAAGAATATTCTTAAATAACATTTCCTGTTTTACCGAGAGATTTCATTAGGAATAGCTGCCAAATTTTCAGCACCTTTTGGTATGGTCATGTGTTATTCTTTAATCTGTTGACTAGCTAGATTATGTGTGGGGTTGCTGACATTAAACCACTCTTGTGTCCTTAGAATAAAACCTACTTGGTCATAATGTGTTATTCTTTTCTTATAAATCAGTATTTCAGTTGCTTATCTTTTATTTAGAACTTTAGTATGCATATTCATAAGATATTACTCTATAGATTTCCTTAGTGGACTATTTTAGCAGTTATAAGAAATTATGAAGGTCAGTAAAATGTGGAAGTAATCAGAAGTCTCACCCAGTCCTGGTGAGAATGTAAATTTAATCAAACATGTTGGAAAACCGTTTGGCAAGATCTACCAAAGTATAATATTCACACCGTGGAATCTAGTAATTCTGCTTCTAAGCATACATCCAATGAAATGCAAACATATGTTCATCAAAAGATATGTTCTGGAATATTTATAGCAACAATATTCGTAACAGCCTCAAACCAGAAACTACCTAAATATCCATCAACTGTTGAATGAATAAATACATTTTTGTGTATTCGTACAATGGACTATTATAAAGCAGTGAGAATGAACAGTTTATAACTACATACAACATATGAATGAACCTCAGAAACATTATGTTGAGCCTAAAAAGCCAGATATAAAAGAATACTGTATGCGTTCCTTTAAATAAAGGACAAAACAGGCAAAACTAATCTCTGCTAACTATGCTTTATGGTCATAAATGGTGAACAGTTCAAGCAAAAAAATACTCATTTTTCACACTCAGTTCCCCACGGCATATTGAGAAACTCAAGGTAGGTCAAGAATTTGCTCAGAATCTCATATGAAGACTCCTAGATCAGTAACTGAGGAGGTAGCTGTGTTACTCAGCTTCTCTATTTCCCTTACCTTTGGAAAGTAAGGACACAAAAACAGTTTATTTAACCATATTCCTTCTCTTTAAAATAGAAAGGCTGGGGGGGGGGGGGGGTTCCACATCGGAACACCTTCCTTTTCACCCCTGAGAGATCCAAAAGGCAACTGAGCACTTCAAAGTAACTTTCCAAGATCTTGGATCCCATGCTGCAGAGTAGAAAATAAAGAGAAAAATATAGGCACAAAATGTGGGGAGCTGAAAAAGATGGGATCTGGAAGAAGAGGGAAACAGCTGAGGGCAAGGTAGCTGGCGATTCACAGGTGAAAAGAGAGAAGACAAGCAAGAATGCTGTTCTACAGTCAAGAGAGCACTAACGCTTCAGTCAGCAGACCCAGGTTCACAGCCCAGCTCTCCTTCCCACCTGCGGCGTGACCTTGGCCAACTCCTTAACCCCTCTGAGTCTCCCTGCCCTCATTTGTAAAATGGAATACTAATTGAGGATGTAATGAACTGTGAAAATGTGTTCATCCCATAGCCAACTCCCAGTTATGACGGTCATCCAGGACCAGTCTCTCTCAAATGAAGTTTGGAAGAATGACTTTGAAGGACACATTTATTTCACAACATAAATTTTGTGGGTCTTCAACGACATGGTGAATGTAAAGCTGCAGCACGGTTCATGGCACATTGGGACTTCAAAACTGATGTCTGTGATTGGTTTTACTCTTGTCCCCAGAATTTCCCCAGGCCTCCCCAGCCTGGGAGTGCAAATAAAGTCATATGAATGAGAATTAGTTATGCAGTGGTATTGGCTTGTCCTCACTGGCATAGTGCAGGATCAAGTATTTTTTGAGGGGAGGTCTCTGAGGAATAGCCCAGATCTGTCCATGAACAAGCCTGCAGTTCTGCAAGGACAGTCTTGGCTGTCCATGTGGACAATCCCCACCCCCCACCCCCCGAGGCTGCCATGGCTCCACCAGTGTTTTGTTCCCAGAGATCTTTGCTAACTGTCCAGGATTAGAACTACTCCAGCATGAAAGGGTTGATTTTTCTACTTCAGGAGAATGCCCCCTCTGTGGGTGTTCCAGGCCTTTCATTTAGGTCACAGGAGCTGGAAAGATCCCCTGAGTTTCCACACGGCAGTTGTGCCCCAATTCAAAGAGAGTATTCTCTTAGGAGAAAACCAAATTACACCGCTACTTTGCCCTTCAGAAAACTTCATCTCCTCATTTATTTTGCTTGGTGTGTATCTTGGGCAATCATTACCACAGTGGTTTGTACCCCTCGACTTGTCCCTGTTCCCCCCTTGGGCTTTAAAATGCCACACAACTTCCCTATTGAGATTGGAAAGAAATTCCCTTTCACTACGATTGCAGGGAGAACCTGTAGAGTATTAAGATAATTGAAAAAAAAATCAATATCGTAATATCAAGATGCAGGTTTACCGATGCCTTAGGGATGTCAGACCAACAACAATTAAAATGATTTTGGGTCTTCTTTTGGTGTTTACATAGTTTCCATGACTCCCAGACCCTCCTGGTTTCTGTGCCCTAGGCAGTCATGTAAAGGCTCTTTGTTGAGAACCCAGATTCCAATTTGCCATTAACCTGAATACACCCTGCTCACCTCAATGAAGTGTGAAACTAGAGGAATCACAGAAAGGAGCTATTCAGTTGGAATTGTTTTTTATAAGAAAGTCCCAGCTGCCAAGCCGAGTATAGCATTTGCTTACTTGGGCAGCTTGTTTGCTACAGGCCCAGTTTGTGTAAGAGGGATGGCAGGAATAAAGTTAAGCTCAGTATTTTCCAATTACAGGACATTGAAAGAAAGAAAGAACAGAAAGAGAGAGAGAGAGAGAGAGAAAAGTCTGCATTGAAATCATGGTATTTCAACCTTACTTGTTTTCTATGTGGATGGTTATCAAAATAGTACATTTATCCTCAGACAAGCCTTCATACTAAAAACAGAATCAGCACCTAAGCCTCCCTGACAGGTTTCACAGCTGTCAGTAGCTAATGGCCTAGAAACAAGTAACATCTTGTAGTCACTGAGGCCACGAGAACTGAAAGGGAGTCTGAGAGGGACAGTCATTGGTTTTCTTGGGTAAAGCTTCTAAGTAAAACGGAGGAAGACTGTTATTTAAAGCCTGCATTCGGGTTTCCATACTCAGGTACTTGTGGGTGTGCGTCTGTCAGCATTCAAGACAACTTGATGCTTCAAGGAATTTCAAAAAGTTATTAATTACAAGGTGATCCGATTGAATGATGTCGTTTGTTAGTGGCCCTGTGGAAGGAGGCTGTATTGTGGGGTCAGTCCTTAATGGGTGGGGTCTCACTTTGTTCCCTCTGCAGGGGTCTTCCACAATTTCCAGATGAAGATCGTTGTGGAGAGTAGCGTGAGGGGGCCAGCTGATTCTTTTGTTTCTCTGACCTTGGAGTTCAAGAGTCACTCTAGTTTCCATCCAGAAATTCCCCTTTTACTTAAGCTACTGTGGATTGAGTTTCTGTTACTTGCAACTGGGAGAGCTTTAACCAGCACAACATCCCATGGCCTGGCCCCTGCCTCTTTCGCCTGCTTCATTCCCTGACACCCCTGCCTCAAGTTGCCAGCCGTCGTTCCGTCTGTGTGTCACCTGGTTTCGTACCTGCTTGCCTTTGTCCTCCTCATCCCCTCTGCTGGGACTTTTCCATCTTTCTTCATCTGGCTAAAACAGGAAAGAGCCGGCCCAGGAAGACTCCCCAAGCTTGCCCGTCACCTGTCATGTGATAGTCAGATATTATCTGTTTATGCGTGTCTCTCCCATACCAGCCAGCCTCTAAAGCTCCTTGGGCAGGGACTCATCTTATTCATCTTTGTACCCTAGTGCCTACCCCAATGCCTGGCACATGGTAAGTGCCTAAAGCATGTTCGTTCAATAAAACTCATGAAGGTAAACAAAAAATGGGATTGTTATTTCTGTAGGAAAAACGAGAGAGGGTGAGGAACAGTTACCCTATGGATAGATATTTGAAAAGGATTCTGTTTCTGAAAACAGTGATTGTAACATACATTTATGAAACTTAGGAGGGCTTTTGAAAGAGTGGTACAGTCTGGATGGAATTAGATCCTCTGTTTCTCTTGCCATCATGCCCTCTTTCCCTCTTCCTGAAATATCTCTGCCTCCCATTCTACCAGGGCCATTGTATTAGGGGCTTGGCACTGTCAGATGACTTAGACATAGTCAGAAGTAGGCTTCATATTCTGTGTGCCCTAATGAGAAGGGACTAAAAAGATCACTAGAAAATAGGGGGGTCAGGATTCTGTATCCAGAGAGCCTATTTATATCTGGGCAGGTCAGGGGTGGCTCCGGAGAGGAAGTGGCATTTGGATTGAGCTTGAAGGCTGAGTAGGAGTTTAACAAGAGGATGAGGAGCCCAATGTGTTCAGGGAGCAACAGGGACTATAGACTATACATTAAAATCACTCATCATAAGTGGGGGAACAATGGCTGTCCAGGGGATCCAGAGGAGTGATGGGGAAAGTGCAGTTCACACTGGACATTTAATAGACTTTGTACATTTAATAGATCCTGAGAATACACTCTGCAGAATTGCACATATATTTTAAGTTGTCACGCTGACTAAGAACCCCCTCTTCAACCACTTTGGTTATTACATATGCCACCATTTTAAGGAGCAAAGTTTTTAAGTATATTGTCTCCGCAGTCAGATTGGCTCTGTTTAATTCCCAGATCTGCCCCTCCCTGCTCTGCGACCTTGGGCAACAGACGCGATGTCTCCGTGCTTCAGTTGCATGATCTGTAAAGAGCAAATAATACTGGTGCCTCTCTCAGCAAATCACAGGGGTGAGTTAGTACACATGAAGCCCTTAGAACAATGCCCGGGTGTGCAGCAAACACTTGCTGTTAGGCACTGTTATGGTTTGATTTCTCAGGAGGTGATTTGCAATTGCCAGTCATGCACTTTGTGCATAATCCCATGGTATTAATTATATGGTTTTAATTGTTCATTTGTGTGTGGTTTCCCACTGAACTGTGAATCCCTCAAAGGCATTAGTTGAATAAATGTCTCTTTCCAGAGTAACTGAATTCATGCGTTCAAGTATATTTCCTACTTACTACATTTATGCGTTGGTAATCTAAGGGGAGAACTTTTCTTAAGGTTGTGACTGGAAAATAACATTATTATTTGGAAACTCCTCTTTGCGGCTGAAAAATCCTTGGGTTCAGAAGCATTATTTTCTTTATAAACCCATGCCAGTACCCCAAGAAAACCTGCTTCATGGAACTTTTGTCCTGTTCGAAGGAGTTTATGGAGCCCAGAGAAACGAGAAATACCTGAACCCTTGTCATTGTGCCTGAAAATTCATAGCAGAGACTTGTTGCAAAGCTTTTAGCAAAGAAATCGCTTTCAAAGAGCCCTAACTCCTGAGAGGTGAAACAGTTGAGTAGAGTTTAGGCATTATATGCACCCGGAGAAGCTGGACCGATGCTCCTTGTCTGCTTCTCGTGGTTGACTTGGAAGGGAGAGGGCAAGAGTTGCCTTAAGAGATTGGCTCCAAGTCTGCAGGACCCAGACAGCTCTGCACAGGTGGGACCAGAGCCCGTGGGTGTCCTGAACCAGGTGTGTATGTAGGATAGGGATGGGAGAGAGAGTCCAGGGTGTTCAGACCTCATAAGGCAGTCAAGTGAGTCAGTAGATTGGAAGACAGGAGATCTGATTCTAGTTCTGTCCCTTCATATTTGCACAACCACTTCTGGCCTGGGCTTCCTTTTTGCCATTGGAGGGTTTGACATAAATTGTCTCTGAGGTTTCTAGTGTAAGATTTCAGTGCTCCCCAGCAGCGTTGGACACAGTTTAGGTTGAGTAAGGTGGCATTTATAGCCAAGCCTCCCATGTCACTCATCACCACTAGGATCTTTATCTCCAAACTGCTCTGTGCAAACCCTGACCTGACCCAGCCCCACTCCCACCCCAGATTTCCCATCATGCCATGGGGAGCTGCTCTCTGTTGTCAGTGAGCTCCCAGAAGCCTCAACCGCTTCTTGCGCCAACCTACCTGAAACCTGGTTGTCTTCTGCAACTTCCCCGGTGGAGTCTGCGTATGCTCTCTCACCACAAGGATTTCAGGTCTGGAGTGGGGATAGATCTGCTCTTTGCCCCCATTGCTCTTCTAACCTCTCTTCTTCCTCCCTCAAAGCACCCCGTTCCCTTGAATGTCTATCCTCAGCCCTCCATCCCTGTCACCACCGCCTTCTCCTGACCTCCCGGTCACCTCCTCTCATTTGCTGAACATACCAGAGCTTGGCTCTGTAGTTCTTTCTCCATCCTGACTCTTGTTGCCGTCTTTGCTGACTTGAACATTCCCATAGACCATGCCAATGACCCCGTGGCCTCTGAGCGCCCAGCCGCCTCATTTCTGGTGCCGCTTTCCTTCCTGTGCAAACATTCGTTGACGACATACGGGCAGTGGGTCCATTTGAGGAAGCCCCATTTATCTTCAGAATTATAATTTCTATAACTAAGGGTGACTATATCATTTATTTCCCAAACTGGGACAATTTTGTGAATGAAGAGGACACTAAAATAATTAGAAGTATATTATTCTTGGAAATATTTACTTATTGATGACAAATTGGTTTTTATGCTAAGGCCCCGATAAAATAATTATATTCTAAAACTATTCTCTAAAGGAAAATTTTTCCTAAAAAATTAAATTACTTGTGCATGTACATTGAAGTGACATTGAAAGAAACTCCTTTATATTGATTATCTACACACTGAAAATTGTAGGCAGAAAAATTGTTCCAAATACTTAGTTTCTTAGCTGAATTGGTTAATAATAGTGCGTCATTGGTATCTTTACAAAGAATTTCCTTTTTAAAAGTAGTTTTTATAGTTTGAAGTTTTTGAACATATTTGTTTGCAATTGCCTTTAAAGTTAAATTTATGGTTAATAAATTTGAAAATTACTGACACCTTCAATTGATTCTTCTCTGTAGCCCACATTGTAAATTGATGATCTACTACTCTTGAGGTACTGAGAGATTTGTTCAGCTTTATGCAAATTCTGCTAAATAGATGATAACTTCACACATTGTTATGTAAATCTTTTGTCCCAGGTATTTACCCAGGCACTATCTTTTTGCCTCCATTCAGAATAGTATTTTTCAACACATATTTTTACAAAACATAACTTGTCAAATGTCATCTCTATTTGCAATTCTTTTGAACGTTTCTTGATCACACATGATTTTATATCCTAACACATGAGTCCTTGGAAGAAGCTGGGAGCAAAAAAGTGGAGTTCAACCAAACCTATCCCAACTTATGTTAATGCTACCACTAATGATAATATCTAGCTAACAAATTAAAAAATCCAGGACAAATGCTAAGCTGGACGGAACCCGGAAGAACAGGCGCAACCAGGGGCTGTCTCAGGAAATAGCTCTAACGCCGAGCGCTCAGCGGCGGCCCAGGAGTCCTCAACTCCAGCAGTATTTCAGCTTCAAACATGCCAGCGTTCGGGCTCCATTCCTGGAGACTCAGATTTCACTGGTGTTGGGACGGGAACTGGGAACCTGCATTTCAGTCTCCACTTGATTCTCATATGCTGTGTGGGCTGAGCGTGTCTGGACCAGTTTAATGCACTGCTTTTAAGCCAGATCAACTTGGCTCTCCAGGGCTATTCCTCAACTTGTCCTAAAGCTGGAAGTTATGGGAACAGTTTCTCTGCACCCTGGGGCATGTTGTCACCTTGGGCCAGGAGTGAGTGCACAGCAAGTTCTCTGGGGAAGGAGGAGAGCAGAGGGTGGCCTTGCCACAAAAAGCGTGACCACCACCCATGACACAGAATGATCACAAATAGTCACAATTTAATTAAGCAACTCCTGTATTGTCATGACAAAAATGAAACTTGTTGAGGCTTACAGAGTTCTAATGAGAAGTAAAAAATTTTTAAAAAGCTTTGGTTCAGCCTGTCATAAGTGCTGTACTCTATTCTGAAGTTATTTTGAAAACAGTTGTCAAAATGTAACACCCTCAGAACCCTCAAAAGAATATATAATTTCAGCTCACTCTACAAATGTGTGGTCATCTCTCTAACTCCAAGTTTTGAAGTATGAAAAACCCACACTGGCAAAGAATCATAACAACACCGTGTTCCTCCAGCCCTCTGTACCTCGCTGCCCCGCGTGTGCCCGTCAAGCACTGGGGTTGTCCGAGAGTTGTCAGAAAGGCAGAATTTGCCTGCTCTGAATTCAGTTCCGAGGCTGCGAGTTAAACTCTGTGCAAATGTTCTGGATGACTTTGGGGACCAATCTGTAGAGGTTGTCAAACTCGTCCACGAAGAAGGCGTGGTCCTTGGCAGGGTGAGTCGCAATGACTTCCAGCTCGTCCTGTGCAGCCCAGACGATGCCTATTGCATAGGTGATCACTCCTGTGAGGACAAAGTTTCAATGAAGCAAACGTGCCCAAGAAAAGGTACCGCTAATGAATCCTTGCCTTCCTGTTGCTCTGCTGGTTATTGTGTTTGAACGCAAGCAAATCCAAAATCAGAAATGTGCCTCAAAGCACGAACATCTGCTGCATGCCCACAGTAACAAAATTAATATAGTTGCTATCTCATAGGAGTTTATAATCTTTTGAGGGCATAAAACAGATGAGATCAGAATTTCATATCCATGAGCAGCAGAGGGGATATTTTGGGACAAGTGAAACTTTTGGTGCCAGGCAGATCTTACCACACGGCACCCTGCTCAACCTGTGTGTAGAGCCAAACAAAATTTCAGAGTCTTAAATGCATCAAAGAGTCAGTTCAAGATCTTTTGAATGGAAACGGCATTGAATCACTCTAGGCTTGCTTGAGGGGGACTTTACAAGCCACACACTCCAAGCTCATTCCAGTGCAGGAACACTGCACACGGAGCCGGCATCTGCTCTGCCACCGCCGTGAGGAAAGTGTTTCAAGAGAAGGGAATGGCCAACACTCTTGAGTGCTGCAGGGAGGTCATGCAAGATGAAAACAAAAGAGGGCTCATTAGATTTAGAAAACACAAAAACAAGACCAATGTCTCCTGGAGAGAGCAATTTCAGGGGAGTAGATGCCAAAGAAATCAAATGAACCGCTGTGAATTGAGAGTGGAAAAGGAACGAAACTATAGAGGGACAGCGCGGATAACTCATCCTTCCAGGAGTGTGGCTATGAAGAGGAGGAGGCAGGTCATAGCTGGAGCAGAACACAGAGTCAAAGAAAATGGTTTTGTTTTTTAGGAAGGGGAAGACTTGAGGATGTCTAGATGCGAATGGGAAAGAAGACAGTAGGAGTAGAGGGGTTGGACGACAACAGGGAGCAAGATGCCCCAGGGAGGAGAGGGCCGATTCAGAGACAAGGTGTCTGTTCTCAGAGGGAAAACAGGGGGACTGCCTGGTGAATGGTTCCTGATTTGGGTTGGAGGCAGCTGGTCAGCAGGTACATGACCTTAACTCTAGAAAAGCGTATTCCCATACCACAGAGTTGAGTGAGGAAGACGGCCATGAAAGAGACAGCGGAGCCAGGGTGCAGCCTTTCTGCCCAGGAATTGCTCCCCCAGCTGCCCACAGTGTCATTATCTTCAGATCACTCTCTCCAGAGTCTTCTGGGTGCCCTGTCCTAATGATTAAAGAGCCCTCCACACCTCACATGGTTCTGTCCTAAGCTGCTTTCCAACTGTGGCTCATTAAACTGCATTTAAGCTGCCAGTCTCTTTTCTCACTTCTCCAGTGTCTTCTCTGAATATTGTCGATCCTGGGAACATCCAGCTTTGGGCTTTAAGATGCTAGCAAGTGGCAGAAGATCAGCTTTGCTGCAAGATGGGTCTGGCTTAGACTGACTAAGCCTTCATTTCTGCTCAAAGAAGAAAAGGCTGCCCTGCCCCCCAAAAGACAACACAAACAGCATTAGAAGTGTAGTTTTTCAGATTCCTGAGCCCACCCTGGTTGCAGAGAACCTTGAACTGGCACTTAATGGCAGATATTCACCCAGTCTTGGCTTGGACACGCTCCCAAGGACACGGTGTCCATTGCCTCCCTGTCAGTTGTATCTATTAGTGCTAGTTCTTTAGAGCTGCCCAGAACATGACAGCCCCTGTAGCTCCTGGGACATCTCCCTCAGTGTGCGCTTCTGACGAGGAGGCGGCCAAGGCCACCCTCTATATGTACCTCCATTGGGTGCGGCCCAGGGGAGGTACATATAGAAAAATAAGTGGAAGTGGAGCGAAGCAGGAGCTGGGGACAGGTGTTTGGAGAGAGCCTGAGAGCTCTGGACTTGCAGTCAAGAGCTGGCCCTCTTGGCTCCGCCTGCTCACTTTGGAACTTTGGGCAAGGTTGCTTCTGAGACCTAAACCATCTTCACTCTGCTGACATGAGCCCAGGGGACACTGTGACTGCTGGCACATGGGCCAGCTTCTGCCCTGCCGTTCCGAGTACTCTCCAAAGAGGCAAATCATGGGACGACTCTGCCCAAACCTGGTGTCTGGTTACCGTGGTTTCCAGGAGTCAGAACTGCTGGTTCCTTTTAAGGCTTGTTTATCTTTACCCCTCTTTGTTTCAGGAAGGATTAAAAGCAGCTTTAAAGAAGACTGAAAGTCCCGCGAACGAGCGCAAATTAAGAAGAGAGAAAACGAGCGAAAGCAACGCCTGCGGTGAGTGAGTCCTGTTTACCAGTCCTTATCCGCGGGCCTTTGCTGTTGACTGACCACTCGGTTTACTTTTATTACCGTTACTGTTAATACCATCGCTTGGGGTTTGGGTTTTCTTTAGGTCGTTTGTGCTTTTATGATATTTTATGATCCTTTTCAAAATGGTGATCATACATAGCTCCTGTGAAAGAGGCATTAAATGTGACTGGTTTTCTAAACATTTACAGAAATACTTTGTTCATTTTTCATGGTTTTCAACTTTCGGTGGCCCTCGTACAGTTTTTTTATATGGAAATAACTCTTTAAATGTTTTGAATGGAAATTTCCTTGTGGTCTCCCCCAAACCCCCAACATCTGGTTATCAGTTGCTTACAAAAGCAGTACTTTTCCTTTAAAACATTCATTTTCTTCAAATTTCTGACACAATTTGGTGTCCTCCATAACAAAGTAATGCGCCAAATTCCATTTTCACGTGTCACACCTTCTTGTGCACCGACTCAGGGTAGAGGATGTAAAGGAGGGGTGATGCCCCCCGTCACCGCAGCCTTCGGTTTGCCATGACACTGGGAACTGCCTCTGCGCGCCCTGCCTTATCTCTTCTTCCTCGCGCAGAGGGGCCTGCACTGTTTATCTCCACCCCCATACTCTCCTTTTGGTTTTGAACATTCTATTAAGTGCTGGACAAAAGCAGCGCATAGAAACACCGCCCCTTCCTCGTCCCACCGGCCCACCAAGCCAGAGAGGGATGCTCAGCACCAGACTGGTCAGCAAGACAAGCTTACCCTTGCGATGGGCAGCCATGGCTGGTATCCGGATGTCATCATAGGACCTCCCGTCGGTGATGAGGATCATTAACTTCCTCTTGTTGGGCTTGGACTTCTTGAAGAGCTGTTCCAGGGCGTAGTTGATGGCGGCTCCCGTGCTGGTACCACCACTCCAGTAGCCCACCGTCTTGATGGCATTAAGGATGTCAGGCTTGGTGCTGTACGCATCAAACCCAAACTCAAGTCGCTGCTCGTAGGTGTACTGCACAGCCCCGATGCGCGTGTCCGTCTCTGAAATCTCAAACTCTTTGCTGAGGTTGGCCACAAACTGGAGAACTGTGCGGAAGTTGCCCGTGCCCACACTGCTGGAGCCGTCAATGACAAAGCCAATGTCGGCCGAGTTGAAGCAGGTCTTGCTGCAGGCCAGCCGGTCGGTGTCACAGACCCGTTTCACCAGAGGCTGCACGGTCTTGTGGAGGCTGAACCAACTCGGCACGCTGATTGAGTAGAAGCCATTTGTTCTGCACACTGCCTGGAAGACAGAGCGGGGGGGACACCTGCCAGGTCAGAGGTTCAATTATCCAGCCTGTCATGATTACTCTTGACCACCAGGACAGGGCCAGAAGCAGACAGACTCTTTTTTCCTACACTAGTTAGTCCTCCGAAAGCTCTTTCTCCATCTCTGCTCACCCAGTTTGGCACTCGCTGGGGCAGAGGCCCCTCATGTTACCTCTGAACTGGCTCCCACTGCCTCAGCCGGGTCTCTCTTTAGAGGAGAGCCATCCATTAAGCAAACCCGAAGGGAGGGGCGCAGCTCTGGTTTCAGCTTCATCTACCGGCCTCTGCAGATGCGTCAGCCCGTCTGTGCCGGCAGCCGGCCATAAGATTGGCACTGGTGGGCACTAGCACGTGGGAGGGCTAAATAATGCTTTTGATCTGATTTGGAAAACAAGACGCACATAAGAAATAGCTCAGGAAATGTCTCCAGCGCAGCCCTGGACCCGTGAGAAGGGGTCCCGTGTATGTCAGGTGTTGCAGCCATGCTCTTGGAGAGATTCTCTCATTAAACTCCCACCCCCATCCTACCAACTAGAACGATAACCCATCTGAAAGGAAGGAGCAAACCAAGGAGGGCCAGCTGGGAAGGGACACCCCCGAGTCCCTGAGACTGGAACATAAGTCTCTCTGCCATTAAAACGTAATCATTGTCCTCTCGACAACCCTGCCTCCAGGCAAAAAAATATTTACTTATGCCCAAGCTTGTTCCAGAAAAAATGTAACCCAGCTGCAAGTAAGCATCGAGCCGCCTGGTTGTGCGCTCCTGGAAGTGACCGGGCTGTATTCCCAAACTGGAGCACTTCCTCCTCACTGCTGCCTCTCCGGGGGGTCACAGGGAGACTCACAGACCTGAAGTCGCCAGATGAACTCATATAATTAAAAATTTATTTTAAAACGAGAAATGACTGAAAAGTGCCCTAGGAAATGTTTTTAATTGGTTTTATAAAAAACCTAAATGGGGTTCACAGAACTTTCCATGGACTAGGTGACATTTGAGGTGAGGGTTGAGGCTGAGCTGAATTCTAGCCAATGGATGAGGAGAGGGGTTGAGTAAAGTCCTGGCGGGAGAGAGCAGTGTGCTGGACGTGGACAGGAGACCAGCAGCCGGAGATAGGGCCTGTGTGTGGCAGTCACAGCAGATGGACAGGAGCAGAGTTTGAAAACATGATCTCCCTGACCTGGCTCAGTACCACCCTCCCCTCATTCATCGGATTGGTTAATTTGCTGTGTGCACGCTCATGCGTGGGCCAGCGTATGGCGCCCATGTGCATGCTCTTGTGAAGGCTCGCTGGGCTGCCAGATTGAGATCCTTGCACTGTGGGAGGAGCCTGGAAGAGCCTCTTTGTGAGACCCTGGGGACACTGATCTTCCCAAGGTGCTGGTGCAGGCCTCAGATCACCAGCCACCTGTGGGGTTTTGCTTTGAGGGGGTAATTCCAGGTTCCAGATGCACTAGTCCCTCACTGGAGGCCCTTCTGCCTAGAAGTGGGCCAAGCGCCCATCTGAAGGAATAAGACACAGCCTCAATGGCTGGTCCAGCTTTGCAAAGTGCAGGGAATCCTTACGATGGGTGGGTCTCTAGGCAGTTACATACTTTGTTTGCAAAGTTGGGCTCCATCACGTACTGTTTCTCATTTTCAACGGCACCTTCAATGGTGATGAAGAAGATGTTGATTCCTGACTCTCTCGCAAGTCTTGAAGCCTCCTCCACCTTGTCGGTGGGCCAGCCATCCACCATCACCACGGCCACGTTGGGAGCGCCACCTCTGTTTCCATTGGCTTTAGAAAAGAAGCTCTTGGTCACAAAGGAGATGGCCCGGCCTGAGAGAAAAAGAAAATTCATGCATGGAGCGATTATGTCCATTTTAATAATAGAAATAGATCACAGCAGCATAACGAGGTCTGTATTAACACTCTCATTCCCTCCCTTGTTTGTTGCTTTGTTTACCGCGTTCACAGTTTTTAGGTGTACAATTCGGCGGTTTATGTACATCACAGTGTTGTGCCCTATCACCACTATCCATTTCCCTTTCTGGTTTTACTTGAAGACTTTAATTTCTAATTGTCTCATATTTAAAAAAATTTTTAGGGACCAGCAAGCAGGTAAGAAAGACTTTCGTGAGAACAAAAACGTCCCGTCTCTGCCTGGGTGCTGGAACCCCACCAAGCCCCTAAACTGGTCGCATATTGTTTGTGATAGCATGGGTGGCGAGCGTGGACTCGCATGACAGGAGCCTCTGCCTGGCCTCCCGCAGCTTGGGGTGAGCCTGGTGCTGCTGGGTGTGGTGGCCTCTATGCCAGGCTCGACGAGGCCTTTTGTCCAGTTCCATGCCAGGCGTACGGTTGTGGCTTGTCAGGGCAGTGCCCGCGCCCACTAAGAACTGAGGCAGTTGTGTTTTAGTCTTGGCTGTGTTTGTTGCCCACTGGCTAGGTGGCCCTAAGTAGGTCCCTCCCTGTCTCTGTGCCTAGATTTCCATGACAACAAACTGCCTCAGCTGAGAGTAACTGTCGTTACTCTCAGGTATAAGAGTTATACCTCTCAGGTATATGAGAGGTATAAAGAAGCCTCCGATATGCCTTTCCCAAGCACGGGTTTTGTACTGTCGAGAGCCTCGGGGCGCTGGCTGGCATGGCTCAGTTGGTTGGGTGTCATCCTGCAGAGCTGGAGAGGTCACAGCTTTGATTCCCGGTCAGGGCCTGTGCCTGGGTGGCAGGTTTGATCCAAGGCTGGGGAACCCCTTCCAGGGAGTGTATGAGAAGCGGCCAATTGATGTTTCTCACATCGATGTTTCTCACATTGATGTTTCTCCCCTCCCTTCCCCGCTCTCTAAAAATAAATAAATAGAATCTTTAAAAAAGTAAATAAAAGAAAGAGCCTCAGGAAAGTTTTGGAGTCAGCTGGGGTGACCGACTGTCCCACTTTGCTAGGACTTTCCCAGTTTCAACACTGAGAGGCCCGTATACTCTCAGGCAAACTGGGATGACTGGTCACCCTAAAGTCAGCATAGCTGCATGCAGTAAAGCTGGGTCCTTAAACTAGGTTCTCTGGACGCCTAGCGTAGGGCAGTGGGGGTGTGTATCCATAAATCCCCTGGAACTACATATACAATGTTCGTCGTGTGTAAGTACTATGAGGGGAGACCCCCAAAAGCCAGAATTTATTTATAAAAAAATTGTGTACTTATTCCTACATGTTTAAACTTCAGTCCCCATCGAAGTACTATTTGATGCAATACACCTATTGAGACTTTTCTCCACTGCCCAAACCAGTTTTTGAACTCATTGATTTTGATGCCTTTTAGTGCTTCTGTGGTTTTTTGTTTCATCTCTTCCACATGGGCAAAACATTTGCCTTTGAGGATTTTTTTTCATCCGGGAAAACAAAAGAAGTTGCTTGGAGCGACATCAGGCAAATAGGGAGGGTGGGACATCGGGATCATGCTGTTTTGGGTCAAAAACTGCTGAACACTCAGCGCCGTGTGGGCAGGTGCGTCTGTAAATCACCCAACATGAAATGGGCAAATGCTTTGAAAGAGTCTTCCAAAAAATAAAAATAAAAATTCACTGAAGCCGAATGCAGCCTCTCACAACACCAGCTGGTACACTGATAAGATGGGTTCCTAGGACCCTCACCTAGCGGGGGAAGTGTGTACTAGAAAGGCACCCACCCTCCAGAAGGTAATTCAAGTTTTTCTTGGGTCCCCCCTCATATTTGGGTAGATTCTCAAAGGGGTCCTCAATCTAAATAAAAGCTAAGAACTACCTTTCTAAGACTTGAGGGTTAATGTCATGACACTCAGTGCTTTTCTGGTTTTGGCCAGCATCCTGCCCCTCTGGCTAATATAACTTTACCTGTCAAATGAAAGGATCAACTGGTTACCTATGCAGCTGCTGGAGAAATGTCGTGGAGATCCCATGTGGGCTGGTTGCAGGCAGCACAGTTGCTAAAGGGCAAACCTTGGTTGCTGCGAACTGCTTTCATAACTAAAGCATAATTTCCCTGACAGCCCAAGGGCCTCTGGCTTAATGTTAGGTGCCTGTAGGTAGAGCCCAGGGAGCCATAAGAAGATCACCTTGACCTCACTCAGTCCTAAACTTGGGGACCATGGTCAGTGAGTGCTCAGTGGACATTCCATCCACCCTCCAGTGTGTCTTGAAAATAAAGGCTCGAAATCTGAAAACTGCATGTTTTCAGAGAATCCTGCAGCCACACAGCTCTGGATTTGTGTTAATGTCGTGGACTGATGTGCCCACACGAGGTTTAGAAGATAAAACTGAGGCAGAGACTGCACTTTCGATTCTGCTCTTTCTTCTGACAAGTATCTGGAGAGTCTTTGACTTCTCCGGGGCAGTGACAGCAGAGGTGTGCGCGTCCGGTCCCTAGCTTCGTCAGTGTCGAGGTGTAAGGGGCAGGGCGCTGGTTTTGTGGGTGTGAATGGAGCAGGCAAGGCGTGGTTTTGGAACTGGCAGCTGTGTCAGACGTGTCCTAATCATGGCGGCTTCCTGGCCGAAGCAGATTCCTGAAGAGACTGTGGTGGTGGAATTGAGAAAGTAATTTCTTGGTCTTGAAAGAGGCAAGCCCTTGGAGCCCTGGGTCTGCAGCAAACTTTTAGAAGCCATCTTCGGAAGCTAGAGTTTGTTTCCCTGTGTGTGTCCCGAGCCAAGTGGCTGTGGCTCACTTCTTCATTTCCTTGGACTTTCATGGTAAGAACACTTTCCCTGGGAAGTGGACAATCAGCCCTCCCTGTGCCGCCAAAGCCAGACCACCATTTATAAATTAATATATTGGCATGGCAGCCCTTAGCAGCCCTTAAGCTTGGTTAGTGTGAAACGGTTTCCTAACGCCCAGTCGCCTCTGGGCGAACTTAATAAAATGGAGTTTCTGGACCTGCCTGGCCGAGCACTAGAACTTAGGCCGCTGGTATCCCCCTCTCTCAAGGCTCAGAATTCACAGGTGGACATAAAGAGCAGGTCTCCGTTGGCACAGCCATCCCTTAACAGGAACGGATTACACGATTCCCAAGGGATGCTTCTGAATGGAACTGGTTATGAAGTTTAATGTTAAGTAGTTGGTGCCTGGTAGGCCAATCCAGAAACAGTCACAGTAGCAGTTCTGCTTGTCCTGAGAAAGCTGCCACCCTGAGGAACCGGGCACGCTGGGATGCTCCACACGTGTGTGGTAGTAATTCTTGCCCCCGAATCCATGACGGTACTTGAGAACAGGCACAGATACTGTGTGAATCGTTTCTTGAAGGATGGGTATCATTATCTCATCCGCCCGTTTATAATGCTAGAAGGCAGTCAGGGTCAGTGAGAACCGAGGTAGCAAGGTAGAACGAATCCAGGTCACATACCCGCATTGGACAGCCCTCCTCTCTGGGTAATTTTCTCTATGGCTGTCTTCAGATCTTGGGAATTCATGTGAGTTTTGAGGTTAAATTGGGTAGCAGGGTTGTCTCTGAAGAGTCAGAACAAGAAATAAAAGTTAGGTGGACAGTTATTACCTTTGGAGGAAGGCGGAAATCATAGTTGATTCTCCTGTGTACACATAGAATGGAAGCTGCCCCAATAAAGTGCCCCACTGTGGACAGAGGTAGTGGTGAGAAGGGGGACTGGACCCCTCCCCAGTGTGTGCAGAGGAAAACAGGCTGGCCCGGACTTCAGAAGGGGTGGGTTCTAGTTTCGAGTGTCAGTTCCTAGCTGTGTGACCTTGAAAAGTCATTTAACTTATCTGGGCTTCGGTTTCTTCATCGGGGTCAAAACAAAGCTCGTGACAGTCATATAGCTAAAGAGCAGGACAGTTGTCAAGTGAGATTTTGTAAATGTAAAGATGTCCCCAGACTGCCCCAAACCCTCCTCTGCAGAAAGAACACCTCAGCTGTTAGCAACTTCCTGGGTTATCCCTGCTCTGGAATTGCATCTTAACAGTGGTGTCAAGCAAAAGATGCCTTTTAGACTTTTTCATGTTGTAGTTCTTATGACTGGGTGAGAATATTTGGATCCCACCCAGAAGATCAACATCTATTCTACTGAAGGCTGACAGAGATGAGCTGGAGAGGAACTAGAGTGAATTTAGTGGAGAAACAGAATGAAAATTCTTCTCTAGGGAGGAGAATCCTTGGGGAAGCTGTAGGAACAGGCTTAGGTGCCACTGAGCAGTGGGTGGGGAAGAACTTTTATGAGCAGGTGGAAGGCATGCAGGTGGGATGAGGGTGCTGCCAGGTGTGTGTGTGTGTCCACGCCCAGGCTGCAGTGCAGTTGTGCACTTAATCCCCATTTTAGGAAGCACCGACACTCAGCCATTGGCAGGGTTTCGTGGGAGTGTGACTTCTAAGGTCACATAGGGCCCCTATACTCTAGAAGAATCCACACGTGGCTTAATGCTCTGATAATTGCTGTCTCAAAATTCTTAATAATGTTTTAGTAAGAGTCCCTGCAAATTATGTGGCTGGTCCTGGCTGTAGGTTGCTAAGTCCCCAAGGAGAAGGTGAAGGAAACTTAAAGGCAGCCTTTTAAACACCAGCAGTGCATCCAGGAAGAGGCAGCGTTAGGCAGCTCCAGACTGGATTTCGAAGGGGCACACAGTGGAGTCTTTGTGAGTCTTTCAGAGGACCTGGCGGCGCGGTCACCAAGGAGCCAGTCCCTATGACCTGAGAGGAGACATTCCCTGTGTCCTTCGCTCCTTCCCTTGCTCCATCCCTATTTGCTGACCTTCCTAGCTATCTCAAGGTCACCTATGTCAGAGGAGAGCTTTAAAGATGCTGGGAAGATGCCCCTTGATCTTCCATTGTATTAATAAACACGAGAGGCTGGACTGGTTCTAAGACAAAGCCAAAGCAGACACTTTTAAGAGAGAGAAAGGAAAGTTGAAAACAAGCTCAGCCAAGGTGGATGTTGAGAAAATCCAACGAGGTAAAACGCTACCAGATGAAAACCAAGTTCTAGTTTAGGGTTAAAACAACAACAACAAAGCAAACTGTAAAGCGGAGAAATATGGACATTTAACGGACTTGACCTTTCTGTCAGCCTGCAGTGTGAAGCCTTGTGAACTGAGGCTGCTATAATACAACCCACCGGCGGGTCACAGGGCGGAGGAATCACGGCGCTTTCCCTCTGGGCACAAGGGCTGGCAGGTTTATATTCCTGCAGATCTGTTTCAGTAAATGCTTTACTTGCCTCCCAGCCTTTGAGGCTCAAAACCTGGACTCCATCTTGACCAACTCATGGAACCTGTCAGTACCTGTCAGTCAAGTCCCATAAGTTCCCCTGTATATGATCACTGGCTTTTATTCCCTCCTCTGTATTTCTATGATGGCCCTCCAAGGTCAGGTCACCGAGCTTCTTGCTGGCTCTATAAGAAACTCTGTGTTGATCTCTGCAATGCTAGTTGACGTGTCTTTGCTAGAGAACCCATCATCATATTCAGCTCTGCCTACATAATTCCTCTGCTCAAAAACCGTCAGAGGCTCCTATTGTTAAACTTCATATGTTGGCTTTCGAACTCGCCCATAATTTAATTCCAGCCTATTATGATTATACTGCTTTGTCTCTTGATCTCTATATTGTTCTCAGAATGAGCTGCTCACTATTTACTAGTTTTCTAGCTTTGTGCTTCTGCTCGTCAGTTCCTTACTCTGGAAAACCTAATCGCCCACCCTCCAAGCTGCAGCTACTTGTCTCCCTGACCGCCCTGCCCCAGCTGTCAGCCTCTGTGCTTGGCTTGGCTTTCTCTAACCCACAGCAGTGTGCACAGTATGTGGCACCTGCAGGTACACCTAAAGGTTTTGAAGAAACAAATACTTCTCTCTTCTTCCATCCGTCTCTCCCTCTAAAAGCTTGGGTCCCCAGGGTGCTGTCTCCATCACACATCCCTCCATAATTGATGCTCTTCCCTGGGAGGTCTCATCAACTTCAGTGGTCATTCACCGGCCAGCAGCTGTCCCATGCACACTGCCCTGTCCTCTCTCTTGAAACCCAGATGTGCATGCAATGACTTCCAAACATCACCATCTGGAATGCACACTGTGGTACCTGAGGGTGGTCCACAGGCACCGCAGGTTTGATATTTCCAGAACCAAAGTCATTCACCTTCCAGTCGTGCTCCACCCAACCACCTGTATCCGCTTCTGTATTCCCGCTTCTGACTCATTAAGTCATCCCAGCCGCATACATTCTTGACATTTGCTGACACCCTCATCAAGTGCCATGTTCTGGCAGATGGGCCCCTTGACGATCTCTCGTATCTCTCCCTTCCTTTCTGTTTCCAAGTTTGGACTTTCATCTGAACTCTTTCCCGAACTATTGCTGTAGTTTACTACCTGGCATGCCTGTACCCAGAGTTTTAGCCAGCAGTGTCTAACAGAGGCAGATTAACCACAATAATAATGATGCCTCTTCTAAAGAACTCAAATTTGTATTTGTAATTTTATGTTATTTTTCTTGAAGAAACCCCCAAATTGCATAAGTTTCAGGGTCCCTAAAGTCTGGATCTTCCCTTGATGACAGAAGAATATGAACATTTTCAGGACTCAAAAGAAAAAGTTGAAACAAAAAAAATAATAATAATACTGGCTACAAAATAAGAAAAGGCAAAATTGATATTTACCATAAGATATATGTAATTGTCTACCAAATAACACTGTACTTCATCAGTTGTAAAAACTTTAACTCATAAAACTTTAATTACATTTGGAAATGATTTGTTGGCTAGATTTTCTCACTTTGTAAGATTTCCTGAGTGTGTTTGATGATAGTGAAGAAATCATAGCTAATTATAAATTGTGTTGCTCATAAACAAATAATTTAAAAAGCAAAAATATAAAATTTTATTTCACAAGTTCTTTCAGAAAAAAAGTATTTAAACGTGGAAGCCAGTCACCTTGTCATAGCCCTCGTGTCCCCCAGAGCCCTGTGTGGGGGCTGCCTTAATATCGATCGCTTTGTAGAACAGTTGCTGATTACTTGTCTCTTTGCTGTACCACGTAAACAATGGAGTCTCTGTTATGTGTGACAGTTATGGTCTATAAAGTCACCATCAACCTCAGATTAGCAAATACCGAGCCATTGCTTCTAGGGGAAATACAGGCTGAAGCTCCCATGGAACTCTGGGTACAGTTGCATCAGTAGATCAGTGCATAAGCTTGATTTATATATGTTTTTGTTTGAAGAAACCTAATTTAATATATTTTTCTTACAAATAATTATATGCAATATTTCTGTGTAAGAAAACACTAGCTGGAACGTGTTTAACATTTTCCCGACCCTGGGTAATGTTAACATAAATATCTTTGGCTTTTAGCTTCACAGTGCTATCCACTATGCTTTTCTTTTTTCCTTTTTTTAAAAATCAGCTGTCATTTCATGACTTTATAAGTTCAGCCACTTTTTCATAACTTCAGCATGTCCTGTAGGTGTTACTTTAGTGCTTTCCAGAACAGACTCCCCTACAGAGTAGTGAATTTCTCTTCTTTTTCGAAACATATTGAATCACTGATTCTTTAACTTTGACCTCATGACCAACAGCACAGCACCTCATGCTGAAAGGGAGCTTATCGAACGCGTGTGTTTCCCCCATGAGCACGCCGCCACCTTCTCCCAGTGAGACCCCCAGCCTGCATTTCAGCACCGCACTAGGGGCCATTTTATTTGTTTTGTTTTTAAAATTGAGATATAACTGATATATAACATTGTATTAGTTTTGGATGTATAACATAGTGCTTTGATACATGTATCCATTGTGAAATGATATCCAGAGTAAGTTTAGTTAACATCCATCACTACACAGTTACAGTTTTTTTCTTGTGATGAAAACTTTTAAGCACTCTTGGCGACTTGTAAGTATATAATACAGTATTGTTAACTGTAGTCACCATGCTCTACATTACATCCCTGGGACGTATTTATTTTGTAACTGGAAGTTTCTACCTTTGACCACCTTCCCCCATGTCCTTGGGGACCATTTTAAATAGTGAAATCACCAACAGAAAAGTGTAAAAGTGCAAAAAAAAAAAGTGGCACTTCACAGCCTGTGAAAAGAATACTTGGTTACAGTTCGAGAACTGCACCAAGAATGCAGAGCAGAGCCTCGTCTGACCTCGGGGGATGTGTGTTGAGGGATTCAAGACGCCCCCCACTTTGTGCACGTCTAGAAATGACTGGGAGTGCCACAAGTAATTGATTTGGGAGTTGCAAATAAATTTTAGGGAGTAAGTGTTTTTGCAAATATGGAATCTGTAAATTATGAAGATCGACAGCAACCTACTTGAGAACAGACGCTATGTCTTAGTATTTCCTATCCCTAGCAGTTATCATACAGGGGTAATAGATCATTGCGGAATAACTAAGTGAAGAAAGAAGGCTCAAATATCGTCTCCACTCTCGGATCATCCCAGGTGGAGTTACACCCTCTATTTCTGAGCTCCGGACTGATCACGCCCCTCCCCAATGACGTCATTGAGGTAGATGAATCCACCTTCAGAGGCAGACACATGAACTATTCATATACCCAATGAATAGATGCTTTTAATTTTATTTAATGTTATTTCTTTTAAAAATATTGCCTCCCATACTAAATGGTGAAATCCTGAAGAACAGCATCTCTATCACATTTATTTATTTACTTTTAACGGATTGAAAGTTTGGATCAGAGGACCTCTGAAACTCTTTCCAATTGCTAAAATTATGATTAGGGGCAAAAATCACAGGCCAGCCACCAAGGGACTTATAGGCAGATGTGATCAAACCACTTCGATTAATTTTACTCATTATCCCCTGCCAATGGCATGGTGCTTAGTACATAGGAAACACTCAATAAATCTTTATTAAGTCGTAATGTAATTAAATCATAGGAATGAATGATAAGTCTTTTACCTGCAGGCCGTGGCAGCTCCGGGTACCAGAGCACATGGTGTATATACCCTTGTTTCAGGACAGATGGGCTGGTGGCCTGACACCCTCGCCTGGCTACTTTTCAGAGGTGTAGACTTTGAAATGTTCAAAGAAGTATACCACTATGTTTTCATGTAAATAACCTTTTAATTTGTAATTTTATTACAAGGTCTCATTAAAGGAAAACACCATTTTTCCCCCCTAGCACCATCAAAGCTTTCCTTTGAAAATGAGAGAAAAAATAAAGAAGTTTATAGCTCAAGTAGAAAAATGTAAAATTGTTTTTATGTTTGGAAGAAGAGTTAGGACTAATGAGACATTAGGGAGATCCAGCGTTTGGCTGTGCATGTAAAGGGATTATTTGTGCAATAGAAAATGTTCAAGAAGAAAGAACACCTGTAGGAAATGGGTGATTTCTAGGAAGGCTTGGGGGCCTACGGGTAGGGGTTGGGGCCGATATCAGTGTTTTCAGACCTCCCTGAGGACCAGACTCACCCGGGGCGTTAATTAAACTGCACAGATCACTAGGCCTCCTTCTGGAAGAGGCTCAGCTCAGCAGGCCTGGGTTGGGGTCTGGAAAGTTTTTAATAGACAGGGAACCGCCGACGGTTACGCTCAGGGGCGTCGGGAAGCTGGGAGTCCGGAGGCCCCCCGAGTCTCCTCTCAGCCTGAAGGCTCCGTTTGGTTAAAATCCCGAGTCTACTGGTTTGTCCCACTTTCAGCTACATGGAAGGAGTTTCTCAAAAGAATTTTTGTGCCAGTAGAGACATATTAACAAATCATATTCCCTATGGCAAGAAGCTTTCAAAATTGTTTCCTTCAGGAAGACGTCAAGTTAAGGCACAAGAAAATAACCCAAATATTTCATTTATTCTTTTTACTTTCTTAATGGCTAAAATGTGGTGATGGATGGACTTAGTCGCTGTGATGAACTGTGCCTATGAAATCAGGAAGATGTTCCAGGGTGGCCTTGGTTGTGCAAGGACATGCCAGCGGCTGCAGGTTGGGTGGCAGACTTGACCCTTGAGGGCAGTTCCTGGCCGAGAATGAAAAGTATTCTGCCCTGTACTCTCGCAGGGCTGAGCAGTGTGGCCAGCCCAGCGACCCCTTTCGAAAAGACACTGGCCCTTTTTCACATTTCCTAGGATCAGAGATGGAAAGCAGGGACTTATAATCAAATTTAGTTTTTAGATGAATGGGGTGTTTTTTAAATAATTTGTAACAATAATTCCATCCATCCACCAAAAATTAAAAAATTAAACCTGCGTGCCTCTTCCTGCTCGAGGAAAGGTGGACACGCAACCTGCCATCCTGGGAGGAAACGTAACCTCGCCGGCCTGGTCTGTACCCATGTCATGGTGCTTGGTAAGTGCCGGGACAGGAATGTCTCGGCATCAGAGCCTTCTGAACTCATCTCACTGATCATCGACCACCTGGGGAATCTTGTTTAAATGTGGATTCTGATTCTGTTGATCTGAGTGAGGCCTGAGATCCTGCCTTTCTAACAGCCTTCCTGATGATACTTGGAGTAGCAGTGTCTTAAAGGATGCTGTAAGAATCAAAAATATCAGCAGGGGGGCAGCCAGTGACAAGAGGAAGGGAGGAGAATAAGTAAGTTTAGAGCAGGGAAGAGAAAGGCTGAGAAGAGGGAGGGGGATGGAGCTCCTGGGGTCCTGCAGACTGGTAACCTGGGGGGAGATGGGAGGGCCCAGGGGCCTGGGATTCACCAGAGGACAGCACAGTCCTGGGGCAATATTTGTGCCTTCACTTTCTGCTTGCACAATGGAATCCCCTGGGGAACCCTAAAAATTAATGATGCTCACTCAGGAATTCTGATTTAATTGATCTGAGGTTTGGTATGGGCAATGGAGTTTTTCAAAAGCTCCCCAAGTGGTTATAATGTGCAATGCGGTGACCACCTGCTTCTCTGTGGATCTAGAGATCCAGGGAGAATCATCTCGGGGGGACTGGGGTACGCCCTGTGCGCATGCAATGGGAGTCCAGGGGGAACCATTGAGTGGCAGTGGAGGAAGTCAAGTGCAGTCCCTGTGTCAGTTGTACCTCTGGGAAAGCTGCATGGTAGGGAGTAGAAAAGGGATAAGATTTTTGCACGAACTGTATTCACAGCTCACTCAGCCTTGGGACTGTGTCCCAGAAGAGTGTGGCTCAAGTGTTCGACTGCCCATCTCAGAGAGGAGAGAAGTGGCACAGCGAGGTCGTTGCAGGGGCCATTAGGCCCTGGAGAGCCCTTCCAGGCAGAAGACCAGCACCTGCTCTGGCATCCTGTTAGCTGCTGTGAAGGCGAAGTAGGCTGATGGGGCAAAAATAGCACTGGGTGGGGTAGAGAGGGCTGTGTTCCAGGTGGACACTGCCACTCTGTACCTGGGCGGCTGAGCAGTCCCTTCCCCTCTTGGGAGTTGGGGATTCTCAACCTTCGGCTGGAGATTGTAATTGCGGATTAAAATACTGACTTCTGGGTGTTTGCAGATTCTGGTTTAACACTGTAAGTTTGGGGCGAGCCCAGGCAGCCCTTCCCTGCTCTGCTGTCCTGAGGCCCTGGCCTCCCCCTAGTGCTGTGTTTTGTGCTCGGGCCTTGCACCCTGCCCTGGTGCAGACTCAAGCCAATGTGACAGAATGGCCCTCGTTGCCTTCTAGTTCCACTGTGACAAATGACCATAAACTCAGTGGCTTAAACAGCGTATGTATTAATGCTGGGGGTCAGAGGTCCACCGTGGATATCCCTAGGCTCAAACAAAGTGTCCAGGCTGTGTTCCTTTGGGAAGGCTCTGGGGAGAATCCATTTCCTTGTCTTTTGCAGCTTCTATAGGCCACCTGGCTCTCATGTTCAGGCCCCTCCCTCCATCTTCAAAGCCTGAGGTCACATGTCTCTGATCATTCTTCCCCAGGCACACTCCCTCTGACTGATGATAACTGGGAAAAGGTTTCTGTTTTTAAGGAGTTGTGTAATTAGGTTGGGACACCCAGATAATCGAGGATAATGTCCCCCATGTTGGAGTCCTTCCCTTGAATCACACCTGTGAAGCCCCTTTTGCCTAGTGAGGTAGCAAACATAGTCACAGGTTCCAGGGATTTGGATGTGGACAGCTGGGTCCGGGGAGGCTGTTCTTCTGCCTCCCACACCAGACCCAACGTTTTGCTTCTTCCCTCCACTCTGACCCGTGGTGGCTCAGCTGATCCATGACAGCCTCTGGGCATCCTTCCTGCTTTTGGGGGCAAGAAGGGAGGCTCAGGTGAGTGCATGACAGAGAGTGTTCAGTCTGGGGCCGGGAGGAAGAGAAGGGAGATGCAGCCCAACCCAGGGCCACTCCCTGAAACACAGGGCACCTGTCAGAATCACTAGCCAAACAAGGAAAATCTCTTTTGTTTTTAAATAAAGAAATACCAATATTTTGCTTTGTTCTATAACTGTTAATGTTGCCTAGGGTTGCATACAAAGTCCAAAAGAACATGTGCATTTATGCTGAAATTGGGGACTCAATGGGAGGTCCAGGGGGCATTTACCTTGTGGATCCAGGGGCGACAAAGCCGGCTACTGGGCCTTGTTCGTTGTTCGCTAGAGTTCACCTAAGAGCTGCTTGCTCTGCCTGTCCTTCCATGTGGCCTTTTAGTCCCCCTTGGCAGCAAGTGCAAGCGTGAGCCTGTTGGCTGTGTAATTCTAAAGCCGATTGTGTGGGCGAGACAAGGGCTTGATCCTTGGCCTTTTGTTCAAGCGCAGTGTGGCGGAAAGCTTCAATTATCAGAAGCTTTCTGGGCAGGTGAGAAAATCTCTGCTTTGAAGTCAATTTTGTTTGACATTTTAGGGATCAACCCAGCCCTCTCCCTGGTGGTCAGGCACTTAACTATGTGTGCTTGGGAAAGTCCCTCAGCTTCTCGGAGTTTGTTTCAAACGCGGCCTCCATTACGGAAGGTAGGTGATGGCTGTGGAAAGGATGCTGGTTGTTGGGAGGTTTCCGTAATTGTGGGTTACGAGCCTCTGCACGTGCACAGAGCGGGGACATGGCAGAGGAAGCATGCTAGTGTCACGGTGGTCGAGGCTCACCCCTGGCCTGGACCGGAGGTAGAACGCTGTCAGTGCAAGGGGAAGTTAAGGAGGAACAGAAGCCGAGAGCCTGGTCAGAGGAGAACTGAGTGGCCGGGCAGAGAGACAAAGAGAGGCAAGGGAAGGAGGAGAGAGGGAATGACCAAAGCCCTGTCAGTCCAGTGACATGAGTCTCCCTTCACCTGGGCTACCAGAACTGGTTTTCTGTTTCTTGCACCCAAAAGATGGATGTGTAGGCTACTTAGGGATCAGAACATGGAATGAACATTGCAGTCTGTAAATCAGACCATGTTTATACTTCTTGCATTTTTATTTCTTACTTGCTTTTTTATTCCCCTTTAATAGCTCGTATGAGTATTTTTAATTCTAAATCTAAAAGTCTCCATTTAGATATAAAAGTTTAAATCCTGACTCAGCTTTCCTAAGGAAAACCAAGGGAAGGACCCTTCCCGGGCAGCCTGAGGGCCAGCAGCAGTGGTCGTTAGTGCAGGTGAGGAGCCTGAGAGGAGGGGAAATTCCAGGTACAGCGGCCGCCCTCCTTGACTGGTTCCTGCCCAACCTAAGCCTGTCGCTCCAGTACTTGTTCTTAGGGGGTGGCCGTTTCTTTTAGAGCCTCATTTCCTCACTGTACCATGAGGAGGTGGAGCCAGGGGCTGTCTAAGTCCCCAGCGTACCAGGGGTCATACAGTGGGCATCGGAAGCCAGTGAGAGCCCCAAATGCCACGAGAGGACTCAGTTTCCCAGCATGCCAACCACTGGCCCTTTCTCCTTTTCCTTTTCTAGAATCACAGCCCCATCTTTGCATCTACCCTTTCCTTACCCTTTCCTGCCCCACTGCCTCCCTCTCTGTGCACCAAGGCCATTTGGTAAAGAAAAGATTGGAGGGAACCCCCCTAAGCAAGCAAGCCAGACAGCTGAGATCAAAAGCAATTTCTGCTGGGTGCATGGATTTCCCCTTCGGCCTCGTCATACCCTTCTAATGCCGCAAGCCAAACTGTTCTGTTCCCCACGTCCCACTGGTGGATGTATAACCTCAGTGCATGCCATCATTTCATTATTGATTGTCCCACCTCATGGGAACCTGAGGCTGGAGGGGAGAGGTGGCTCATCCAGTCTGCCCGCCCAGTATATTCTTTTATTGGATGTCTTCCGTGCACAGAGCCAGTCCCTGAGTCACAGGGTGCCAGGGCTGGCAGAGCTCTGATAAGTCATCTGCTCCACCCCCGAGCTTTACGGATGGCAGCACTTACATGGAGAGGTTAAGTGACTTGCTTAAGGTCACACAGCAGGACTCAGGCCAGAGTCAAGATGGCCTGTCACCAGTTCCTTGCGCTTCCAACTCCACCCTGTGGCTGTAGGAGGGTGAAGATGATCAATTAGTTTTATGAGCATTGAGTGAATGAAGACACACATTTTCCTTCCGTGCTCCAAATTAATAAGGTCCTTGGGTGGGGGAAAAAAAGACAAATAGCAAAGGCATTTTTAGAAGGAGGAATTGGAAAGCATGGAAGTAAACTCTTAGCTGCAAATGGTGATCACATTAGAAAAACGTGGAGGAAAGTTTTTGTGGGGTTTTTTTTGTTTGTTTTGGTTTTTTTTGGAGGGTAAGGTGTCTTGAGCCATTTTTCCTTCTCTGCTGTATTTGTTCTTTCATCCACGTCCTTTCACAGCAGCACACGGCACTATTCTGCCGCTATTTTTCTTTTCCTTCACATATTTATCACCTTATTTTCATATCATGCTTTAAGGCTGGGTATATACAGCTTTTAAAGCAGCTATTTGTCATGCAAGACGGCACAGCAAGCTTTGAACCCCCCAGTAAAACTGACCAGGGACGCCTGGCACTAAAGCGCTTCCATTTCCTCCCTGGAGAAGCTTTGCTATTCATTTTCTATCTTTGAAAAGTGACACAGGAATGAAATAGGTTGACATTTTGAAAACAAGAAAACAATGACCAAAAAAAAAAAACAAAAACAAAACCCAAAGTCAAATGTATTTTCCTATTTCAAGTTATATAAAATCCTCAGAATAGAGCACTTGACATTGAGAGTTGGCATTCGCAGCAATTGGTTATTTTCATATATTTGACTCTAACTATAAATGAGTCAGTTAACTCATCTACTAGCTTTTCTTCACAGGAAATAGAAGATGGTCTAAATGTGTTATTGGAATTTCTAAAAATACTTGTTATGGTTATTATGAAAATAAGGCATTTTTGTTTGTTTCTTTTGACAACTCAAAAATAAATATTCTAGTGGCCTTAATATAACGACCTCATTTATAATACTGCTCTGGGAAATCCTCGGGGAAGGTCTGAAGGGTCTAGAGACCCTGGATGTTGTCAGGTATGAATGTTGCTACTTTTCAGGAGGAGCAAATGAGCTGTGTTGCAGATTCTAAGTAAGAAGCACTAAGGCCTGGGTTAGTTTCCACTTCAGGGTGAAGCTGAAGATCTGTGGGGAGGGAGAAGTCACGTGTCCGATAGTACTTTGTGGAAAGCAAGATAATTATCCGGCCCTGAATGTCTGTTATTTAAAAGTTGACCTATTATTTGAAATGTGTGCTTCCCTGGTCTTCTCATTGTTTGCTTGTCATCTGTCAACATCTGTATATCTGTTTTAGGGAGAAGGCTATTTACATCTGAAATAAGATTGACTTATTATTCCAAATAAGAGAAAAGATTGAGATGGGATGTCGCTAAGAACCCTCCATTTCTATTCTAACTAAAATCATAAAACAGATCGGGGGGAGTCGCCTGGTGCTCAGCTGAGTCATGGGAGCTACCCCCTTACCGCCCCGTCCCTGCATTCCCTGCCGAGCTTTTCCGTGACCACTGCAGAGACCTAAGGGTCTCTGCAGAGAGAGAGTCCGTCCTAAAGCACCACGCTGTCTAGGCGTCTCACTTATATGTGGGAACACGGGGTGCAGCCCCTCAAACAAATGCTCTAAGTCAGGGTTAAAAGGCGGTCACCTTGATCTACAGATGAGGAAACTGGTGATAAGAGATGTGAAGGCCTAGCTCAAGGCCACACAGCTGAGCTAAGACTTGAACCCAGAATTTCAAACACTCAAGTAAGCTGTCCACCAATCACAAGCACAAATACCATTTACTTACAAATGTTTATTAATCTGTCTCTTCTGGAAGTCTCAGATCTCTTAGATGGCATCTGGCTTACTTTAGTTTCTTTCATTTACATTAGTATCAGGGGAGAGAATAATTTGTGCTCTAGGATGTGTTGGTATTACTCGTGGCACAAAATTAAGCATGTGACTTCACTTGGTTTCTGAATTCAGAACAGCACTTACCCATACTGAACAACGCCCATCAGTGGACCCGCCGGGCCAATTTCAAGAGCTTGGGCAATGTCAGCCAGGAACTGCTTCTGGATTCGGAATCGGCGTTTGCCAATGCTTGTGCTCCCATCAATTAAAAACGACAAGTCCACTTTGCAATCTGCGAAAGGAAAAGGGGCCCTATTATTCTGATTCTCTCTCATGGCATTGACCCGTGCGTTCTCTCACTCCCCTCTTTCTCCACCAGAGCCCCCTGAGATTCAATGAAAAGAAAGTAAAAAAGTAGCAAGATGCAGGGTATATGTATTTATTTACATCCATAACAGATTTTCACCGGGCACCAAGGTCCTAGGTATGTGGGCTAGTACTTATTACCATAACTGCTTTAGAATTCTCTACATCAGCCATAATTCTAGACTTAGAAGCAGGGACCTCCCGGTTGAGTTTGGGAAGGCCTGCAGTGTATCTCCTGGACTCAGACATACAAGTGCGGACCCCCCAGATGTGGGAATTCACTAAGACTGAGTCTCTAGAGTTTGTAGTCTTTTGCTCTCATCCTGAGATTTCAGAATTATGCACTGAGTCTTTATAAAGGTGTGAAAAAATCTGCAAAGCCTGTGCCAAAGGGCAGGAATTACAGGGCGAGTGATCGGTACCAATCTTCCCCTTCACTTCTCTGGGCACGGCAAACACAGAAACTATCCACATGTATCTACGGATGTCAGCTCTTGTTTGTAGCCATCTTAGATTTTTCTCCTTTCTTTTAGTTGTGATAGGACAGTTATAGTCAGTATTTCTGGATCTCCGTGAAAATATGAAGGTTATGATGGAGGAGGAGAGGATGGTGGAGCCGTGAGCTATTTCAGCCTTTCAAATGCTAATAAGAGGTTGTGGACAGCCACCTACACTGGTAGAAGTTACTGTCTTCTTTGCTCTTGGCTGAAGTGATATCATCTCAGGATGATACAACTGATTATTCAGTGCTGATCCTAAGTTCTTATTGGGACGTAGCTAGCCCTTTGATTAATAAAATATGAGAAATGAATTATTTAACTACTGCAATTTGGGAGCCAAAATATTTCAAAACCAAGTTCGATGGGGAAGAAAAAGGAAGAGAGACAGTGCAGTTAGGCACTTCTGGGCTGGGGTTTTGTGGGCGGGTGGTGCTCAGCCCAGACAAGCCCGGGGCTCGTTAAGCGGTCCGGTCCCGTGGCCACCCATGAGGCCACCCCCGGGCGTCTGGCCCCTACATTGCTTGTTGCATTGGCTCCCTGTGACCAGAGAAGGAGAAGGTGTGCAGGCAGCGAGGTTTTTTTTTCTTTCTTATTTTCTTTTATTCTCGTTCATTCACTTACAGGTGTCCTAATTTTTCCCTCTTTGCCCTCCTCCGTCCTGCCCACCTCTGCTCCCACAGTCCATCTTTTTAAAATGAAATCAAGAAATGGGCATGAGTTGACACAGTTTTAAGCAGAATTGATGAGAAATATTTAATAAAGAGTAACATTACGGAATTGGCAGATTAAGGGGAAAAGTTATATGCGAGAATGTGCTTTATTATCTTGCAGCGGTTCACGGCTATCTAAACCAAAGAGGCAGGCTGTGATGGCGACCTCTCTGGGCTGGTTCTGCTCCATCCGGAGCTGGTGACTTGGCTCATCAGTGGATCTTGCGAGCTTTTACTTCCTTTCTGACTGGACAGTGCCTGCTGACTCTTCCTGTTCAGCTGACTTCCCTGTCCTGGCTGCCCCCAAACTTCCTGTGCCCAAGTATGACCCTTGAGACACAAATAAACCAGGAGGTAGAGTTTAAGGATACCACTAAAGCCTGGGATAAAGCAAAAGAGAAGCAGAATTGCTTTATGGCTTGTCAGGTGGCTGTACCCCAAACCGCCAGCTCCTTCTTTCCTGGGTCCGGCTTGCAATGTGAATTGTTGCCAGAAGGTGGCAGTGGTGTTCTTTAGGGCTTGCTGCCCACTGGCACCTAGGGTTTGCTGGAAACGTGACTCCCAGGCTCCACCCAGACTATAGAGTTAGACCTGCATCTTAACAAGATCTCCAGGTGATTCGTGTGCACATTAAAGTTTGAGAAGCACTCCTGCAGAGGGTTTGCCTTCCAGATGTCAGCTGAGTCGTTCAACATGCCTTTTAAAATGAACACTGTGTTTTTTTAATAACTATTCATTAGAGTAAGGGCCAAAGGGGATTTTCTTTTTAAATGAAAGAAGTGGAATACATGCATTTTTTAGCCTCTGTTTTGGTTCTTCACAGACCATTTTTTCTCCTTATTTCTTACATGCGGAACTGTGTTCAGGATAGATATACTCATTTTAGAGCTAGGTTTTAAGAAAGTGAGGAGTTTTTCTATTTGCTTAGTTCTCTTCACTCCCTGATCTGGTGGCTGATATTGGGGGTCACCTTTGCTCCCCCTTTCCCAGAATGTTCTAATGACAATGGTGCCATCTCAAGGCATGTGTTCACTGAGACCTAGTGGGTTTCTCATACTGAGATGACATCAATACTAAAGGGTAGACTTGGGCTACGAAATGTTTAGTGTCAGTGATTTATTATGGTAGCGATTGAAGGTCGAGGAAGAAAAGGGAGGATATATTGTCTACAGGAATCAGTCTACCAATTTTCTTAGTTGCTTTGGTTTGCTCCAACAAAGTACAATTTACAGATTAATGCTTTGTGTTGGCCAGGTAAGCACATCGGACCAGTGTTTCCTAACCCTGGGTAAGTATCAGTTACTTACGCAGAGCCAACAAATAAAGGTGCCTGGGAATCACTCTGGGCTGTGCTTATCAAGGGTTAATGTGCCAAGACACCACCTGATTCACTAGGTCTGGGGTGGAGCCTGGTATTCTGCGTTTCTAACAAGCTCCCAGGTGATGTCGATACTTCTGGTCCCCAGACCACACTTTGGATAATAGCAAGATATAGAATTGTAGATAGCGTCAGATTCAGTAGATATGAGGCAGAAATTGGGCCTCTTTAATTTTTTAAAATGTCTTCAGGTAGTTCTCATATGCAGTGCGGTTGAGACTCATACCCCTCTGGTGGCTGATGGGTAGTGAACTTCTGGGGGAATTTGCAGGTGCTCTTCTTGGCTTCCACACCCAACTCCCTCCTGGTTTTCCCCTTTTTCTCTGGCCCCTCCTTTCTTCTGTCCTCAGGTGGCTTCTCTTCCACCTACTTAGCATTAAATTTCTTCAGGTTTAAGACCTCTGTTTCTTGTTCCTGTCTCTCCAGGTCACATTTCCTATTCTCATAGCCTTGGTTTTGAACCATAGCTCATCATCTTCCAATTCTAAGTTTCTGGCTGGGCTGTTCCTTCTGAATGTCATGTCTGGGTAGTCAACTGTCTACTAACTTGAATGTCTTGCAGACGATGACAGACATAAATGATCTCCTTGCCATTTGCAGGAGTCCTCATGTCAGTGCTATCTACCCCAGTTGCCAAAATCGTCTTTAACTGCTCCTCCCTCTCTTGCACCTCCTCCTCTAACCCTCTAGACTCTGCTTTCTTTATATCCGTTGAATCTGTCTATATCTCTTCTACTCTGAGCTTTGTCTACTTTCATCTCCACTGGACCACTGTCCCTGCTAGCCAGCAAGTTTCCTCTCTTCATCCACTCTTGTCTCCCCATTCCGTCCCATGCTGTTGCCATAGTGATATTTTAAACATCTGACCCTCTCTCCCTCATGCACACAGAGAGTGTCAATCCTTCAGAACTTCCCTTTCCTCCTAGAACAGAGTGACAGAAGAGAGGAGTTATAGGAGGGAGGTGGGCATGGGTGGAGTGAGTGGGTAGAGAGGAAAGAGCAGATCAAATGTCAGAGCCATTCTGGGTTTCGAGTTGTTAATTAACTTACTTGGATCTCCATGGAATATGGGGTCCAAAGACTGTGTGCTTAATTCTTCTTTTGGAACGAATCCTGGAGAGGGCAGTAAAACTTTTGGTGAGTTGAAAGAACTGGAAGCATCTGACCTTATCTCGGGAGATGGGGTATAGTGGATATTCACACCCAGCTCAGAGGGGACTTTGCTTATCGCTAATGGTTCTCCTCTCCACACCACCCCCAACTTAAGAGATAAGAATAAGTTAATATTTGCTAAGCCTACTAAAGACACAGTACTCTGCTGGTGCTCACAGGGATTTGAAGTCAAAAGACTTGAGTTCTGTTTCCTACTGTCCGTTAACTTATTCTATTTGAGCATTCATTTCCGTATTTGAAAACGTTAAGTACTTTGCCAGTATTATTTATCCCTCTGTAAAATTCCGAAAATCTCAAGGATAGGGCATGCGCTTTGCTCATCATATAAACCGTCACTGTGCCCACCACATGGAGGCCCTCAGCCAACTTTTGGTGATTGAGTCAATAAACAAACATGAGTGAGACACAAGGAGGACCATCTAATGAGGCTGGATGTAAACTGGAGGGGAACAGAGAAGACACAAATAAATCAAACAAACAAGAGGGTCTAAAACGCAACCCCTCTGAGATAGAGGTAAGGATGCAGAAGAGTTTTGTGCTTTGAGAGGCTGCATGTGTAAACCGCATTTCAGCCTCAGAGGGGTTTTTTTTTTTGGAAGCCATTTACATGGGATCCAAGATCACAAACATATCATTTAATGACTTAAAAGACAATACATAAGAATGCTTTTAAGCTTGGTAAGGCCAATGAGCTTCACAGGCAGAGTACAATACCTGAACTCAGTCTCCCTGTTTTTCAGGATGCTCAGAAACCCCATCCTACCCCTACTCAACCCCCCCAGTTTCCAGCAGTGGAGGAAGGTGCTGGGGGCTCTGCTGTCTCTTGGCTGCAGTGAGCTTTCTCCTGGCATGTTTGTGTTTCCATTTCGCAAAGCACATGATTTCATCTTCCCATTAAAGGTCAGCTTGCTCATCCCACATCCTTTGAAAAATTCACTTTGGGTGTCTACTGACATTTCTCAGCCAGGAGCCTCTCAGGGAAACTGCCCAGGGCTCCAGGTGGGAAGTAAGGGAAGAAATGTGAGTCTAAAGGCCCGAGTCCGCTTCTCCTCCTCTGTTTCCCTCTATGAGTGAAACCTGCCCTTGCACCAAGAGCTAGTGGGCCATGTTCACTGGCGTTTCAAACACTCAACGCAGTACGCGGCGAACAGCCTTCATTCAGGTGAAGGGAAAGCCTGAATGCCCATTGCTAAGAAAGAAAGGAGAAATGGAAGGCAAAGCGTCTCCAGGTGGGGTGAGGATCTCGGTCCATTTTGGGGACAGGGAACTCACTCCTTTGTGAGTCTTCACAGTTTGCTTTTCCTTTTTGTTATTCAGGGTTGTCCCTGTGCCCCAGGCCTCCTCACGGGCCTTCCATTGTGCCATTTGCTTGGCCGTCAGGCCCTAATGTGGGACGTGAGAACTGCCTCTGGGCCCCCAGCTGCTGTTATTAGACCCCCTCGTTCTGTAACCCTATGCATATCGTGGAGAGGAGGTTGGGCTGTACGCTTACCTGCATCTAAAAGCACCAATCCAGGTTTCCACAAGTCCGTGTCCCCTGATTTTCAAAATAAAAAAGAAATAAACTTGTTATTTAGATAAAACCAGCAGAATATGTCAAGAGAACTCCCAGGATGGTCACAGTTTCCAGTCATGGCAGAAAGTTTGGTGAAGGGGCATGCGGCCAGACTTTTGGATGAAGTTCCCTGAAATGCGTGGGATTTTCTCATTTAAAGGTCTTGAAGCCACAGACAAAAACATCTTCGCCTTTTTCTTTCTTTCACTGTGCATCAAGAATCGTGGAATAATGAGAATCCTGGGATTCAAGGGGAACTAAAAGGTCATCCAACCCAAACCAACCCCCCAGCATGTTTCTATAACATCCTTACCAAAGCGAGTGGATGGCTAGTACTTGAATACCACCAGAGACAGGGAACTCATTATATACACAACCAAAGTAGTGCATTCTTTCTTGGACTATTGAGACTTTGAGAAAAATTTTTCATTGTATCATTCTGAAATCTTTATCCACCCATCCATCCCTCCACACTGATTAGGCACACAGTGTGTACCCAACATCATCCTGGGTACTGTTGTCTCACCCATCTGCCTGTTTGTGTTCTCTTCCTTGGAACTACACAGAAGAAATGTGGCCCCTTCAGGGAGCAGGCACTCATTTCCTGAGACTCTGCTTCTCACTGTGTGCATCCACAGAATAAAGCAAAGTGGCCCTTGGCGTTCTGTCTGCAGTAAAATGTTTCACGCTCCTCTGTCCCCCTACACACACGCGCGCGTGTGTGCGAGCGCACATGCACACACACACACACACACACACACACACACACACACACACACTGGTGCTGATAAAGTAGAAGGGATGGTTAGGAAGGGAAGAGTCTTACCTAATAGTCCCTGATGTGTTTTGGGGAATCATGGCTGGGAGGCGCTTGGAGTCAGCACGCACATGTTAGGAAGTTTCAAAAGGACATTCAAACAGCTGTTTCTTTCCCTCCCTCCCTTCTTTCTCCCCGACCCAGCTCAGAAAGCTGAAAGCTGAGGGCATAATCAACTGTGTGATTTCTTAAAGACCATCAGCATTACTGCATGTTAGAATTATTAACACTCAAAAGAAGTGATTTTTTTTCCACACAATCAAGATGCCAAACTATTTTGAAAGTCACTGCGCTGCTGCACATTCTAGTTTAACAGTGAGAGCTGAGTTTAATTTAGCTCAGCCATTAACCAGTTGTATGACCTTAAACAAGTCACATGCCTTTGGTGAACCTTAATTCCTTTGGGAATAACATTAGCAGATTGAGTGAGATGATCATCAAGTTAAAATATTTATGATTTATATGTTTAAACATTGTTTCTTTAGCCTTATAACTCTATTGCCACCTACTGGTAAAAATAGGCACTTTGCCTTTACCCTTAAAAAAAAACAAAAATGGGTGCTGTGACATCTCAGTTGTTGCTCAAGGCTTTCAGCACCCTTGCATGTAACGAAGAATTAAAATGCTGGGTGCTGCATTACTTTAGCAGGAGATTGACCATTCTCAGACACCAGGGATTTCCAAGTCTCTTACTCCTGTGCTGGAAGCAGGTCCTATTGGTGCCACTTTCATTTACTTGGGACAAGTTTGAACCAAATCACTTTTATCCAAATAAAAGCCAAGGCTGAAAAATATTTGGACAGCTGAGACTTGGTGTTTTTGGACTTGGTTGTAACGAGAAGGAAGTAAATGTGTGAGAATATTTGTAGTCTTGCACTGAAGCACAAGGGGTGGTGTGGAAAAGAGGGGTTGGAAGACCTGTCCTGTGTCTACCAAATGCCATCTGGGGACTTGCGGGACTCACCTACCCTCTCTGATCTTAAGTCTTCTCCTTTGTGAGGCTGAAGTCACAAAGAATTGTCTAAGCCTCACATGGCAGTAAATGCATAAAAAGTCACTCTGAATAGTGTAAGGCACCCCTGAAAAACAGGGAATTAATTTTGTGACAACCCTTGCTCGATCATCTCACAGATACAGTCAGTGTCTAAGTGAGGTATTGGTTCTGAATGATTTCTGGGGTAAAAATGCAGAAACCATGAACGTTTACTGCGAGCATACTTAGTGTCAGGCACTGACCAAGCAAGTGACAAGGTTAGGTCACACTTACCCTAGGAGTTAGGTACAGCGATGACCCCGTTTCACAAGTGAGGGAACGCTGCCCAGGGAGTGGCAGAGTGGACTTCAAGCCCGGCACGCAGGTCCAGAGCCTGCACTTAACCCCTATCTGTTTATCACTCATGACGAGTCACTGTTGCTTCAGTGTGTCAGGGCACTTGGTTAGGCTGCTGAAGAGCTCACCCCCGGCCCACTACCTGTAATGTGAGGGCCCAGAACCATCCTTGCTCTAAGGCCCTTAGATCAGTAATGTTTTTGCACTGGTTACAGCTCCTTCCATCCCCTGCGTATTTGGAAGTCACCAGCATGGGACCCAAGTGGGGGACCCAAGTGGGTGCCGCAACACGTGGCCCTTGGGGTTATACAGGTTTACAGAACAGAAGCACGGGGGGCACTTTAGCTCCCTGGTTTCTCCCTAGCAACTCCCCTGGGGTGCAGGTTTAGGAGGAGGTGGCAGTCTGAGAGGCAGTTGGGAGAATCTCCACGCCTCCCTTTGCGGGACCTGGCTTCCTGCCCCGAGGGCTGCACACTTCCTGTGAACTTCCTCTTGTTGCGGCCAACCAGGAAGCACGCAGAGAGCAGGTGCTGCTGTGCGGCAGCCATGGCCACGAGAAGGCTGAGGACAGCCTGAGGTGCTGGGCGTCACACCAGCGAAGTCAGCAGGCCCAAGGTTACAAATGTATCACCTCCAGGGCTTCGTGTGGGGTGTTCGTTTGGGACCTGGCAGCCTTTTTTCATGGGAACGACGTTAACTTCATGGTTAGGCTCCCAGGCCAGTGAAGCTTATTTGACCAAACAGGGCTCATGCAAAAGGATGATCCTAAGGAAAAGTCACCTAGTTCTAAGTGAAGTCGTGGGGAGCACACCACTCCTCCTTCCTCCCGGGAAAACGGCAGGAGCAGGGGTGCTAGCGCAGGTGGCTCCTGTCCCCACTCAGAGGCGTGGTAGGAGGCTGGGGTCCGGCACAGGGGGCTACCTTATTCACGGTGTGCAAGAGAGGCTCCCTCCCACCTGCAGGAGCCATTGGAGGTTGAGGGCAGGGTAGGCTTCATGACTGGTTGAGCATCTGTGACTATGAGAGGCTCCCAGTCAAGGGCTCTCCGGGACTTTGTGGGAGGGTCTCAGGCGCTCTGAGCAAAGTTGCAGCAATGATGGGGGAGGGAGCAATGATGGGTAGGAGTTGGGAGTAAAAGAGGAGCTGGGAGCATCTGTGCAGGTCAGTGAAATAGGGTGTAATTATTGGGAACATGAAGAGAATGGAGAAGAAACCGAGAGAGACTTATCCAGAGGTAGAGAGCCAGAAGTTAGAAGAAGAGAACGTGGTCTTATGCTAAAAACAATCTTGGGTTGCAGAGCAGTAAAAATAGGACCCAGAGATAGATAGGTACTGTGTCTCATTGCCAGCCGCGCCCCAAGCCATGTCTGATACGCATGATGTGTCTGGGTATTTGTGCTTTGTCCTGGGATGGGCAGGATGAGGGCATAGGCTGCCCAGATAGGGGGGCGCCTCAAGCAAACCCAAGCCCATGAGAATCCTTGGGTGTTTCTCTGACGCGTAGAACAGACAAAGCCAAGAGTCATTTTCCACAGGTTAAAACAACTTGGCCTGCCCGCAAACGCAGGTGACCAGGAGTTGAGCTGCAGGGGCCAGCAGTGTGTGGAGAGGAAGGTGACTGCAAGGGAAGCTAGGCGGGGATGGTGAGCGGCGGGCAGCCTCGCCAGGCCGACACCGCTCTGGTAGGTCCCTGGATGGCAGCTTCTGGAGAATCCTGCCCTTGGACACCTCAGGGGATTGCACAGGGTTGGCTGATCTGCATGCAGCCAGCAGTCCGCTTCCTTTCCCTTATTTTGCCCCCTGATGAAAATGCCTTTGTTCACATTTTCCTTGGAAGTCAGCTGAAATCTCTGTGGTTGGCCCTACTTTGGGGGGTTGCAGAGGAGGCAGAGATCCTGGCCAAGGGGACAGGAGGAAGGAGTGCTCCACGCTTGGCTGCCTGAACGGTCCCCCGGGCCTGTTAAGGCCTAAAATGGCCTTGGAGTTCTTGCCCTGCCCAGAGATCTGATTCTTAAGCCCTTTGTCCAGGAGAGCAGCACGTCCCTTAGCAAAGGTATGATTGTGAAGCTCATAGAAGACGCTAGCCCTGTCCGAGAACCCCGTGGAGCCCCTGCTCCAATCTGGCATCAAAGCAAAAGAGAACCTACAGTCTCTAGGAATCTTTTAATATGTGGAGGACAGGCGAAAGAAATCCTGGACTCTTTTCCTTGGAGGTCTGGGCTCCCATCCTAATGCCCGGTGGCTGCAAAGAGAATTGCGTACTTCTCCCAAGTGTATGAGCTCAGGGCTCAGTCAGTGGAAAGCCTCTAAGCTAAGGCGATTTTCCTTTCTAATTGCTACCGGCTTCAACAACATCGAGAGAACTTGCTTCATCTCTTTGCATTCCCAGTGCTTGGGACGAAGCTTTAAGGGGAGCACACAGACATGAACAGAGGGGAGCCAGGGAGTGTCGCGATTCATAGGAGAAATCCTGCAGGAGAATGTATGCTTTTTATTCCCCCTATCGTAGAAGTACCCAGGCAAGCTTAGCTCTGCCCTTTCCTGGGAAATGATAAAAATTTCTCTTTCTTTTACCCTGGTTCTCAAGTATGAACCCCAGAGAGTATCCCTTTTCAGGTTTAGAAGAACCTAGTTACTGAATCCTTAGGAATTTCTATCATACCCCCCACAAAATTGCCTCGAGGGAATGGTGATGTGTGAAAGCTTTGCTTATTTTAAGGCTTCCTTACTTTTCTTACAAGTTTCCTTACAAGTTGGGCCCTGGAGCCGTATCTTTTGTTAGCAATACTGGCTTAATGGTCTCTGTTAAAATTGAAATAACATGGAAAGGGTTTAGAAAGACAAACGTCCTGCAGACGAGCCTAACTTTCATCAGCGGCTAGAAAGGTGAGTTCAGGTTCTTACCTGGGTTGGCAGGGGGGCTGTTTTTGCTGCTTGTGTAGGTGGTGGTGGACCAGAGATCTGTAATGACATTTGACTGGTCAGAGCATGAATTTTAATCTAATCGTTCTCATTCTTTACATGATCTAACCTAATAAGATGTTACCAAGGCCAGAGCCAAGGTAAAGCGGTCCTTGGGAGGTCTGAACCTACCCCGGAAGAGGCACTGAAACGGGAAAAAAAGAATTTAACTCAAAACACTGAATGAAAGTTCCAGGTAATAATAACCCCTGTATTTCACATCCTTTACAGAAGCTATATTTCTGTATACTTCATTATTCTTACAATAATTCTCCTCAACCATGCCACTCCTGAGGAGGTTAAAGTAATCCTTCAATAGAAATGTCACTTAACATTTAGCAATTTGCTTAAACTGTGTTAACATGGCATTGAGGCAAACAGCATTAGCATTCAGTCATTTTTAAAAGTACACAATGGGTTATCCTTAATTACTCTGTGAAAGAATCAAATATGCTTCAGCATTCATTATTTATTGGGCAATGTCTCTGAAGCAAGGTTTTAGAAAGGAGAATGGGGATGGGAGATTCTGTAAAGAGAGATGCAAAATCTCTTTGAGGGAAAGGAGGTCATGTGAAAACCAGC
Source organism: Mormoops blainvillei (assembly GCA_004026545.1). NCBI lineage: Eukaryota > Metazoa > Chordata > Mammalia > Chiroptera > Mormoopidae > Mormoops > Mormoops blainvillei. The sequence continues at coordinate 118,541 of PVJD01002289.1, forward strand.
CGAGGGAAAGAACCAAATTTCTTGGAGGGGAAGAGATAAGAAGTCATGGAAAACCATCAGCTTCTCTTGCAGCCAAATCTATCTGCCATCAATTTTCCATTCCCTTTGTCTTCTTTCCAATTATTTAGACACAACTCAAAATAGCTTTAGTCTAATTATAAAGACAACCCATACCCACTGTAAAAATACATACTAAGGATAGTAAGAAATCACCTGCAATGCAATCCCTTTTTTTGTGGATACAATCTATACAGGTATACAATTTTGGTATAGAGCATTGTATCCCCTCTTCTATGCAACATTCTCATATGTAACACATAATTACAAACACGAGATTGGTAGCCATGCTGTTTCGTAGCCCACTTCTTTGAACTCACAATTTGTCACAGGCCAGTCTTCTGTCAGTAAGTGCATGTCATCATCAGAATTTTAATCTCTGCATAGTAACTTCTTTAACTGCTCTGATGATGGACAATTAAATCTTTTCCACTTAGTTTTCTGTTATGAATACTATCTGTATCCAGGCTTCTTGTCACCCGTGGTTGGTGATTACCTTAGAATATATTTTTGTGAGTGCAAATTCTGGGTCATTTCTCCACACTCTGCCATAACTGTGAATTATCAATTTCCAGTGTGAACTGGTGAAAAATGACACATGGCTTAGTTTGCAGTTATCTTATTCTTGGTGAGGTTGAACATCTTTTGTTACATTTATTGGCCACTTATAGTTCTTCCACTCTGGCTTGCCTGGTCATGACCTTCATTTTTCTTTTAGAATGTTTGTCTTCCTTTTTCTAAGACTGGATTTTAAGGAAAACCTCCAGACACCTTAAGGAAATTAAACTTTCAGAGATGAGATTAGTGTTGGTGGAGAGGGAAACTGCATGAGGAAGGGGTGGGCAGTTACTGATGCCGGTCCCCTTCCTGCCCCAGGTTAACACCTCTTCCTTCTCCTCTCTAAGCAGCTCTTTGTCAGGGGGTAGAGTGGAGTAGAAAGATGAATGATCAGAGCCATCACCATACCTTGACCCTAGGTGGCTCTATGCTTCCCTCCATGGTCTACCCTTCCTGGTGGAGGCATTTAATCTGCTAGATCAGATGCAGCAATAATGGAACTTCTTAAAATGAACCTGACCAGGAAAACAATGCTGAGCAAAGTCACTCCACCTGGTAGACCTGTGGTAGATTCAGCTGACTCTAGATGGGCATGGTGGGTTTTTCCATCTTTTCCAGGACTCTTTCCTCCGCATTTGTATAGATATGGTTTTCTAGGCTGCCCCCTCTGTCCCTGGGTTGCAGCTCTGTGGCCTCTTGGCCCCTGTGGGTGCCAATATAGTCCTTGGCCTCTCCCTCAAGAATAACCTCACTCCTGCCTGGGAGGGAGGTCTCTGTCACTCTGGCTCTTGGATCCCTTACCTCCAGCCTTGAGTTTTTTCTCAATATCTTGTTAACTTTGCACATTCGAGGATCAGTTATGGGGCTATGAGGCCTTGGTGTCCAGCCCCATCTTCCTTGGAGTCCTTCTACCTACCTCAGCTTCTCTTCTGTCTTTTCCTGCTGCAAACTTTCTAGTTTCTACCAAAATCCCTCCAAGTCCCTACGTCCCGAGAGGCAGCTCTGTACCTCATTGTAGAGCAAAGATGACTCATGGACCCCAGGTGCAGGCTGCTCCTGTCCCAGCTACACACCTCCTAGGTGTCTTAAGCCGACGTGACCTGCTACAGGGATCTTGGTTGAGTGTGTTCACCAAAGTAGCCCAAGATCCTAGAACAGTGCTTGACACACAGTAGACACTCAATAAATATATGTTGAATAAATAAGCAAAGCAGAACACCCTCATCCAAGTCACTTCTCAAATTTTCTGACTATAGTCAAAATAAGAGAAAAAAAAAACCTTTGATAAATATAATAACATCAACTCACTTGTCTATCAGCAGTAGAGTTACTCTCTTATAATCGGTAGAATATTTTCAGCTCATTTAAAGAAACAATGGAATTATTTGTAAACTAAATATTATTTAATATAGTTGGCATAGAATGTTACAATATCTATCACCATATGTAAAGGTAGGCACTCATGAAAGTAGATTGGTGGTTACCCAGAGCTGAGGTAGGGAGGGATTAGGGCAGCATAGCGAGTGACTTAATGGGGTACAGGGTTCCTTGTTTGGGTGATAAAATGTTCTAAAATTGATTGTGGTGATGATTGCACCACTTTAAAAACCATTGGATTGTACATTTTCAATGGGTGAATTGTATGGTATGTGAAAAGCATCTCAACAAAGTCGTTATGATAAAAAGATGTAGGTCTTCACACATCAACTTTCACTTTGCTTCCATCCTACAGAAAGCCCTTTGAGTAGGCAATACAAGTTTTTTAAAGTCCTCTCTTCCTCTCTTCCCTGGTCTGGTTCTTTTCTTAGCAATTATGGAGCACGCTGCCTGGACGCTCGCTTTGGGAGCGTGTCCACCAGTCTGTGGGGCAGCAGGGGGGCGGGCGCTGGACAAGGATGAAGAAGAAACACCGATGGGAGGGGAGGCTGTCGTCCAAGGCTTCTGTTCCCAAGCCAGGAATAATGAAGCTTGGCCAGGTTGGGAGCCACAACTTCAAGTTGCTTGAGGTTTTCCATCAGCATAGGCCCAACTTGTAACGGGATTTCCAAGCTTCCAGTGCAGCCAAGCAAATATGCCACATGTTTAATTATATGTGTTACGTCCTCTAAGGAGGCACCAGGAGCAAACAACAACTTACTCAGCTACTCAAAAGTCTTTGAAAGAAGCAAGGGCTCTAAAAATCTAAGGCCTAAAATTAAGAGAAAGGAAAACATCTGCCTATGGGACCCCTGTCCCCTAGCATCCTTCCTCAGTGTTTTCTCTTTTGCTCTTAGGCCTGGTGTGCCTGGGTTCACGTTAGCCTGAGTTGGACAAGAATAGGATGGTGGGGGAGTGTCTGTTGTATTTCAGAAATTATTTTTATGGTATTTTCATTTGCGGACTTTATATCATAGCTTCTTCCATGAGTTGTTCATTGAATGGAATACTAATAATCTCTATTTCGTAGGCCTGTTGGGAAGATTAAATAAAATAAAAGAGGCAGGGTACCTGACATACAAAAGTATGGGCTATGTACGTTCCATTATTTATCATTTATTATTAGGGGGCTGTGTCTAATACCCTCTGATCTTGCCACCTCATCCATGCCAAGGGTGGGTCAGGCCCTGTTTCTGTGACTTCATCAGTGCCTGGGGTGTCAGTTTATGGCAGGGAGGCCTCCTGCAAAGGGGGTCACAGGAAGGCCAGGTTACTGGGGTTCAAATCCCAGCCACTGCCCCGCTGTGTGATTTGGGGTTCGTTTCCTCCCCGCCCTCCTCCATGGTTTCCTCATCAGTACAATGGATCAGTCAAATTAAAAGCAATATCTTCTTGAGAGGGTGGTTCTGAGGATTTAATAGGCTAATATTTGTGAAATGGTTAGGAAAGTGTGTAACTCTTGGAGAGTGCTCTTCCTGTTTGTTAAGTAAAAAGATGGAATGAGAGCGAGCTGGGCCCTGGTAGGGCGCAGGGAGGGCCAAGCTCTGTGGCCGTAACGTTTCGAAGATGGTGGTGAGGCTGAAAGGAACAAGTTCTGAGCACTCCCTCCTGGAAGGAAAAAGTGGTACCAGGTGGGAAAGAGTTAGAACAAACTGCTGAGACAATAGTGACACTTCAGCGGTGGGATATTCCAGCCCCTTGCCAGAAGACCTTTAGATAGGAGGTAAGCACTTCTTAGCCCAGGACGGCTTACACAGAAACCGAAGACTGGCTTATCAGCGAGCTCTTGAGGCTCTGTTCGGTTTCCCTGCACAGGGGAAATACTAAGACTGATTCCATAAACCGGACTTTGGTAAGACCTAAAACATGACTTAAGAAATGGATACAAGTAGTAAGACAAAAAGTAATCAGAAAAGGGATTAAAATTTTAGCTATCTGGCTTTTCCTAAAGGAATTTTTTTTGGTTTCGTTTGTTTCTAATTTTGAAAACTTCCAGGAATATATAATTTGTCACTTAAAACAAAACAGAACTTAAGAGTGTTTACATAGAAACCTCCTAACCCTCCAACTGAGCTTTGGGAGAAATGAGAATTTTGTAATGGGAAAGTATCATGTGATATCCCACCTTCGAAAGTATGATAACAAAGGTCTTATTATTGAATCTATTTTAAGACCTTTCTGCATGGTTTTCTTAGCTCTTAGCGTGATCCTAAACTATTATTATTGAGCTCACATTTACCCCTTAAATCGGGGAGAACACAGCCACATACCCCTGGCGCAGGTCTCGGGCATCCCCCCTCCTCCCAGTTCTAAAGGTGGGAGATGGCCACTACACACAGGCATTCAGACACTGCTAGTCTAAAACCAATCTCCCACTTTCTTGCACGTGGAAACACACAGTCTACCTACTGACCCAGCTCCGGGCTCCTGTGGCCTGTGGGCTCTGGTCTGGGGCTGCTGGTGACAGAGTCCGCGGATGGGGATGGCTTTGGCAAGGTGGTGTGGGTGCCTTCCACTCGGGTAGGGCCCAGTACCTGCGTCAGGGTGACTGGCTGTGCAGTTGTTCCTGGAACTGATGGTCTCTGATTGGCTTTTGTGGTCTCACCTGTAAGAAAATGAAATTATACTGGAGTCTATCAAATAGCCAGTAGGCTCTTCAGGACAGAAATAAATGTTTATTGAACACTAGCTCATGAGCAAAGCCCACCTGCCCTGCAGGGATGCACAATCTAGATGGAGCAATAAACCAACATACAAACCAAAGATTAAATAACAGTAAAGTATGTAAACGACAGTTTAAGCCTCGGAAATGTAGACAAGGCAGCAACATGATTAATCGCCAAGTTAATTTTCCAGACGCTAGAAGCATTGGGTCATGAACATAACTTTTTGGTGTTTTAATTAGCATTAACCTAAGGGTAGAAGGAACTCTTGGCTTTTGCTATGACTTAGTTTTAGAGAATGCATTCTAGATTTCTAGTTTAGGCTGGTTCGTAGCTAATCAACTGACTCCTCTGGGCCTCAGTTTCCTCGTCTGTCAAATGAAGTAACTAATTAGCTTGTAAGGATCATGTTGATTCTGCTTCTAAACTGTGCTCTTCATCCATGTGTGACAATTTAGATTGCTTTCACAATTTTAAATGAGTCTCAGTTTGTTACTATTCTGGGTGCCCTGAGAGTATCTCTGAAGGTTTAGGGCAAGGGGACAAGGGCAAGGGCTACCCACTGAGCATTGGGGATTGTCTTCAGAACCATGGATTTGGGCAAGAAGGAGATACAAAATGGTCCCACAAGGGAAGGGCACCCCAATCCTGGGAGTGCAACGGGCCTCTCACAAACTCCTGTTGGACCCCATGGTGGGGGGTTATGCCAGCTTCTATATCTGAGCATCTGTATCAGTTTCCTCAGCTGCCATAACAAATTGCCACAAACCTGGTGGCTTAGAAGAACACAAATGTATTCTCTGACAGTTCTGGAGGCCAGAAGTTGGAAACCAGCATCACCCAGCTGAACTCCAGGTGTCAGCAGGACTGAGTTCCCCTGGGAGGTTCTTGGGTAGAATTCGTTTCTTGCCTGCTCCAATTTCTGGTGCCTGCTTGCATTCCTTGTCTTGTAGCCACACTACTACAACCTTAAAAGCCAGCGTCCTCAATTCTCTCTTTGTTCCATCTTCAGTTGACCCCCTCTCTGTGTGTGTTAAAGCTGTCTCTAGCTCCCTATTGTAAGGATACACATGGTTGCATTATTGTAAAGATACACGTGGTTGCATTATCCCACCCAGATAATTCAGGATAATCTCCTCACCTCAAGATCCTTAACTTGATCATATCTGCAGTGGCCATCTTTGCCATGTGAGGTAACATTCCCAGGTCCCAGGAATTATGACATGGGTATCTTTGGGGCGAGGGGGCTACATTTCAGCCTACCACAGCATCTCAGCTGTCGCCTTAACTTGGCTCAGGGTTGGTGTATGTTTGGTACACAGATCAGCGGGCCTCGGGGATCACATGCGAGACAAGAAGGTGCTGCAGTCCTTGTGGGAACCACCCAGCTTCGCCTTCGACATTGTGCAGCATGCTGGGAAAATGGTGTCTACCATGGCCCCAGACCAGCTGTGCAGAGAAATGTGTAGGCAGGGTGTTCAGATCCTTGGCCGAGCACTGGCACCTGTTCATTTCCGCACCCTGACACTGTCACCTTCTGCAGCAATCAAAGCACTGACTTGGGAGAGGAGGCGAGCAAACACACCGTGGTATGGGGATGCTCCTGTAGGCGCTGGCCTGTCAAGCAGGAAGCAGATCCCTCGTGTACCCTGTTGCGCCTTTAAATCCGCCTGTGCACTGTGCCAGGTAAATTGCTAAAGAGCTGGCAGCGGCCTCAGGGGCCGGGCCGGTCTTCACGCCATCCTGGGGCACAGCAGAGCCTGTGATTTATGACATTTCCATTACTCTAAAGGGATTGAGCTTTCATAACAAGTCTTGGGGAAGTTTCTCATTTCTCTCAAGAACTCTTCTGTCTTACCCTCTGGTAAATGCTACCGGCATTAATGCCTCTTTAGGAAGATGCAGCCCCAGGTTCAATCTACTTCATTTATATAGGGAAAAGCCATTTAATAGGATCGCTTGTATATTTTATGAAATGGGATATAATTATTAATTTGGAGAGAAATATACAAACTGACAGTACATTTTACTTGCAGATTATTAATCAAACATGTACCTGTTTTTATTTATCTCAGAGTAGCTTGAGGCTCTAGCCAAATAAGAGCTGCCCGCTATGGTCGCGTGCTCTCTGGGGGAACAGCATTTAAATTTCAGGAATGTCTGTCCTCAGCAGGAGCTGCACAGGGCAAACCAAGACATTTTCTATTGTTTGAGTGAGAGAATTTCCCATGGACGAAGGCTGTTATGCTTTGTGGGGTCACCCTAACCTGATTTACCTGTTAACGTACCTGTTACCTGTTCTTGGAAACATCAGGGAGCATTTTAGGGGGGCGTGCTGAGACCTGAACAGTTGCTGGCCCTCACACCTCTACCTCTCCTGCTTTTCCCCAATTTCCATAGGAATTTTACCACTTACGGAACAGTGGCACAAAGGGGCCATCCTTATACAGTTCTTGCGGGAGTTTTTTTGAGTTGGTGAAATTTTCTCCATGGTGGGACTATAACTTTAAAGAGCTGTTCCTGTGTTTTGAAGCTGAGCAAGATCCCAAGTATCCCTTTTATGTTGCAATTCTTGTAATTTAGCTCAGCACCTGGTCCGTAGAAGGTGCTCAATATGTGGCTATTGAATAAACGAATAAATAAATGAATGAGTGAACTTAATTTGCCCCACGATGACCACTATACATATTCTCATCATAGGAAAGTCATTGAAGGTTGAGATGGTTTGGTAGAGGGGACAAGTGACATCAGTAGTAGTTGATGTCACTACTATATAGTGACATCACTATATAGCTATAACTCTATAACTATAAAGCTATATAACTATAAAAGCTATATAACTATAGCTTTTGCTCATTTTAAATTTATGTGCAAGAAAGCCTGCCTGGCAACCCACGCTCCTCTTGGACACCAGTGACGGGGGCACGTGGAACCAGTACTTGCCAGGGGTGGATGGCGGTGAGTTGGGCCATGGTGCTCGGGGTAGACAGAGGAGCTTTTGAAATGATCTCTGATATGGAGAATGTAGAAACCAAATGGATTTTATAGTTGACGCTGTTTTTTGGCTATAATGTCCCTGGACACATTTAACTCCCTTTGAGGGGATACAGTCAGTGCTTGAACATTGCATGGGTCAGTTAGAGTGGTGCTCTTGGGCAAGGAACGAAACATATCCTAGGGTCAGCCTGCTTGTCTGAAAGTAGGGATGCCCCTGGCCCTTTGCCTTGGGGTCACTCTGAAGTACGGGTGTCTGGCACAGAGAACATACTTGATCAGTCATTGATACCTACAGTCACAGGAGTTTGTCCAGATTCTCCCATTGTCTGGATTCTGGCTCAGGACCAAAGCTGAAGCCAGAAGGTGCCAGTATCGTGTTCTAAATGAGAAGAGGTGCCACCAAACTTCCCCCAGGTGGGGCCATTTGCATAGAACCTGCGTGATCACCAACCCCACTTCACCCGGGCCGGTCAGCAGAAGGAAAGGACCAGAAGAAGAGGAGGGGTTAGTAGCCACCACATCGGGACAGTAGTGTTCAGGGTGAAAGACTTTCCTCCTTTCCTTCATGCCTTGTCTTCCCCAAAGGCCAAGTAAAGGGGCTACAAGGGACTGACTCACTAAGACCACAGGGGCCTACAGGGAGGGGACACAGGCCTCTCCTTCCCCCCTGATCTCTCTGAGCCGTGGCACCCATGGGCCCGCCTGGTGCAGTGCAGAAGCAGAGCTTGCAGAAAAGGTTTTGGGGAGTATTCTCGGACTCCAAAAGTACTGTCCCTCTCAGTGCAAAAACAGGGTGTGCTTGACATGTGGTCCCTGAAGTTGGGGGGGCTTACTTGAACATAAAGCTTGTTTCTGAAGTGGGGTGTGTGCAGGGCTCAGAAGGCCAAAGGTGAAGTGAGATGGGAAGAGAAAGGAGACCACACCCCATCCTTGCTCTCCTCAAACCCCTGAGAGGAAGAAGAGAGCCCCAGCCATTTCCATGGCTCTGTGTAAAGGGGCGGCCCAGGGGGCTGCCAAGCTAAGGAACAGACACCCAACTCAGAGAAAGAGGTGGGGCATAGATCTCTGGGCCAACAAGAGGGGCCAGGACGCAGCCGGACACTGGCCCCTGGCTCCAGGTGTAGCCACACGTATCACCTACTCAGAAATCACCGAGAGCTGCTGGCCTAAATGAGACAACAGGAGGCCAGGGACACTCTCCCTCCATCAGTGGGCCAGTCACTTAGGAAACCTCTGTCCCCTGTTCCTCTTCTCTGTGCCCACACCAAAAGAGGACAGGAGATATCTTAGAAATGGTCCCTGAGAGACCACCATCTGCTGCCAGTGTGGGGGAGGGGTGGGGAACAGCTGTACCTTGCACTTCAACCCAAACAAGTCTAGATTACCAGAGTACTCAAGATGTCATTAAAGATACAGTTGGAGAAGTAACTAGGGGGGGGGAAATGAAAAACATTTTCTATTTGTATGCCAAGGATTCTCAAATCAAGACTCTTTATATATATTGTTATTAGCATAAAAAAGTACAGATTAATGGTACAGAGAGAGGTTTCTGGAGCCAGACTGTTTGGGTTTGATTCTAAGCTCTGTTACTCACTAGCTGTGTGACAAAGGGCAAGTTACTAAACTTCTCTGTGCTGTATTTTCCTCAAACTGTAAATGAGGGCCAAGAATAGTGCATACCCATGGCGGTGTCGAGGTGACTAAATGCGGTAATCAGCTCTTAGAACAGTGTCTAGCGCGCAGCAAATGCTCAGTAAGGGCTAGCTCCTATTGCTATTCTTAAACCGTGTTCTCCTGAAGAGCATGAACAGCATCAGCTAGCCCATCAAGTTTCTGGACGCAATGCAAAACCCCATTATAAAGCGACCCACAACTCCCCTTTGTGTGGGAAATCAAAGTACTCCCAAAGACACAACAGTGCACAGCTCACTTCCCGTTCTCACAGAGAAACCTAGGAAAAGGTGTTTTCTTGGCCTGAGGTCTACCTGTACCTGTCCCGCCTTTGTGGTTCACATGGCACTAGGTCAGCACAACCTCAGGGGCGGCGCATCTGTGGCCTGGGTCATTCAGCTCACAGCTGCTTGCTGTTATCTCATCAACCACAGTGCTCTTTGCTTCCCTTCATTTCACACCTAAGTGAAGACAGCCTTTTCCCTTTCAGCTGCCAGGGAATATTTCCACACAGAATGTCAGCTTTTAAAGTAACAATACAGTAACAGTCAAGGCAACAGTTCTGAAATCTGAATGAAAACGACACAAACACAGAGACAATTTTGGAATTGCGAAAACAGAAAACTAAAAATCAAGCCTCGCTCCCCAGTCCCAGCTATCAGATCCCATTGATTTCTGGGCCATCTTCCTGGCATCTGTTAAAATATTACTGCAGTCAGTGGACCTTGACTGATTAAGATGTTAAATTTCTACACTATCTCCTAAAACACAATAAATGCGTGTTTATGGACTCCGAAGATTTAGATGAAATCACTCATGAACACTTGCCTGCGTTGGCAGCTGGGCTTTTAGCTGATGAATATGTAAGAGCCGATGGATAGGTTACACCCTTTTGGGGTTTACCTTCTGCAAAAGAGAAAAAGAAAAGATTTTATTTCTAGAGTTAGAGTTTTAGATGACTCTGTTCTGATAAGCTGATTCCCTCCTTCCAATTTATCTTCCTTGAGTTCAGTAAGATCAGTGAGTCTCCCCTGTGTCGAATTGTTGATTACAATAGGAAAGTCAAGTGGCATTTTGTTTTCCCGTATAGACTGTGCTTTATTAGCATTCAAAAGGAAGCACCGAAATCTCCATGACTCCGAGTTAGCATTAGCAATCGTTATTTTGCCCATGAAGATGGGACATGGAAGCTGAGGTTTTTCATACATGTGGCTCTGAAAGTCTGTTTAGGTCAGGAGGTGGATGTAAAAACACTCCCCATGCTTCTCTTTAGTGGCTGGAAGGCTCTGGTCCCAGGCTGGCTGGGCCCGAATGGCCCCTCCCACTTTCACAGAGCCTGTGGGATCCATTTGAGTTCCACGGCACTACAGACACCTGAAAGTAGGCAAATGTGGATAGCCTTGAAAAGAAGCATTTGTTGCCCACCTAGAGAGAGAAGGTTTAGATACCAGGCAAGGGGGCGGAATGCTAATGTGTATCAGGGAAATAATGGGGTATGAAAAACAAAAGCAGTCAGGAGATGGGGCTGGATTAGCAAGTACCAAGCCCGACAGGACTAAAAACTGCCCTAAAGGCTGTTACCTACAGTCTTCGCCCACCGTGAGATCATGCGGGAAACCACCATGAAACAGCAAGTGTCCCTGGAATGTAAGAGAAGCCTCCCAAAGGCAGGTAATTTGTCTCACACTGTTGAATTCCCAGTGCCTACGACAGTGTCAGATCTGTAGCAGAAGCTCAGTAAATATTTATTCAGCAAAGGGCTATCTTAGTGCTTAGATCTCTGTTAAAATTCAAATACCCATTATCCGATATTTCCATCTCATAACGAAAACATTATAACTCTCAGTGTGAGAGAATGTGTTTATAGGGTGGCGCTATGGAGAAGATGGTCAGGAGTGCTAAATGGGGAGCCCAGGGGGTAGAACAGAATCTAGTACGTGAATTTGTCACAGAGGATTATAGGGTCACGAAGCAGGCAAAATAATGGGACCTCAGGAAGGGTTTGGGTTTGCGAATAAGAAAATACAGGTTTTACTTGAAACTAGTACAAAATAATATTGAATATAAACTATCACCAAAAAATATTTAAAAAATTAAAATACATATATATCTGTGTTTCTGTTTTGCCATTGGTTAACTGCCCCAATCTCTGAGACTCTTGCTTTTCTCCTTCAGAAAATATGCACAGTAACACGGACCAACTTACTGCACAGAATTGTCGGGTCTAATGGAAACAAAGTTAAAGGTTTGGAACTATGTATCACCATAGAAATGCAAAAAAAAAAATTATCTGGTATTACTAATAAATGTCACTCAAAGTGGGGATGAGGCGAAATGTTTGGGCTTACTGGAGTTACGTCGCGTCATTAGCGTCACCTGGGAGCAGAGCTCGGCATCTCCGGGTCCCCTGGCCTAGCCTGGGCCTGATCCGAATAGACAACAGTGGGGGTCATTTCGGGCCCAAGGGGGCCCTCGGCTGTGGGCTGGCTGTCTCTGCGGAGCACTGCAGAGACGTTGCCTCTATTTTCTGTTCTTCTAAAATCCTATGGCTCTTTTCTAGTTCCACTCAGAAGGAGAAAAAGCATGAGCTCCGTTTTATGGAATGCGGATCAAAACACAAACGGGCAGCTTTGGGAGGTCCCTCTCTGGCCTCTTCTATCCCTAGACTTGCGAAAGATTTTGCTAACCAAACCGCGCATCCCCCTCTCCGGCCGCCCTTCCCAGATCAATGCAAATGAAGTAAAGGGGCACAGCGACGTGTGGGAATTAGAAATAAAAACCCAGGGAAAGGTCTTGGAGGCATGTGAGCCATCTGAGGAGGATCCTGACATGATTCTGCGAAACTTGAGCCTCTGAGCAGTGGCGGGGTGACGGGGCGCTTGGCCACCAGTCAGCTGACACCCTTCTGCTGCTGCAGTGCGCCTTCCTAACTCACCCATTCGAAAAATACTCCTCGGCACTGTAGAAGCACAAATGTTTATTATCACTGGCAAAAAGGTTTTGGGGTAAATGTCAGTACATGGAATGAGGCAACATGGAAGTTAAGATTTATAGGGAATAATCTCAGCAGATTGGTAGTCTCATGGGATTAATTTTTCTTTTAAACCTCTGTTGGGATTCTTGGATTGCAGGGTAAGTATTTTAGATCAAAATAATCTTATTTAGTCAGGAGCTACTTGGTAAACACCACTGTGGAGATTATATTTCTCTCTATGCTCAACAAATTTGTATTCTGGGCATTAGCATTTTCATGACACCCCTATTCTGAATTCTCTGTTCCAAGGCAAACCTCATAGTACTGTGGTCGATGCCTTTCCACTCGCTGACTTAGGAACCAGTCTGATTTGAACCCTAAGTTTGCAGAGGTGGGAAAAGTTTCTTCTTTATATAAAAATACTACCTAATGAATGTGGAATAAGTGACAGAATTAGAACAACTATAATTTTGCAATTACTGATGTAATTCTTGCTACAGCAAGGATCATCAGTTAGATGTCAAAACCACTGGATGATTTGTTGGGAAACAAGCTATTCATGCTGTTTTGAAGTAGCACCTGAAGACTGCTTATCAATTACAAGGTATCTTCACCATGGAGAGATAAGGTAAAATGTTCAAATAATCAAAGTTAGCCTCACCAATAATTGGACACATTGACATTATGTGCCTCCTGATACGGTCATTTTGATATGACAGAATAGACATGCCGTGATGCTATCTGTGTAGTAGCATCCTTGCCAAAATATTTAACCTGAATCCAATAATTAGGAAACAAGTGGACATGTCTGTGGTCCAGATTATGGGACATTCTATTAGACAACATCAAAAATGTCGTCGTTGTTCATGACCAAAAAGGTAATGTGATGAGATAGTTCTAGATTAAAGGACACTAAGAAAGCATAACAACTAAATGCAGTGGGTGATTTTTGACTGGACTATGGATCCCCCAAAAGAAGAAATTATTCTGAAGACTATTTTAACATAATTGGATACAATTGAATAAGAACTATATATCCGATAATATTGTATCAACGTTAATTTTTTTAGGTGTGCTGTTGGCATTGTGGTTATTTACGAAAATGTTCTTGTTCTTCCAATATGTGTGCTCATGATGTCTGCAGCTCATTTTCACATGGTTCAGACAAAATGTACGTAGATAATAAGTAGATAAGTAGGTAAAGCAAATGTAGCAACACATTAACAACTGCTGAATCCAGGTGAAGGGAATATAGGTATTCACTTATATTATTCTTTGAATTTTTCTGTAACTTAAACATTTTCAAAATAAAAGGTTAGGTTGGTGAAATTCACAAACATTAACACTAAGATACTTGGTTAACTTTTCACTGTGAAATTGCACTAGTCATTATTAGCTCACTGACCTTACTTCTTTGGAAAAGGGGGAAAAAAAGTGAAAATGATTATCTACAAAGATCCAATGGAGCTAGATAGTGAGAAGTGATTGACTAGTGAAACAATTATTAAATAAAAATCTCAAATAAAACTGTTGCTCAGCTCTCTAAGAGCCCATGTCCTTATCTATTTGTTTACCTGAAATCCCAAGGGATAAGCTTCTAGATACGAGACTCATTTGGCCCATCAAAAGCAGTAGTTAAAAATCCAACTTATTAAATATAAGTCAATTAAAAAGTTTGGTTGGGCTTACAGATAGCTGCAAGTTGTGTTTAAAATGAGTAATCGGAGCCTTTTAAAACTTTCAGATTTTGCAGTGATTTATCACTGTAATTATAATTCATTGTTTCATGATCCTGATTATCAAAAGAACTAATGCTTCAGATTTCCATGAAATGTGAGATGGGCCATAAATTAAAACTAACAGCACATTGAAAAGAGCACATTTCGTCCTGTGAGATCCCTTAAGCCAAGCACCTGTGTGTAGCAGCGTCTCCGCAGCGTGTGGGCATACCTGAGACGATAAAGGATTCTCTCCAGCGCGGTAGGGATAAGGACTGCACCCCATTGGAATAACTCCCTTTGTAGCCAGACTGTCCAGCTACTTTCCGAACAAGTATTTTCCCTCCTGAGTTATCGAGCACACCACTATAAAGAGAAAAAAAAATTTTTTTGAAGGAGGGGCAGAAAAAATTATTATTTGTGTGATCAATAGAATATCCAACTGGCCTCCATCTTTATTTAGAGAAAGGAGAGTGGTGAGGTTAAGAAAAGGTTTTTCTTGACCTGCAGGCCACCCCCCAAGAACAAGGCCTCCTTCGCATGGCCCAGCATCTCACCTCCAGCTCGATGTCTTTATTCTTCTTATTACAGGACCTGATTGTTTAGTCAGTCAGGAATCTCTCTTTGCCCCCATGCCTCAAATTTCTTTTCCTTGGTTTCCTCATTCCCACTGTTCTTTTAAGTAAAGCTTCTTTTCTGACAATTTTCAATTTGCTTTTGTGGCATCACAGAATGACTCCCATTATTTCACAGGGTGTGCATGGGATGACATTTTTTAAGAGCGAATTATTCCTTTTATTTTGGGCCAGGGAAGGAGCTAAATTAAACTCATTAAAAAGAGTCCTTAGCCCTGGCTCGTGTGGCTCAGTGGATAGAGTGCCGGCCTGTGAACCAAAGGGTCGCTGGTTCAGTTTCCCAGTCAGGGCACATACTTGAGTGGCAGGCCAGATGCCCAGTTGGGGGGGTGTGCGAGGCAACCACACATTGATGTTTCTCTCCCTCTCTTTCTCCCTCCCTTTCCGTCTCTCTGAAAGTAAATAAATAAAACCTTTTTAAAAAATTTAAAATATTTTAAAAAATAAAGAGTCCGCAAGGACTCAGTCCGCAATGTGAACTGTTTATTTAATTTCTAGGATTTTGAAGGTTTTAGAATCCTGATGCGACGTAACTAACACGTCTACCTCTTTCCTCCTATGTGAGGCAGAGGCTCCATTCTGGTTCTTGAATATCACGTTCACATTGTCATTTCTTTGCCCCAGAGGCTCAAATGCCTTTTTTGAGTATCTGTAATTTATGGCACAGGGGAGCTGAAAAAAAAAGTACTTAGATTTGTTTTTATCAACACTCCTCTTTCCCTCCAGGAATAAGAGTTGCCATTTCCTGCCCTCCCACTTTACGGTGAATCAACAACTTTCAATGCTCAACTTCCCATGGCCCAGAAGAAAAGAAAGCAATAATAATACTTGACATTTAAAGCACTGAATTGCTTTAAAATCAATCCCACATGGTATCTCCTTGGGTCCCCTCAGCAAACCTATGAGCTGTGGAATGAAATGAATGCTGTTGTTCCCAGTTCACAGACACAGGCTTAGACAGGTTGAGTGACTCCAGATTTTGCAAATAGTAAATTGCAAAGTGGGGATTTGAACCCAGGTCTAACTGACCTGGAATCCTGGGTCTGTCCCACTTGGTCACAGTTGCCTCTCAGGGTTCAAAAGCACAGGTACCAAAAACAAACAAACAAACAAATAGTATAGGAAATTTAGAAGCCAAAGAACTGATATGTACAACCCATAGACCTGAACTAAGAGGGGCGGGGGATGATGGAATTGGGTGCAGGGCAGAGGGGGAGAAGGGGAAAGAAAAATGAGACAACGGTAATAGCATAATCAATAAAATATACAAAAAAAGAAAAGAAAGAAAGAAAGTAAAGCACGGGTACCCCCGGAAGCTAACGGAAGCCAACCCCTCACGTCTTTGTGATCCTGTCCCTCTTCTCTCTGGGGAGCTCTCTGAATCATTACCTCCCTTCCCCCAGCTACAGACAGGCGCCTGGTCTGGGCGGCCCTGGCAGACCACACGACTCGCACTCACCTGTCTCTCTGTTCAAGCCGCTCTGTTTGCTCTGGGGAACGTGGCTGCCACTTCTGCCTCGCGTGGTCCCTAAAACCTCCTTTCCACAGAGATCCGGACATGACTTTGCTAGGCCCCTTCCTAACAATACCTTAAAATTCTGTCTCACAATTGAGACTCTGATTTTATTGTGTCTTGTGCTATTTCCTAAAAATTTATTGAGTTAATTTTGTCTCCCAACTAGATTAGAAATTTTCTTATGGAAAGGACTGTTTTATGCTTCTGTATGAGAAGGCTTCTCAGTGGTGTGTGGGCTCTACTTTCCAAAGCCATTTGTTAAGCTTTCAGGATTGTGGGAGCTGGTTCATTTCACACCGATAGCTTGGACTCAGACTTGATGGGAGTATTTATACCACAAAAATTGGTAAATCAGCCATGTTTACCAGCATACCACTCGCATAGGCAGAAAATTCTCATTATTAAAAAGAATTGCCCCATGTTCCCTTTGCTTATAATTAATGGGGAAAATAAAAATAACTTTCAGCTTTTTATTTTCTCCCAGGGAAACTATTCTGCTCTTGATTTCTATTCCATTGTATTGAGGAAGTGTGTGTATGCGCACCTGTGTGCGTGTGCGCCCGTGTGCGTGCGCGTGCACGCACTTGCGCTTAAGTCACCGCACTCACTGCAGCCGCCGCTCAGAGCGAGGGAGGTGGGTGGCTTTTCTCAGGCTGTTTAAAAGGCATGTGGAGGGCCCAGGGGGTTCTAAAGCTGGACTTGGCTGCTGATATCCCTTGAGAAGGTTATGTAAAACGGAAAACCTAGACTTTGGGAAAGGTGAGGAAGTAGGTCTACTGTGTCCGTGAGATGTTCCAGTTGTTGTAGAAGAGAGTAAAGCTCATCTTTGACCTTCACTGGAGGACGCAAACGTTCCCAGACAGTCTCTTAGAGAAGGACATTTCCTGGGGAGCTCAGTGGTCTGTATAGGAGTGCCAGCGGTCCGAGGGGCGAAGGCACAAGACCACTGACCACCGTAGGAGATACTGGAGGAGGGACAGAGCCTGAAAGACGCGGTGGTTTTACGTATAAAGCAGATGGGGACAGAGCCGTGGGAATTTGGAGAATTTATATAAATAGGACCTCATTTGTAACCAGATGGGAGCACTTCACGTACACTCCCTGACAGAGCAAATTCAGTTCCCGTCTTTGCATTCCTCAGATGTTCTGTATGATTCTGAACATGGCCTTGAGGTTTGCCTCCTCCTGGACCCTGGCGCCAAGGACTGGGATAAGCTGAGGATCAGCTTGTTGGCTCATAGGAAGGAGACTACCTACCACTAGGCCAGGTTTTGAATACTTCCATTTTCATGGTGGGCACCGGGTCAGAAATTAGTGTGCTAAGCTCAGATCTAGTAGCAGAAGAGTGCTCTGCATGGAGCTGGCCTCTGTACAGCCCTGTCTCTGAGAGATACCCCTTCTCCCCAGCACTTGGTCCCACTTTAAATACAGAGCTTAGTTCAGGGCAAGGCTGAGCCGAAAGGTGATGCCTCACACTGTTCATTATCCCTTTGGTTTGAAAGTAGCAAGGGAATCAGTCATAAGATATCTGATTTTGATATACGAGGTCTGTCCAGAAAAAGTCCAGCCGTTGTTAACATAACAAGGATGGTTTGCGCAACATCAATGTAACCCGGCAACCAAGGAGAAAGGATTGGAATGCACATGTGTGAACCATGACGACTTCACTGTACTAGTCAGTGGGGACGGTAGACGCTGGTGAGTGAGTGTGTGTACTGTGTGGTCATCGCATTCAAAATGATTGAGCGAGTAGAGCAACGAATCTCCATCAAATTTTGCAATAAGCTTGAACATTCTTCCATGGAAACTATTTGGATGGTTCAAAAGGCCACAGCTATGGGCAGGTGGTGATTGGCAGCTTCATCATGACAATGCACCCACTCACATATCACATCTCATGCAGAGGTTTTTGGCAAAACATCGAAACACGCAGGTGACTCAGCTCCCCTAAAGCTCAGATTTGGTGCCCTGTGACTTCTGGTTTTTCCCAACCCTAAAATCACCTTTGAAAGGGAAAAGATTTCAGACCATTGATGAAATTTGGGAATTATGACAGGGCAGCTGATGGCAATTGGGAGAACCGTGTGAGGTCCCAAGGTGCCTATTTTGAAGGGGACTGAGGCATCATTGTCCTGCATACCGTGTTTCTTGTAATTTGTATCTTCTTCAATAAATGTCTATTTTTCATGTTACATGGCTGGATACCTTCTGGACAGACTTTGCATTGTATGAATATTAAATCCTTTAAGCTGAATATTAAGTCTGAATTTCTAAACCAAAGTATGCTCTCGCCAGTTTCTCTGTTCTGACTGTGGGGGACTCTGTCAGGACGATGACAGGTGGTCCCTCACGCACTGTCTACTCATGTTTTCTGTCTTAAATCCTGCCTTCTGAAAATACACTCCTGTTGTATTAAAAAAAATCTATTTTTTTCTTCCTGAAGACCTCTATTCATCTGCCTCATGGACAGTGCCACTACTTTCCAAATAGAGTTTCCCTCTGTCTGCAACCTGGTCCTGAAGCTACAGAGGCACTCAGTGGCTCAGAAAGTCAGTCTTGGTTTTTGAAACTCTCAAGCTGTTCTCTGCTCCTCTGCCCTCATCTGTGTTCTTCCCAGCAAATTCCCAGACTCTAACCCAGATGTGGGATCCCCGAGTTCTGATCCCTCTCAATGCCCTTCTTATTTTCTCTCTATAGGTGTGTCCATCCATCATAAACCCTTTCCCAGCTTTTCATGCTCCAAAGTTCAAATCCCCCTCACATCCTCACTTTGTACATTAAGCAGTTCTGGGATGCCCTATTCTTAAGGAAAGGTATCACCCAGGGTCAGGGCTGGCAGTCATGGACATGAGTTCTAATCCTAAATGTGCAACTATCTAACGATTTAATTAACTTCCCCATGCCTCAGTTTCTCTTCTAACAAATGAGGATGCTAACAGCAGCCTCATAGGGTTGAGATGATGCTAAAAAGAGAGTTGTAGTGTAAGGGATTACTGCCATTATGATGACACCTTTGGGGAGGTCAGATTAACTCGTGTGGCCCTGTCCTGCATTGTGAACATGCCAGCCAGTGCTGGAGGAAGCCCATGCCGTCCAATTCGAATCACAGACGGGAGAGCGCTGATGCGGTGGCGCTGCATGGGCATGTGCATGTGCATGTCAGGATGAATGTGAACAGGCATGTGTGCAAGTATGTGTGGGAGGCATGCACGTGTGTATTTGTGCACACACGTGTGTATATAGATTTATATACCTCTTTCCTTTGTGCATGAAATTGACCTCACAGTGAATGCAAAATATTTTTATTCCATAGTCTGGAGTTAAAAAGCAGCATTTAGCGTTGTTTTTCTTTAGTGTTCCACTACTTAGCCTTAATAGAGCCTTCATAGTCACGCCCACGTTTAAAAATGAGTTAACTCATCAGCCCTCTGCAGTGACGGGGAAAAGAGGCATATGGCCAACAAAATCTACTTGTAATTCTTAATTCTTATTTTACACATAGATTTTTTTTTTTCTGCTTCTCCAAATTTCAGAGAAGCTAGATACCTTGAAAGGAATGAACTTTACATCTTCTCCCCTCTCTCTAGCAGAGATACAACTGAACAATCAACTGACTGGTATGAAAATAAGGAAAAGGAAAAAGATACCAGAAGCCTAAATAATTCAGAGATTTCATCTAGTATCCAGTATCCAAGCCCTGACTCAGGAGCTACATCTTAAAGCAGTGCTGGTTGGTGGTTAGGGGTGCAGGCACTGGGCTTGGGTTCAAGTCCCCACTCTGATACTAAATTTTGATAGTGTGGCTTTACAAAAGCTATTCGACTTCTCTTCATCCTTAAGATGTAGATAATAGTCATAGATAATGCACAGGGAAATTGTGAGATCTAAATAAGATATCACAGGTGAGTTGCTTGACACGTACACATTAACCTTATTATCAAAGATATTAAGTAAATAGACTCTTCCTGTGTTTTGACTCCAAGCCTAAGAAAAAGAGGTATGAGGATTCTGTGATGGTTACTCAGGCAGTGACTTAGTCCAAAGCATGCCCTGCCTCCTGTTCTCCTGCCTAGATCTCAGACCAGTAGCTGACCAAGCAGTACCACCTCTCCCCTCCTCACTTTTCCTGTTCCATTTGTCTCTGGCTGTCACTATGGCTGTGACATTTCTTCTCCAAACTTCTGGGCCTTCCTTAATCTCACCTCGTGTATTTCCTTGCTCATCACATACAGGTAGCAAAAATGCTTTATATCATCAAGGACTTCGTTTTTCTTGTCACGGACATGGAAGACTCTTCCTCCCATCTTCATCAAGGTAGAAAGAGAAGTCAGTCCTCCTACCCACAGAGCACTGTGAAAGGAGGTCCAGACCACGCACAGGTCCTGCAGCATCCCGTGGGATAGGGTGGCCCGATGAAATACAGGACGCTCATTTAAATTTGTACAGTTTTGTTTGCTAAATCAGGCAACCTTGTACTGGCCCCCTGCCCACACCCTGATTACTAGTTGTTAAGTAGCTCAGAACTGCCCACCTGTGAACCGCGGCAGCACACACGCTGGAGTAGGAAGCGTAGACGTCTGTGCCATAAACATGGTATTTGGGGTCTTGGCATCCTGCCGGACATTTCACAACAAACTCAGGATTGATTATCTTTCCAGCTTTGACATCACAGTTGATCTGAGGCACAGCTGAGAATATAAAATTAGGTCAAAATTATACATTATGGTATCAGCTTACATATATATGGGGTGACTCTGTTAGGTCATAACTGTTTATTTAGTTAATCTATAAAAGCCAGAGCCTGGGCTGACCTTAGGTACCCTGCATATAATGAAAGCAAAGATGTAATTAATTAGGACACCCCTCAGACCAAATGAAGGACAAATTGCATTTGTCCATTGCATTTAACTGCTGAGAGCAAAAACGAAAGAGTCATGCCTATATTATTCTGGACAATCAATTAATTGAGGAGAACTTTGGGAAAAGACACACTTCCAGTGACCAGAAATATCATCTGGAGTCAATGGCTGGAGAGCTCTGGTTTTGCAGACGCCCTGGAGCTAGCCCAGGGAAAGAGGAGACCCTCCGACAACCTTACAGCCTCAGACCTCCTTACAGGAGGAAGGACGGCTACTCCAGGAAAGGCGAGCAAGGGAGCACGGGCCCGGGGGTCAGGGCCAGCTGGGACAAGGGTGGCCTGCCGCCGCAGCGGCGCTGCGCTGGAGCCTGGTGGGAGGGCTATGATTGGTGGGGCCAGGCCAGGCAAAGAAGGCCCCGAGTGTTTGTGTTCCATGTGAGTTTTTGGACAGGGGACATCGAAAATGAAAGTGATCTTTTGTCTTGGTACTAGAGAGTGGGTCAAGGTGGGAGTGATCTTTTCTCACCGGCCTCAGCGTGGCGGAGAGCTGAGAGCTCCCTGCTGAGCACCCTGGGGTTGGGGGGAAGCTCATTCATTCTTTCCCCCCTCCTTTTTGGCTTGGTGACTGCAATCGCCAGGCTAGTACTTGTCCATTAGGCAAGTCTTCTGGAGCTTGCCTAGGGGTGTGGCGGGTAGATGCTCTAATGGCGGAGCCTGTAAGGAAGAGTGGCTGCATCTTCTTGGGAAAAGAAAAAACCCTGCAAAAACTCCTAGATGACACTGTACCGATGCCCTTCGAGCTGGGAGCGTATTCTGCTTTGGGCCCTGTTCTTCAGAAGGGACTCTGAAACACGAGCACAGTCCAAAGAGTAAGCAGACTCAGGAGGGGTCTGGAAACTACCACCTGTGAGGAATGGCTGGCAGAAATGGGTGGTTTGGCCCTAAGAAGGAGAGAATTTGGAGGCAAGTGATAGTTGTCTTCACGAGCAGGAGCGTTGTGTGCCGTGACACCAGAGGCAGAGTTAGGACTGAAGTGTAGACTTTCTATGGAGGCAAGTTTGCCAGGAAGATCTTTTCTAGTAGCAGAGTTTGCCCTTGTAAGACTGGGCTGCCCCACGAGCAGTGAATGGCCTGTAAGTACGCAACCAGAGACCGAACGGTTGGAGAGGGGATTTCCACATTGGGTGGGAGGTAGAAACGAAGCCCCGCCCAGGGCTAGGAGTCTGTGATTACGTACATGTGCATGGCTTCAGAATCCCTGCCAGGCCACCCACCCTCAAACTGGGTCACAGAGATGGTCTCAGAGTTGTTAATGGCTTCCAGCTGTATCCAGAATGCACACTCATTTTTTTAACCCTTACAAACCCGAAAGGAACTGAGTTGTACTTCATTCAGGCTGGAGAGGGTGAAGTTAGAACTCCTACTCTTTCCTTAAACACCCCTCCCAGACAATCTTTGCCAGTCAGGGCTGGGCCAGCATGGAAGTCTTTCCCCTGGGAGCCCAGGGGCTGAGTTTGATCACAGGCTAAAACAATCTGTGGTTTACATTAAGAAGTGGAGCGCTGTGCTTAAAACAGTTTTGTGGTTTCATTCTTCCCACCACAGGTTGCCTCCTCTCCAAAGTTATTTTCTTTTTATCTTTTATTTTTTAAACCCTGATATTCAAGGCTGCATTTACTATTTTGAATTAGAGTATTTTTTTAAAAAGGCATTTGAGGGGGCTGAACATGCCAGTGTAGTCTCTCCTTAAATTAGTTAGTTGATCCCTGGGTGTAACTCAATGTGTTCGGCTCTCCTCCTTCCTGCAGATCACTTCCCCACTCTCGAAATGCATCCAGTCTCTTAGGTGGGAAGAAAAGCAAAGTATTCCTTCTTGGTTCTTATTTATTTGAAATAGGAGGTGACAAGCTCCTCGAACTGGGGTGCAACTGGGTTGTAACTTTGGCTCCCTAAGATTTTGGACCTCCTGGCAGACCAACCCAAATCTTCTGAAGTGGAGTAAATAGTATATCTAGAGCTTTATATAATGATTACGCTTATCGAAAGACTTCATTGTGCACAGAGCACAAACAGTGGGATTTTCCATGAAATAGTTGGTTTAAAAAGATAAGGAGGAAAATGTCACGGGGAATATTTTGCTTCCTGCTAATCAATCCCCCCACCCCTTCCTTTAAGGGGTACTTGTTGTTTTTAATTGTTTCGTCTTGTTTGCACATAGGCCTGAGAAGTATTTTAAATAAGATCTGCTTCATCTGCACCCAACGGGATTAGCAAAACTGGTGGGTCAGCTCATCCCGTGGGGGTGGGGGGAAAAATAAAGCCAAGCTCATGGGTTCATGCACTTTGGAAAAAACAAGGTGCAATGGCAAAGTGTCGCTAAAGGCCAAGTACCTGTTAAATTGGTGCAGAAAATCAAGCTGGAGAGAAACTGAGCTGATTAAAAATTTCAGAGTTATTGCCCAAATCACTGGAAGTTATAATGTCTAAATCCAGCTGGGAAGAAGCAGACTTTTGCATCTTGTGGGCGGCGCAGCTTTGAGTGTATGGAAGCCACGGTTTCTTTCTGTACAGCCTCCTCACAGTTGTTGGTGAAATTGTCTGTTGTCCTGTAACCTTCCAAGAATCTTCCATTTATACACTTTAGGCCCAAATAAATGATTTATTTTTGCATTTCCTCTGAGTACTTTCGAGCTTTTCCATCCTAGAGCCTAGATTTCCCTTTTCTCTCTCTTCTCCCTTATGGCTTAGGCTCATTGTCATATTTCCCTTCTCCATTCTCTGGATTTTATGTTAAAAGTGAAGAAATTAGTCTCCTTAAGAGGACAAGCCAAATTAAGGCAGCTCCAGAAGTATCATTCACAAGAAGACATTTGGCAAATGACAAGACAGAGAGTTGGTTGCTGAGGGAATACTGCGTCCGCACTCTTAACCCCAGGTGAGAACTTATTCAGAAGCCATGGAAAGGTTTCCTTGCAAGAACATTTGGAGTAAACAAGAAGAGAGACTCTCCCATTTCTCTGTGAGTGGACAGTTGCTGGTGGCAGTGAGGGAACCCTGAGCTAAAGTCACAGAGACCCTGGGGGAGCCCAGGACTCCTTCACTGGAGCCTCTGCACAGAGACCTGTTCCTTGGCCATCTGCTCTGCGTCTCCCTCATGTGACTCCATAAGGTTACCTTGACTTCCCGTGGTCAGAGTCACTTTCATGACAGAGCTCCCATTGGAGCACCTCAGAATTTGCCAAGGATTCCTTCCCAGGTGACTAGAACCATAGGCTATCCTTCCAATGCTACTTATTGAGGTAATGTGTCTGCTATATTGATCCCGGAGGGTTTCTGAGCAAAACATCTCATCTTGGAGCGTTCCTGGGAAAAACTGGTACTGTCTGAGCCACTATTTTCATGCAATACTGGTATCTTAGAGACAGAACTGCAAATGTTTCTGTTCTGCACTGGGTCTCCTGCCTGGTCTAGTAACAGAGTGATTATTAGGTGATATCACGTGCCATCAACCAGTGACGTAGCAAGCCAAATACAGTCGTATACTCTACTTTTTATTTAGTCATTCATCTTTTCAGTGATTCCAGGCAAGCCACGTTGCTTCTGAAAAACAAATCTCCTAATCAATTTGAGAAGGCCATTGTAAGTTTGCCTGCTGTATGTTAGTGAAGAGGGATTATAACATAAAAGCACTCATGCATAAACAGCTTGGACATTAAATGGTTTTGTTGGACTGTGGTATTCAACTAGAGTAAAATCCTATTTTAAGAGAATTATGCAAAAAAGTTTGCTTACCAAAATAAAAATGACCATTAAATAAAATTGGAAGATGAATGCTTTCTTCTCCTTGATCGTAACCCCCAGGAACCAGATCATGTTAATTCTTCCTTTGTAGTGACTTCTTTTCCATTTTTCTTATGCAGTCACTGATCACATTTGATTCAAGCAAATTTCAATCTTTGCTGAAAACCATCATTAGCTTTTTTGCTGCCTTGAGGGAGAATTCCAGAATCCTTAAGGCCTTTCCACAGTCCCCTCCGTGGAACTTGCCACTAGTGTCACTGGTAGTTGTCAAATCAATGCTATCTTGCAGACTTGGCTTGTATCATTTCTCACATCTGGAGCCTTTTTCCTTTCATGTGTTTAAATGCTACTACTTTTTCAATGTCTTAGTTCCACTTATCTCTTCACTTCTCTGCTAGAAAATATACTCCATGAGGACAGGGATTTTTGCCTGCTACTCAACAAACTGCCCGCTGACTGACTGAATGAATGAATGAATGAAACCAATCCATTAGCAAGTCCTGTTGGTTTTATTTCCCGATCTGCTATTTCTCTCTACTTCCACCTTGGTCCAAGCCACCAACATTTCCTGTCTGAACTATTAACACAGTAGCTTCCTGTCTTGTCTTCTTCCTTCCATGTTACACATCCTTTGCCCCAGTCCTTTCTCCATTAAACAGTCAGTGTGATGCTTTTAACCATGGAATCAGATTCCATCTATTATCCTCAGGATAATGTCCAAGACCCTTAAGATGATCTATGATGCATTCAAGGATTTGGTCCCTGAATTCCTCTCTATTTAGTCTCCTAATACTGTTACTTGAATGATGCAAAGAGGTCAGCCAGCAAAGGCCTGGAAGGAAGACCTTCCAAGCAGAAGGGAGAGCCAGGGCAAAAACTCTGATGTGGGAATGGGCTTGGTGGTTAGCGAACCAAAAGGGGGCCCGTGTAGCAGTAGCACAGCGAGTGAGAGCGAGAGGTCCATCCTAAGGTCTGGGAGGTCAGCACAGATCAAATCACATGGGGACTAGACAAATTAATAATCCCACTTGACCAAAATGTCGACAATTGTTTTTGCTAGAACTGTTCAAGACTGCACAATATTCTTTCAGTACGAATTTCTTGACAAGCCTTCTTGGGATAGAGACTGTGCTTCCAAGCACCTGCATGGGCTGTTTTATGGGAGAGAGAGGGCTGGGCATGAAATGGTAAAGAAGAGAGGGTGAGGATGGAGTGAGGTGCTGGGGGAAGATCTCGTGTTCGATGAGGTGACTCCTTCTCTTGATCCTGGAAGATCTGTAGTAAAGCCCCTGAGATGTGATAAAATGTTCAACGAAGGGAAGTGTCTTTGAGGAGTTGGCAAGGTGGCCGAGTCACAGGGCAAAGCAGGACAGGAGAGCCATGGGAACGCAGGAGAGGCTTGGTAGATAAAACTGAAGAACGCGTTTCAGATTCTCCAGCAATCGCAGGGAGAGCTTCGGACTTCTCAAAAGGTTATAAGATTGGTATTTTCACAGATATAGTCTGACATCTGAGGAGCCATGGTGGCCCGGCTAAGATTGAGATGACGTCAGATGATAGAGCTATAGCTTTGGTTGATGGTGGGGCTGGATTTGAACCCCGATATGTATGATTCTAGCATTATATTGCATTCTTGCCTGAACCAACAAGCCTTTGCCAAGAAGATGTGCAGCATGGGGGGCAGTAAAGAAATATTTTCCCTTGGTAATTAAAGATTTCTCAAGACGGATATACATAAGAACAGTTGGGAGAACCGTAGGAGATGTGATGGAAATCGCTGATAAGGACAGACCTGGCAGAGGGCACTTGCCTCCGCAGGTAACTCCAAGCTCAAGCTTTAAGCACTTCAGAGAGTCTGTAAAAGTTGGTCCTTCTAATCAATGGGTTTGCCAGGTTTAAGAGAATATCCACACTCCATGGAAGGATGGTGATGGAGTGACTGGGTAACAGAGGTTTTAACTTCTCTGTGATAGCATAGCTGTTGGACAGCTGAAGACGTTTATGGCTCTAAGAATAACTTATTTTTTAGTTTACAAAGGATGGTAATATGCATTTTTTCACTTGATCCTTTGAAAATACTGATAGGCACACTGTCCTCATTTTCCAGGTAAATTGACTTGCTCAAGCTCAGGTACCAATCAAGTGGCAGATGCAAGATCTGAACTCAGATCCTCTGACTCTAAACCCAAAGTTAGGCCAGCTCTTTCTTGCTGCCTCTTCCAAAACTGAAGAGAAGGAGTTAAATTACTGCTTCCCTACTCTGGTGCCAAAGGGCTTTTCTGAACTTGAAGGCCACTTGTGGGTAAATGAAGGATATATCTTATAAATAGGCTGTGTGTATGAGTGTGTTTGTGTTTGTGTGTGTCTATCTGTGCATTTATATCAACTACCTCCAAGGCAACTCTTCTAGTATAATTTTCCTTACATTGTTTTCCCATTATTTCTGGGAGTTGCTGTGGTAGAATTTCTTTAACTAAAAATCTTCAACGCTGAGAGAGTCCACCCCGCTTCTCACCCACACATCAGAAGAGAACTAGAAAGTTAATCCTCTTCTGTTTCTGTGGCCTGATGAGGGCACACGCACCAACCTGTGTGGAGAACACACTGGTGTTGGCATCAGTTGTCTGTGACACAGGCAAACACTTGGGATTACTTACAAGTTGCTACTGCTGGCAACATATGAACCTGCTCGAGGAGCCGTATGCGTGTTATACCAAAATTCTACAACGACAGAGCTGTGTATCTCTTTGTCAGTGTCCAATGCACGGAATCCCTAAGTCCCAGACAGTGACCCCTACATGCCTGAGGCAGTACCTCTGGGAATCATCCTCTTTCAGGGTTGGTTGCAAAAGTCTTCCCATGTCATACAAGGTATTAAGGTTAACTTTTAGGGGAGAACTATGTGAATTAACATTGTCCATTTCACCCCAGGTTAACACTGTTTTAACAGACTTCAGTGTAGTGAAAATATTTCAGAATGTAGCTTCATTGCCTGTGGAGGACGTCTTGCTTTTGTTTATCTTGCTGATTGTTGTCCTCATTATCTAGATTTTCTACTCAGAAAACTCTCAGAGTCCCCACTCTCTAAAGTATGGAGAAGAACAGAGCTTCTCAGATTGGCATTACCTGGTCTGAACCTGTTCTCCAGCCGCTTCTCCCATGAGAAACTGCTTAAACAGAACTGCTCCACTCACCATTTCCTGAGGTCATCTTCCACCCGCTTCTCATGATATCGGGGCTAGTGCACCTAGAGAGCCCGCTCACCCACCTCTGTGTGTAAAATTCCACTTATTTTCCACATCCTTCCTTGGATACTCTTTCACGAAACCGGTATGGATCCTATTGTAGTTTATAATGGTTTATTGTTCTTTGTCCCTCCATCCAACAAATACCTAATGAGCACTAAGTATATCTTCATGGTGCTTTTGGTTTGGCTGGGAAGACAGACTGTATAAAAAAAGATCTTACAATAATGTGTGGTAAGGATATAGTAGAGGAAGTGTAGCACACACACAGGAGCCTTCGAAACTAGTTGTGTGTGTGTGTGTGTTGGTAGTGGGAGTTGGGTCCAGGAAGGATTTCCTTTGCATGCATATATTGTATCTCATACGTGGCTGGGTGCTCACGGCAGTCAGAGACTTTGCAGGATGGACAGCCCGGAATGTGTTGGAGTTAATCATTAAGGCTCTCATCTGTGGAACGCTGTCTCCTCCAAACCCACGTTGGACTAAGACCAGTGCTTCTGAGCCTCTTCCAAGACTTCCTTACAAGTAGAAAAGCTATTGAGGAGATTTTACAATTTAATAGTTTTTCCCTCTCCGGCACAGACACATTGCCAGGCAGGAGTTTTTCTAGAGTCATTGGTTGACATGATTTATGTGGAAACATTTGACGGGGTTTATTACATGATGTACTGAGAGGCTCCTGACTTGGAGAAGGACGTTTTCTAAATGTGTAAACCACACCTAAATGAAGTTAATTTTTAAAATTCATAAGGTGTCATGACTGCCTTAGGACTAGAGTGTTACGAACACACCTAAAACCTTCCACTGATATTTGTAGCCTTCAACAATCAAGAGAAATGCAGCCACATTTTGGTCATTTGTTAGAAACTGTTTGAGCACATTTGTGCTGACTGAGTCTGCCACTGAGATACCCCTGGGTAAGGTCAGGTCTATGGCTACAAAACATATCAGGAGAATGAGAGCCTTGCAAAAGTCACCTTATAAAAATAAACTTGATAAAACTCTCACTTCGTACGGTGAACTAACCTTTTCCATGGACTATACAACAGGTTAATTTATTAAGACATTCATTTATGTTTATTCTTACTGTATTACCCCCATTAGTATTCTAAGAAAACCAGGCTTTCATGGTCTCAGGGGACCTCCCTGAATGTTCTAGATTGCACAAGGCATCCAGGGGCTGGGGCAGGGAAGGAGAAAGTTTCTGTAATGTCGGGGTTTGACTTTTTTAGCACCTGGTGAAAATTGAGGGCTGGCTAGAAGAGAGGTCAGCGGACACTGAAGAGAACCTGTCCATACTAACGTTCACACCCCTGTCGTTAAGCCACTCTGATCTTGGTTCTCTCTCTGGTCTACCAGGTCTCAAACTTCACTGGGCATTGGAACCACATGGGGAGCTTGTTAAAACACAGATTGCTGCCCTCTCCCTTCCCCCTAGGGTTTTGGGTTCAGGGGTCTGGAGTGGGCAGGCAGAACGTTCCAGAACATGCTGATGGTGCTGGTCCAGGAGCGGCTTCTGAGAACCCCTGGCAGAAGCCGAAGTGATTTGTTTAAAGCCCTGCTTTTGTGATTTTGCTTTTCTGCTTAAAAACCCTTCAGTAGCTCCTTTTCTTAAAAGAAAATATATTTTGAGGTGTCAACTGTAAGAGTAAAAGGATCCACAAGTACCTCCAGAAGGAGTCAGGGTTGTCTAGGTATACTAGAGACAGTTGTGATGTGTGTATTTCTCTCTCAAGGAGATAAGAAAAGTTTTAATTGTTCTGTGTTCTGCTTTACTGTATAAATTTGTATGGTAAATTCCTGGTAGAATTCTTGTGAAATTCTTGGTAGACACTTCTTTCCCTCCTGCACATGGGTGTCTATCTGTAAAGCTTATTCACTAATAAATTGTGTTCTCTTCCTTCTGTCTTTATATGTTGGTACAAAGGGTTTTGGTGGTGATGTTGTTGCCAGGCTTGTTTTATTTCCCTAACACAACCATATCACTTTACTCTTCTCTGAACCACCGTCCCAGTGTAGGCTGATGCAATTAGATTACCCCCCGCCAGGAGTTTGGGATCTGGATGGAGAGACATGGTCCACAGAGAGAGAGAGAGGGAGACAGTGAGGCAGACACGCAGAGAGATGCCGAGCTGCTGATTCCTGAGGTCTTTACACCTGGGCGACAGCCCCAGCCAGCTGTCATCCCTGCCTTGGGCTCTGCAAGCTCCCCCATGTCCTGCCCAAACCCCCTTTATTGCTTAAGCAAATCGGCTTTTGGGCTTCTGCTAATTGCATCCAAAATAAGCTGCCCTGAGATACTCCCCGTTGCCTTCACGATGAAGCCCAGATTCCTGGACGTGCTAACGAAGATCTTCAGGACCTGGTGCTTGCTTATCCCTCCATCTCTTAAGCTCAACGCCTGGACTCCCTACTCTATGTTTCATCCATACTTAGCTATTTTTAAAAAATCCTTTCTACTCTTCAGGACCCGGGTGTGTTGTTTTCTCTCTGCTTGTAATACTGTTTTCTCCTCATTGCCTGGCCAATTCCTATTTGGCCTTCCGATATCAGTGTAGTTGTATCACTTTCTCCAGGAAGCCCTCCCAGATACACAGCTTCTTCTCCATACTCTCAGAGTAACTTTAGCTCCTGAGTACTAGTACTACATAGACATCGCAATTGCCTGGTGACTTGTCTTTCTTCCTCCCTAGATTTTGAGTTCTGCTAGGACTGTGTCTGAATTGCTGTATCTGGCATCTCAATATAGTACCTGTCACGTGGCTGGCAGCTAATAAATCCTTGTCAGATGAATGAATGATGTGCCTCCCTTGCCATCAGTCACGTACCCCCATGGCAGATTCACAACATGGAATAGAAAAAATGAAAATTACTTTGGCCTTAAGCTATAGACTATAATTTGGAAATACTCCTGAGGTAAAGAATCAGCTATTGCCATGCTTGGGGAATATCCTATTACCTTCATCGTGTCTTTTTTCCCCCTTTGTTTAATGATTGTGCCGGAGTTTCTCATTAGAGAAAAAGGCCCCATGCACTTATTGATTCAAATGTTCTAGGGAGATTTGGAGAATAAAGATAGAATTTAGCATATCAGAAATTCAATCCATTTGTGATCTCTCAAAGAGGTTTGCCCTTGGGTCATTCAGCGCAGACATTCATAGTCACTGAAAACTGTTGTCATGGCAGTCATGGAACCTTTCATGATTTCTGTATATGAGCTAATGAAGATACTGGAAACAACTCAAAGGAATTTATACTTGGGTGTGCATTTGTATCCATATTAACCCAATCATTGTTTTGAACACACATCTGCCCTTGGGCCGATTCTCTTGGTTCTTAGTCCTGACAGGAATAAATAAACAACTGATTCCCTTTTAGTGTTTCAAGCAAGCAGGCTGTGGAAGTCTGCCCTTTTGGTCTCATTTCAACAAGCAATCCCACATGGAGGGTTTAAAGGAGCAGAAGAAAAAAAAAGAATGGTATGCGAAGCGAAACTCTTTCTTTTATTTCAAATTATTAATGTTGCTGATAACAAGGCACCTAAATAATTACATATCTATGAAGAAGGTTCAGTTGTGGAGAGCACAGAACATTGATTATATCTGAAGCCTTTCTTTTATGGTCCTTTCTACACATACCTTAATGCAAGCCTCCAGCAAGCCTACAAATCTGGGTCCAAATATTTCAGCGTGCTCACAACATTTGAGTGTGAAATTTCCCATCTGTGTCCTATCCTGCCTGTTATTTCCCAACACCCATTCCCCCTTCTTTCCTAGTAATGTGGCTGCTCGAAATCAAGACATTTCCCACTCTCCCTTAATGGGGGCCAATGGCATTTAAGTAGAAGTGGTATATTTGGCTTCCTGGACTCATCTTTAACCCTGCAGAGGTCACAGCTGCTCTGAGACAAACAAATTCTTTTCTTAAAGCGAGTGGGTATGTGCCCTTTTTCATCCCTTCCTACCGACTGCTATGTGAACAGGATTGGTGGAGCTGGGGCAGCCATTATAGACAATGAGTTGGGCGCCACACGGAGAAAAGCAGAATAACAAGACAAAGGCGTCTGGGTCCTTAAAGACTGTGAAGCTTCCCGAAAAGCCCAGACCAACTGTGTTTAAAGGAGAAAGAAACTCCTGTCTTAATCAAAGCAACTGTTACTTTGGATTTTCTGTTATCTAATCTTAACTGATATACCACTCCAAAGTGGAATTTATTTTTCCTCTTTCCATGGATTGCATGTGAAACCTCATGGGATTTTCTGGGAGATTTGCCTTCAGACTCCAGGCCATGCCGGAAGGTGGGCAGGTTTGCTGGCCCTTTACATGAGCCAGGCTGAATTTTCAGTTTGGGGAATTGAGACATCATTTCAATGGCAAGGGAATACTACCTTAGAGAGACATAGTGTTGCCCTTTGTGTATTTTGAACTTTTCTAGTGCATTGGAACCACATATCTTTTACCCTAAACTCAGGACTCCTATCTCAAATGCTTTGGGGAACAGGGTAGGTGATAAATAAGAATCATAACTATTTAGTCTGTATGCAGAATAATTGAGATAAGGGAAAAAAAAACACAACCAAAACAACCTCCCAAATTATCTAAAACAAGTGTAACAATTCTCCTCATGGGAGACACAAGCCTTATGTCAGTGAGGAATTACAGCTTTACTTACTGAATTTCGGCCTTTTAACCTTCTTTGTCATTTCTTTATTCGAATGTATTCCAGTCGCCAGCAAAACTACATGAAGAAAATACAAAATAACTAATCAATATTATTTCACTTATATACTTTCTCTCTTTTGACCCTGATATTTGCACTGATCACATATTGAAGTTTTCTCATGGTGAAACGAACTTTTTCTTGTATTAAGGTTAGGAAATAAGAAAATCGTTTGTCTACTTAGCCTCTGTTGAGAAAGGTCTCTCAGAAACACCTTTCTGTGCCTATCTTCTGTTTTGCTGTCTTTAAATTTCAACACACCTATCTATCATCTCTGTTTTACAAAGGAGGGCATGTGTCCCAGCAATGAATAATAGAGATAGATGAGCACCCAGGCCCTTCTTGTGGTCTTTCCTCTGTGTCACATTGAGTTTCCTGATGGCCAGAAAGTGGCATGTGTACGTGTGCACCCATGTGTGCGTGTGCATGCAGGTGTGACAGAGGGAGGGTTGAATGGAGGACTATGTAAAAAGCTCCAGAGAAGGGCTGTCCTGGAAAGGACGACAAGGAGAAAGGTGACTGAGGTGTGACCTGAGCGTCCTCAGGTGGTCCATCCAGCAGCACTGGGTTTTGCACCTCCCACCCCAAAAAGGCCAACTCTGGATAGTTGAGCTTCCTCCTCAGGAAGTGTAACAATAGGGGAAGAAAGGGACCTCTTTATTCTTTTTGATTTAAAGTCACATTACCAGCTTGAGCCTTTTGTTTAAAAAAAAATAACAGTGACATTCATTATTACCGACATAATACATGTTTCTGGTAGAAAAATGTAAAAAACACAAAAAGCAGTACAAAAAATGTGGGTGAACACAAAAGCATATTTTCAGTTTTTTCTATATGTATGTATGTATTCATGTGGGTACTTTTAAACAAATAATCATACTCATGCTGTTTACGGTGTTTTAGAATTTCTACTTAAGGATAGGCACAGACTTTTTTGTCATTAAATGTTAGTCTTGCAATAATTTTAATTGCCTGTAAATACGCGTGTATGTGTATGTTGTAATTTAGCCAGTTTCCAATTTAACATAAATAGCTCCATCTTTGCACTGATCCATGATCATTTCCTTAAAATAAATCTCCAAATCGGATTTCTTGTCTGAAAGCTGTGCCCACTTAAATTTTTTATTTATATTGTGAAATTTTTTTATTGGCCAAATGCTCACTTCTCTGTACCTACACTAATTCTATTGGTAGACAGAAAAACGATGTTTTTCCTTTCAAAGGGCTAATCCAGTCAATTCTCTCTTCTTCTTCTTTCCTCCCCAGGCATCTTTTCTCCTTACCCACCCAAAGGTGGCACTGCTTTAATTTACCTCTATTTTAGCCACTTTTCTGAGAAACCCACTGTCTGGATAGGGTTGGGACTCTGGATGTGAACACAAGGCAATAGAATAATCAAAACAGGCAGTTTTACTTCTTAATTTATGTGTTTGTTTTTTAACAGAACCCAGAGGCTCGATTTAGGCATACATGGACTTAAGACATTCTTGAACTAGAAGCTCTCTTTAAAGTAAAAAGTGGCGATGTCACCACATGTTCATTATGAAAACTTTTTATTTATCTTATGATTGTCCAGCTAGTCTGTGCCAGCGATGCAGCCTCTGAATTATTCCCACGTTTGATGAGTAGCATCGGCTGAGGCCAGGACAGCCGACATACAGGTCCTGTAAGAGCAGAACATGGACGAGAACCCAATGAGAACCTGAAGTCTAGCCGAGGAGCATGAAGGCTGACTTTTTTAGGTGTTACGGACGTCTGGGGTTTGGGTGCGTGTGAGTGTTTAGGAGGTCTCATTTTTATAGTAGCCTCTGTCTCATTTAATGTTGCAAAGACCATAGTTTCATTTTATAGACAAAAATAAATAACTAGCATCCTTGAGTATTTTTAAAAACAAGGTCTGAATAAATATTCTGTAGAAAGAAAATGGCACAAGGTTAAGTAGATGGAGTAAGTAAGGTGGTAATAAATTTGGGTATCCATTTTTGTGGAAAGCCAAATCCTGTTTTGGGCCTGTGTGTCTGTGGCAAGTGGTTTCTAAGTGTCGGTATCATTAGGCCTATAAATATTTGAGCAAGACCACCCCATCACTCGCATTTGCTCACCCAGGACCCTCCAGGCTGAAAACATGCATGGCTGGGTTCAGTTTTACATTATAGCTGTGGTTAATAAAGTCATGATTTTTAATGGTACGCAGACATCCCCTCGCCTTTGATACTTGTTAATTAAAGCTCCCCAGAAAATTACTCCTCGAGGTGAGGCCTGGTCAGTAAGGCTGCACATGTGCTTGTGCCCCGGAGCAAGTCTTCATTCCTCATCAGCAAGACTTCTCTTGCTACATGGAAAATGATGAATTGTGTGTTGAACTTGGGCGAGAGAAAAATCCGTCTTGTGTTCCTTTTCTTAGGAAGCCAGTCAGAGCGCTGAGATGGCTGATGCTCACTTCAAAGTACAAAACAAACACAGGTGTGAAAGCCGGTGGCTCCTGGAGGAGCAGTTAGTCATCTGGCGGCTGAGGCGTTAGTATCTAGAAGCCTTGAGGAAAGTGTGTCTAGACGCCAGAGTTCCAAGGCAATCATGATTTACCAACTCTGCAGCAATGCTTTCAGTTTTTAAGAATTAAATGTTTCAGTTCTGAAGAGCATGAAAAGTTCTTACCCCTCTTTAGTAGTGTTAGAAATTTCAAAACAAATGAAATATTGAAAATTTTTTTCCCAGTAAAATACTTCCCCCCGCATCTCTCTCTTCCTCTCTAGTGGGGCCATCAGTACAGTTATCCTAGTTGAGGTGCGACTGTTTTGAAATTCAATTTAAGTAGTTTATAGATGGAGAAAATACAAATGAATTAACTTGAAAAAAATGCTCAGTCTCATTAATGATTAAAAATGCAAACTAAAACAAAGCGATGGGATGTTTTCCCATATCATGTCAGTAAATATTGATTAAATAGGAGATTAGACCTAATCCTGGCACGGGTTTGGGGTTAGGGCATTTCCGTCACTGTCGCTAGAGTCTAAAAAGATACAGTCATTCTGGAAAGCTTTTGTTAACACATATCAATGGCCTTAAAGACATTTATATCCTTTTTTCTTGAATATATAGCCCTGGGAATATAGCCCAAGTTATAATCAGAAATGTGGGCAAAGATTTATGTAAAAGATGTTCATTACAGCATTATTTGTAGTGGCAATCTGGAAATAATGAGATAATCGGAAATGTTCTGACAATATGGGAATCCTAGGCATTTATTACAAATGATAAGTAGAAGATTAAATGACCTGGGACATGCTCAGCTCAAACCTTAAGAACGATTCTGACAAAACAAGAATATATGTAGAGAGAAATAACTGGAACAATTATAACAAGTGCTAATAAGGATGAAGTTATAATTTCTAATTCTATTTTATATTTCTATATTTCCCCATTTTATAGTATATTTCTCATGTATATTCCATATTTTATTGAGAATATGTTTCTTTTACAATTAGAAAAAGCCAACCTCTCTGTTGTTTTAAGTTATTCATGTTGAAATCCTATAGACTTACAATAACAAAAAGCACTTTCTAAAATCATTGACGCAGTTAATAGGAACTTGTGTTCCAGTTTCCCTGTCAGTAATGAGTTATAATCAGAATCCATTTGCTTTCAAGAAAAGACGTGAAGTGCCAGAACATATAATCAATGATCAAATCAGTGAGTTCATACTGAATGCGTATTATATGTCTGGAACTTTTAAAGAAATGCCTCATTCTAGCCCATAAACTTCTTGTTAGATCCTTTTAGCCCCTAAAGATACTAACTCAGGTGGTGCTGACCTAACTGTAGTCAGGCTCCTCTAAGCCCTCTTCTCAGCTATGCTTTGACCTTGGGCTGAATGCCCATCCTTGTTGTACCTGCACTGCCTGGTTTTAGCAAGAATCCTGTTTAGAGAGAATCCTCCCCTGTGACATCTGATCACCCTGGTCTGCCTTAAGCAAGAATTCTGTCAGGTTGCTTCAGCAAGAATCCCCCTTCCTTTGATGTCTTCTCTTAGGAATTTCCATCCACTGACCCCTGCAACCTCCTCCTTGGTTGCAAATCCCCACTTTCATTGTTGTATTTGGAATTGAGCCCAATTCTATAGTGAGGTCTCTTTTCCCTGATGGCAAGAGTTCCTGATTCAAGACTGATTTCACCACTTTAACCACTGTCCA
Organism: Mormoops blainvillei; assembly: GCA_004026545.1. Lineage (NCBI taxonomy): Eukaryota > Metazoa > Chordata > Mammalia > Chiroptera > Mormoopidae > Mormoops > Mormoops blainvillei. Next base: position 155,559 of record PVJD01002289.1, read on the forward strand.
GCTCTGGTTCTCTTTAACAGCATCCACAAGGCCTTCCTGAAAACTGATTTAAAAAGCAGATCATTTTTGAGAAGTTCAGATTTCCCCCATGCTTTAGTTTAGGATTACGTACTCAATGAAACATCTAACATCGAATAAATCAGAACTTCATAGAAAAGACAGGACACTATTCTCTACAATCATATAAATCACAAAACTGTGCTTCAATATAATTATTGAATAATAATTATTAATATTAATATGCTATTAATTATTCTATTAGTTGCTTCAAATAATAGAATATTAGAGCTGGGGGGAGCTTCGGAGGTCATCCCTTTATTTTATAGAAAAGAAACGAAGGTCAAGATGTATACATTGGCTACAGGTACAGTTCTTTGAGGGCAGAAGTTGGAACCGGAATACAAGTTTTCTGGCCACAACTTGTCTCTTCCTTCCACTTGCTTCTCATAAATGCAGCCATCGTTTATATGTGGGGCTCCAACGACAAGGGGCAGCATAACACTGCTATATCATAAACATAAACATATCTAAACCAACGTGCTAGCTCTGGTATATATTAATCAACTTAGAGGGCTTGCAGGGGGTCATTGGATGATGATGTGATTGTGTGATATATAATGAATATATATTTTGGCCTTCTGGCCACAGTTTTGGCCATAATCTAGCTCACAGCTCCAAATAACATCAGTTTCCTGAGCAATAAAACAACAGGAGCATCTTTTCTTTCTTTTTTTAAAAATAATATTTGTTTTCTTGTCCTTAGTCTCTGAAATTGCTTCCAAGTCATAAAGGTGAAATGGGTGTTCTGTTATTCATAACAAGTCCCTTTCAGCCACCTCCGAGTTTATGTTAATGAGATGACTTGGGAATCCCCTGAAGATGAGCGAACTGGATGCCAGGGGAACCAAGCATGAATAGAGGGTTGGAACTTTCCCTTGATTTCCCAAGAGGGGAGAGGGGCTGGAGGTTGAATCAGTCACCAATGATCAATGAGTTAATCAATCATGCCTATCTAATGAAGTCTTCATAAAAAAAAAGAAAAGAAAAGGATGGGGTTTGGGAGCGTCTAGTTTAGGAAACCAGAATGTTTCTGTGTGCCGCAGAGCCAGGCTCTAAACTCCATGAGGACTGAAGCTCCCCTGGGACCTCACCCAGTACCTCTTCGCCTGGCTGAGGTTTAGTATCTTTTAATGTTATTTGTCATAAAACTGTAATCCAGTGAGTAAATGGGTTTCCTGAGTTCTGTAAGCCACACTGTCAAATTAACTGAATCCAAATAGGGGTTGTGGGAAGCACCGGTAACAACCTAGTTTTAGCATTGGCATCTGAAGGTAGATGCCAATCTAGCGGGACAGAGCCCTTAACTTGCAACCTGATTCTGTTTCCAGGTGGATAGTGTCAGAATTGAGTTGAATTGTAGGACACCCAGCTAGTGTTGGGGAATTGCTTGGTGTGGGGAAAAAACCCCTCAATGACACTGGGTGCTGTTGTCAGCAGCCTGAGGGGAAACATTAGCCCCAACCCCAGAAGAGACTCTACCCTGCTTTATGGTGCTTAAGCCTGACTGCTGAGCACAGAGTGACTAGATTAACAACTGAAGGAGACAGATACAGACAGTGGATCCCTGGAAGTCTCAAACAGGCTGCCTAAGGTCAGATGGGGTTAACATCCGACATCACCAGAGGTGGATCCAGAAAGAAAAAACAGCGGTAAATACTAGAGGCTACTGAGATGAAATCCACTGTGGTCTTCTCCACGATTTGTGATATTCTCTTTACTACATAGCTTTTTAACATTCATTTCTTGTCCATCAAGTTGGTATATATTAAGTCACTAGATTTTATACTATAGTTTATTCCTCTCCTTTCTTATAATATTCTTAATCTCTTTACAGCCTTATTAATAGTGGGATTGCAGGGGCTAGTTATTTTTGCAGTCGTGGGTTTGTTTCCTGGGCTTTGTGGTTTTGCTCTGGCAGCCGAATAATGGGAAGACAAAGAAACAGCCCCCGATTGAAAGGAAAGGAGGAATCCTCAGAAAGACTACTAAATGAATAGAGGCAAGTAAACTATCAGATATTGAGTTCAAAACAATGGTTTTAAGGAAGCTCAATGAACTCAGTGAGCTCAGTGAGAATTACCCAAAACTACAGGGAAACTATGAGGAACTTACTGCAAATGATATCAGCATGAAAAAGAACATAGAAACTATCAACAAGAACAAAGAGGAAATGCAGAATACAGTGTCTAAATTGAAGAACACAGTAGAAGGAATCAAAAGCAGTCTAGGTGAAGCAGAGGATCGAATCAGCAAGCTAAAGGACATGGTAGAAAAAACTCCCAGAAAGAGCAAGGAAATGAAAAAAGACTCAAAAAGAATGAAGAGGGGTTAAGGGAAATATAGGACAATGTGAAATGTAATAATATCTGTATAATAGAAATACCAGAAGGAGAAGATGTGCAAGGGATAGAAAACCTGTCTGAAAAAGTAATGATGGAAAGCTTCCCTAATTTGAGCAGAGGAAAAGTCACACAAGTCCCAGGAGCACAGAGGGTCCCAATCAAGAGGAACCCAAAGAGACTCACTCCAAGACACATCATAATTAAAATGGCAGATATCAAAGATAAAGAGAGAACCTTAAAGGCAACAAAGGAGAAACAGGAGGTAACATATAAGGGAGCCCCAATAAGCTAGCTGCTGACTTCTCCACAGAAACACTACAAGCCAGAAGGGAATGGCAAGAAATATTCCAAGTAATGAAAAGCAAAGGCCTGCAACCAAGACCACTGTACCCAGAAAGGCTCTCAATGAAAATGGAAGGTGAAATAAGGAGTTTCCCAGACAAAAGAAGGCTAATAGAATATACCTCTACCAAATGAGAATTGCAAGATATACTAGAGGGACTGCTTTAAGGAGATGAAGAAAACGAGTGAGAGAGAGAGAAGAACACAAATACAAAGGGAAAAAATGAATAAGTACCTATCAATAATAACTTTAAATGTAAATGGATTAAATGCTCCAATTAAAAGACATAGAGTATCTGAATGGATAAGAAAACAGGACCCACACATATGCTGCCTACAAGAGACCCACCTTAGAACAAAAGACCTACACAGACTGAAAGTAAAGGGTTGGAAAAAAATATTCCAAGCAAATGGACAGGAAAAAAAAGCTGGGATAGCGATACTTATATCAGACAAAATAGACTTCAAAACAAAGGCCAGAAGGGCACTTCATAATACTCAAGGGAAGAATCCATCAAGAAGACATAAACATTGTAAACCTATAGGCACCCAACATAGGAGCACCCAAACATATAAGGAAAATCCTGGAAGACTTCAAGAAAGATATAGACAGCAACACACTTATAGTAGAGGATTTTAATACCCCACTGTCAACAACAGATAGATCTTCCAAACAAAATATCAACAAGGATATTGTGGAACTGAGCAATGCATTAGATCAAATGGACTTAACTGATATATATAGAACCTTTCATACCAAAGAAGCAAACTACACATTCTTTTCAAATGCACATGGAATATTTTCCAAGCTAGACCACATGATAGGACACAAAACAAGCCTCAACAAATTTAAGAAAATTGATATCATATCAAGCATTTTCTCAGACCATAAGGGTTTAAAACTAGAAATCAACCTCAAAGAAAAAAGTCGAAAACATTCAAACTCATGGAGACTGAATAGCATGCTGTTAAACAATGAATGGATCAATAATGAGATCAAAGAAGAAATAAAAAAGTTTCTGGAAACAAATGAAAATGAACATGCAACAGTTCAAAACCTATGGGACACAGCGAAGGCAGTCCTGAAGGAGAAGTTCATAGCAATATAGACCTACCTGAAAAAGATGGAAACATTTCAAATGAACAACCTAACTTTATGTCTGCAAGAACTGGAGAAATAAAAAACAAAGCCCAGAGTGAGCAGAAGGAAGGAAATAATCAAGATCAGAGCAGAATTGAATGACATAGAGACTAAAAGGACTATTCAAAGGATCAATAAATCCAGGAGCTGGTTCTTTGAAAAGATAAAATTGACAAGCCTTTAAGCAGATTCATCAAGGAAAAAAAGGGTGAGGATACAAATAAATAAAATCAGAAATGAAAGAGGAGAAATTACAACTGATACCACAGAAATACAAAGGATTGTAAGAAATTACTATGAACAACTATATGCCAAGAAATTTGAAAACCTGGGTGAAATGGACAAATTTCCAGAAATATATAATTTTCCAAAACTGAATGAAGAAGAAGCAGAAAGCCTGAATAGACCAATAACAGATGGAGAAATTGAAGCAATAATCAAAAAACTTGAGACACACAAAAGCCCTGGACCATACGGTTCCACAAGAGAATTTTATAAAACATTTCAGGAAGAGCTAACCCCTACCCTTCTCTGACTATTCCAAAAAATCCAAGAAGAGGGAACACTCCCAAACTCTTTTTATGAGGCCAGCATCATCCTAATCCCAAAACCAGATAAGACACAACAAAGAAAGAACACTACAGGCCAATATCACTGATGAACATAGGTGCTGAAATCCTCAACAAAATATTGGCAAACTGCATCCAGCAATAATTAAAAAGATCATACACCATGATCAAGTGGGATTCATCCCAGGGATGCAAGGATGGTACAATATTCACAAATCAATAAACATAACACATCACATAAACAAAAGGAAAGACAAAAATCACATGATCATATCAATAGATGGAAAAAACATTTGATAAAGTTCGGCGCCCATTTATGATAACAACACTCAGCAAAGTAGGAATAAAGGGGGCATACCTCAACATAATAAAAGCTATATATGAGAAACCTACATCCAACATTTTACTGAACGGGCAAAAACTAAAAGCTTTCCCACTAAGATCAGGAACAAGACAAGGATGTCTGCTTTCACTGCTTCCATTCAACATAGGATTAGAAGTCAGGCAAGAAAAAAAATAAAAGGCAACCAAATTGGAAAAGAGGAAGTAAAACTATCATTGTTTGCAGATGACATGATAATGTACATAGAAAATCCTATACACCCCACCAAAAAACTACTTGACCTAATAACTGAATTTGGCAAAATAGCAGGATACAAAGTCAATATTCAGAAATTGAAGGCATTTTTCTTTACCAACAATGAAATATCAGAATCAGAAATCATGGAAAAAAATCCCATTTACTATAGCAACAGGGAAAATATAGTACCTAGGAATAAACTTAACCAAGGAGGTAAAACACCTGTATTCAGAAAACTACACAAGCCTGAAGAAAGAAATTAAGGAAGACACAAAAAAATGGAAGCATATTCCATGTTCATGGATTAGAAGAATTAACGTCACTAAATGTCCATACTACCCAAAGCAATTTATAGATTCGACACAATCCCTATTAAAATACCAGTGACATATTTCACAGATCTAGAACAAACATTTCAAAAATTTATATGGAATCATAAAAAACCCCAAAGAGCTGCAGCAATTTTTGGAAAGAAGAACAAAGTAGGAGGGATCACAATACTTGACATTAAACTATATTATAAGGCCACTGTAATCAAAACAGTCTGGTACTGGCATAAGAACAGGCACAGAGATCACTGGACAAAATAGACTAGAAATAAACCCATGTCTCTATGGTCAATTAACATTTGACAAAGGGGGCAGAAGTATAAAATGGAGTAAAAATAGTCTCTTCAACAAATGGTGTTGGAAGATCTGGAGAACTATGTGCAAAAAAAAAAAGAAATTTGACCACCAACTTACACCACACACAAAAATAAACTCAAGACAGATAAAAGACTTAAATATAAGTCGCAACACCATAAAAGCCCTAGAGGAGAACAGAGGAAGGAAAATCTCAGATGTTCCATGCAGCAATAGTTTCACCGATATGTCCCCTGGAGCAAGGGACATAAAGGAAAGAATAAACAAATGGGACTTCATCAAAATAAGAAGCTTCTGCACAACTAAAGAAACATCAACCAAATGAAAAGGGAACCAACTGTATGGGAAAATATATTCATCAGTGACACCTCGGACAAAGGTTTGATCTCCAAAATATATAAAGAACTGACATGACTCTACTCCAGGAAGACAAACAACCCAATTAAAAAATGGACAAAGGACATGAACAGACACTTCTCCAAGGTGGACATACACAGGACCCAGAAGAATATGAAAGGATGCTCAGCATCACTAGCCATCAGAGAGATGCAAATAAAAACCACAATGAGATACCGCTTCACACCAGCCAGAATGGCCATCATAAACAAATCAATAAACAGCAAGTGCTGGCAAGAATATGGAGAAAAGGGGACCCTAGTGCACTGTTGGTGGGAATGCAGACTGGTGCAGCCACTGTGGAAAACAGTTTGGAATTTCCTCAAAAAGCTAACAATGCAACTGCCTTTTGACCCAGTAATTCCACTGCTGCGATTATACCCTAAGAATCCTGAAACACCAATTCAAAAGAACCTATGCACCCCAATGTTCATAGCAGCACAATTTACAATAGCCAAGAACTGGAAGCAACCTAAGTGCCTGACAGTAAATGAGTGGATCAAAAAACTATGGTACATTTACACAGTGAAATACTATGCAGCTGAAAGAAAGAAAGAGCTACTACTGTTGGCAACAGCATGACTGAAACTGGAGAACATTATGCTAAGTGAAATAAACCAGGTAGTGAAACAAAGATACCATATTATCTCACCTATAAGTGGAACCTAATCAACAAAATAAATAAGCAAGCAAAACAGAACCAGCAACATTGAAATAAAAAACAAACTGACAGTAACCAGAGTGGAGGAGGGTGGGGGATAACAAGGGAAAAGGAGGGGAAAGGCCCTTAAGGAACATGCATAAAGGGCCCATCGACAAAGCCAAATGGGGGGAAGGATTGCGGGTGGGAGGTGGGGATGTGTGGGGCTGGGGACAGTGGTAGCGAGGGAAAAAAAAGTTAAAAAAATAAAGAAAAAAAGAACAAAAAAGAAATTGGGTGCTGTTGTGTATTGACTTGATATGATTTCAAATCTACTTGTTTATGACTTAAGTTGTTTTAATCCATTTGTTTATGGCAAAGACAAAAAAGGTTGTTTTGAGTCGTAAAATTGCTTTGATATGAGAATTAAGTTGTGTCAAGGTGTCTTCATCTCATTTGTGGTCACTGGTAAGCAGTTAGCAGCCCCTTGCGGAGGGGCCCTGCCGGGGCTGACCCATTAGAACACGTGGAGAAACAACTATGGCAAGAGGACGTCTAGGCTATGAATATGGAAAGTTTGTGAGGACGACTCAAGGGTGTTGGCCTGGGCAAGGAGGCACTTTGCTGACGTGAACAACTCTTGGAAGACCTTTGGGGCGTTAGCTTCTGTCTCAGCAAGAGGACTCCTTGAAGACAGTGGTGAATGCCACACATCAACCTACCGAAGAACACCGTGCCGCCAGCACCAGTGCTGTCATTCCCTGGAAATGTGCTCTAACTGCGAGTGACTTTTGTTTTTGTGCTACCAGCTGTTACAGCAGCTGCCAGTCAGTTAAGCTAACTCTCCTGATTGCCTACTCTTATAATGGGGTGGCCAAAACATTCGCGTGGCCTTTTCTGTAAGATGGCTCTCGTAGCATTTAGTTGTCTTTAACTTCATTTGAAACAATTTTGTTGGATTGTATTGTGACGGCTGTTATATCAGCATGCATTTAAAAAATACTTATCAAAATTGGTGAATTCTTGTGTAGCCATTTTAATATTGAAGATGGAAGAAAATAAGCAACATTTTTGGCATATTATGATTTATTATTTCAAGAAAAGTAAAAATGCAATTGAAATGCAAAAAAAGATTTGTGCAGTGTACGGAGAAGGTGCTGTGACGGATCAAATGTGTCAAAAGTGGTTTACGAAGTTTCCTCCTGGAGATTTCTTTCTGGATGATGCTCCACAGTTAGGTAGACCAGTTAAAGTTGATAGTGATCAAATTGAGACATTAATTGAGAACGATCAACATTATACAACATGGGAGATAACCGACAAAGTCAAAATCTCCAAATCAATAAAGTTACTGGTAGAAATGAAAAATGTGTCTTTTATTTAACGGAAAAAAACTTGCGGACTTTTTGGCCAACCCAGTGCAAAGATACACCTCATCTAAATTCAGACTTTATTCCTTTCAGCTCTCCTTGCCTGGAAAAATAGTGTAATTAATTCATCATTACTTTGGAGTATGTTATTTCTGCATTGATTCATTGAAAAGCATTATCCTATATGCGGTTGGCTTGTGAAATTCCCTCAGTGAACCTGTGTTCAGTGCATTCCTGGCAAAGACAAATTCAGTCTCTGATCATAATTTGCCATCCAGAACAAAATAGGGGCAGAATTAGACTCCGTTACCTTAAACATCCAGCATCACTAAGGAGAATAATTTATTTAGCAGTATTTCTGGAGTGCCTATTATGTGCTGAGCACTGCAGAGGCAGCAATGAGTTAAGACACAGCTTTTGGGGGAAGCCAGAAAAATGGCAGAGTAAATGCCCCACGGCTATGATGAGCTTCAATACGGGCGCCAAGGAAGCACATGGGATGGTGACCTGATCAAGTCGGGGGAAGGGGGAAACTTCCTGAGGACTAGTAGGGTTTGTGGGGCTTGGGAGTGAGAGGAAAAGCATTCTAGGAAAAGGAACAGCATGGTCAAAGGCTTGGAGGTGAAGAATGATGTGACCCTCAGGAGAATGAGAAGGTCAGTACTTCCCAGAAACCCAGGAGTCGGGGGGGGCATGTGGTAGGGAGGGGAGCAGGAAAGGATAGTAACAGCCATACCGGGGAGATCTAGATGTAGGTTTCATTGTAAAGACAAAGAGAAAACACTGAGCTGTTTATATCAAGAGAGTGGTGATCAGAAGTGGGCTTTAGGGAGATTAATCAAGGTGTAGTCGAGAGTGAGTTAGAGGGCCAGGAAGGCTGTCACAGTACGAAGGAGGGATGACCGGAGACTTCAGGGAAAGGCCCTGGGTTGGGGACAAGCAGACAAATGAGAGAGATCCTCAGGAGACGGACACGTGAGGATGTTGAGAGGGAATTTGTGATAGGAGACCCCTTCTTTGTTTTCTTGCTTTTTGAATGAACAGCCCTGAGGGGAAAAGAGTTTTGCAGAAGGGCAGGCTGAGAGAGGCTCGCACCAGAAGGGACAGTCAAATCTCCTTTCCTGGTTCTATGATACTGGGGACTTGGCAGAGCGTGAATGGCCTCAGGGTTCGTTCTGTTCGGTTTACAGTAGCTAAATCCTTTCTCTTCCTAACTCCCCTATCCTGCCCAATATTAGAAACCTAGTATGGAGGGAGACAGCCTCTCAGAAGGGCAAGGTGGAAATGAAGAACCCTGTGCTTCCAAGGTGTATATTCCTTAGCAATTTTGTGGTGGAGTCAGGACGAGACCCACATCCTCCCTCCGACTCCAGTCCAGTGCTCCTTCCACATGCCAGAGCATGTGTCACCTCATTTCCAGTGTCCAACTGTGCCCTGTGAGCTCCCTCTGCACAGATCTGGAACATTCTGACCAAATTATGGGTTCAATTGTGTCCTCCCATTCATATGTTGAAGCCCTACCCACCCCTCCAATACCTCAGAATGTGACCTCATTTGGAAACAGTCATTGCAGATGTAATTAGTTAAGTTAAGACATGGTCATAGTGAAGTAGGTTGGGACCCTAATCCAATATGGCTGACTGATGTCATTATAAAAAGGGGAAGCTTGGGTACACACACGTAGACACAAACACACAGACGTGAAGAATACCATGTGAAAATGATGGCAGAGATTGGGCCGATGCCAAGGCATGCTGAAGATAGCCAGCAGACACCAGAAGCCAGGAGAAAGGCATGAAACAGACTTTACCCTCTGAAAATCACCAACCCTACTGACCCCCTGATTTTGTACTTCTGGACTTCAGAGTCATGAGAGAATAAAATTCTGTTCTTCTTAGCCCCCCAGTTTGGATATTTTGTTATGGTAGCCCTCCCACACTAGTACAGATCGTCTGGAAGTCTTTCCTGGCAATAGTTTCACGGTGACCCCCCTGACAAGTCCACAGTACAACTGTGGGTCAAGATTAATAGGTTACCCTTGAGTTTACCGCTAAACCCCTCAGCGCTTCAGGCAGGCCCTCAAGAGTCAGCAGGTCAGCCCGAAGAGGCCGACTGATTCCCTCTTCTGGCTGACCTGCTGACCCTTGAGGGCCTGCCTGAAACTGCACTGTCTGGTGATGATGGATAAATGTAAAGGGTTTTGTCTCTAAAGATATGAGTTGCCAATGGTACAAATAAAGCCATTGTCAGTGATACAATTTTTTTTGAGAGATTTAGAAAAAAGAAGATCTCTAAATTCAGAATCTGTAAATATGTTCTATCTGAAATATTTGTTAGTTGCTGAAGAATACACACACAGATATGTGTGTGTGTAATATGTAGAGACACTCTAATGTATTGGGTATACTTGCTGTTCATAAAAATATATATACACATACATCCTGAACTTGATCTGTACTTAACATTCTCACTTCAACTTCTCTCCGAAAGGTTTATCATAAAAAGATACTCTGTGCTGTTTATACATACTGTTTAAAACTTTTCTTGGCAGGATTCTTTGGACGTTAGGAGAATGTTAACAGTGTATCCAGATATACATATAACAGTACTTACCAAGGAACATTTCAATAACAGATGCCTTCATAGTGAGGACAACAATCCCCATAAATATCAAAATGGCACCCTGGAGAGGAAGAAACAATAACACCATCATATTTTAGCCAAGAGTTCTGAATTGGATACATGGAATGTGGGTGGGGCTGCTGCATGTTGCATTGCCCTCTAGAGTCTGAGGATTTAAGCTTGCAGGTGGGAGCTCATGTAGATGGCAGTGGCCAGTGCCCTGGTAACCAGAGAGTCTATTCTCATTTAGAAAACCCATTGTAGCCCGGGCCAGGTAGTTCCGTTGGTTAGAGCATCGTTCTGATATGCCAAGGTTGTAGGTTTGATCCCAGGTGAGGCCACATACAAGAATCAACCAATGAATACATAAATAAGAGGTGCAACAAATCGATGTCTTTCTCTCGCTCTCTCTTTCTCCCCTAAAATCAATGAATTAAAAATTTTTCAAAGTGTTAGAAAACCCATTCTAACCACCAGCCTTCTGTTCTTCAGGGATTTGGTCTTAGGACTAAAGAGGAAATAACCTGACAATTTCAAGAATATGTTCAACCAGTCTTCAAATTAGGACAAAAGCCACACTTATAGTATTGAGAAGATATTTTTAGATTACAAATAATTTGTTCATCATTCATTTAATAAATATTTATTAAACTCCTATTGTATGGCTAGGTATTGTTAGGTAGGAGGTGATAAAAGTGCTATTAAAAACAATTCTTTTTCTTCAAAGACATAGTTTAATAGAAGTGGAAAAACATATGTGGTCATAAATCATCGTAACATTAGAGGGTGCAGGCGCCATAAGGATGGTAAGGGGAGCTCATGCAGCAGTGGTTCTCAAACTTTGCAGCGTATTAGTATCATCTGGGAGTCTTAAAACACTCCGATGCTCAGGCTGCACCTCAGACCGACTGAATCAGAATCTCTTGGGTGTGGAGTCTGGGCATTAAATTTTTAAAACGCTCCCCAGGTGATTGCAGTGTGCAGCCGAGTTTGGGAACCAGTGGTGTAGAACAAGGCTTCCAAAATCTTAATGTGCATACGAATCGCCCAGGAATCTAGTTAAAATGCAGATTCTAATCCGATAGGTCTGGGGTAGTGCCAGAGATTCCCCCAAGAAGCCAGGGGATTTTAGAGGAAGGATAGAGATGTCTGCCACGGGAATAAGAGAAAGCCTCATAGAGGTGGTCGCAACTGGGTCAACATTGAAAGATGTGCAGCGTTTGAATAAACAGAAATAAGGGATGGGGTGGGGGATGTGGCCCAAGGGGGCAACAGCATCAACAGAGGCTCAGAGAATATGAAGCACAGTGAATACAAAGATGCTGATGATCTCTAAAGGGTTCCCCCTTCTCTTAAGGCTGCAAGGAAACCTGCCAAGGTTATTCATGCTACCTTTAATTGAACATACACTGTGTACTCACAGTAAGCCAGGGAGATTTTATGGTCCTCGTTGAACAGATGAGGAAACGAAGGCTTAGCAAGGTCAAATGTCCTACCCATGAAGACAAGGCCGTGAGGAGGATTAGAATGGAGGTGGGAGTAGGTGGGAAGGTTGTGCCCTGGGCACAGGCAATAAGGACGAACATTGTCTGCAGAGAATTCGAAGACTTAAAGCCAATCTGATTTTTGTGATCCTTGTAAGCTAGCAATTCTAAACATCAATGATAAAGCATTCCTCCCTCCTGGGACAAATGGCTTTCATTACCTCCCTTTCCCCTGGTGCCACTGCTGTGTGGCCGAAAGCTGGTGTTCACAGCCCTACGCTCTGCTAGGCTCCGTGGCAGGCTGATAAACCTGCCGGTGGGGGCTGGGGGGAAGGCCTGACTGGCAATGTTTGTCTATTACTGTGGTGTTAAACCTCCTACTGTGGCTGATTTTGCAGCCACCAAAGCGACATCACTGAATAGAGATTTGGAAAGAAATAAACGTAACCCGGCACTGGCTAGGTTCGGTGTGAGCTTATATCCAATACTTGAATACAGCTCCATGCAGAGTTTCTTAACAAAAATAAACTATTAGATGATAGTTGAGGTAGTAATACAGGTATCTGATGTGATTAACTTAAATAAAGCTATTTAATATATGAAAGGTTTCATGACAAACAGTTAAATTAGGCAGCAAGAGTAACCCCAAACGGAACCGATCTCTTTGGTAATTTCCAGCAATAGTTGCAACGTGCTATATTTCCCAATTAAGAAAGTTGACCACTGGTTAAGCAATAGGCAAATAATGGTCTTTAGCCTCAAAATAGAAAATATTATATACGTAATCTGGAAATTTGATGCTTAAAATTCTGGGTCATATTTTGAAAATAGTGTGATACAAATGTAATTATTTTGCCCTTTACTAATTTGAGAGGCTCTAGAACAACTTACATGTTTTCAGGCCTAAAAATTTAACTTTCTTGTGGGGAAAATGCAGTATGTCAAGCTGCCCTTCTGGACCCACCCAACCAGCCCCACCACCAGGCGGTTGCCGTTCAGCAATGCAGCTTTCATCTGAGTCCTTCTTGACTTTTCCTCCTCTCGTGCCCCTCTTCTTTCCCTCAGCCAAGCCAGTTGACTCTACATTCTTAATATATCCAGGGTCCGACCATTTCTCATCATCTTTACCATCGCCACCTGGTCCAGGCCATGCCCACTCTCTCCTTGATTATTGCAATTAGCCTCCGACTAGGCTGCCTCTACAGTCCACTTAGCGGCCGGCATGATCCTGTTCAAAGTGAGTCAGTTCTTGGCATTCCTTTGGCCAGAACTCCACAGTGGTTCCCTGTTTTATTCAGAATAATAGCCAAAGTCTTCACAAGTGGCTTAAGACCCTACATGGTTTGGTTGCCACTGACCCCTCTGACCTTATTTCCCTCCCGTTACTCATCCCCAGCACTTATGAAACCCCAGGCACACCAACCTCCTGGCTGTTTCTGCAACACACCTTTCAGCTCATGGTCTCTGCACTTGCTGTTTATACTCTACCTGGGAGCCCTACCCCCAGATAAAAACATGATTTACTCTATTCTTTCAAATCTTTGCTTAAATGTTTTCTTCTCTTGAGACTTTCCCTAACCATCCAACTGAAAATTGTAACCCCTCTCCTACTACTACCTCTTTCCTACTATTTTTACCCCGTCACTTATCACATTCTATAGTTTGCTTATTCTGTTTGTTTGTTGTTTTTGTTTTCCATGAGGGACGCAAGCTCCATGACGGCAGGGATTTTTTTTTTTTATGTGTTCATCAAATATATGTTGAATCAGTGAATGAAGACTCTATCCCTTCCCTAGGAAATAAAAAAGGAAACAAAACAAGGGGAAGCCAATCTTGTGCATACACTAAAAACTACCGAATTGTACATCCTCAAAGGAGTATTTAATGGTATGTGAGTTACATTTCCATAAGTATTATTTATTGATTGTTAACAAACCAAAAGGGGAGAAGGATTGCAGAGAGCAGTGCTCTCAGATCCTTCCTCCACCTTCGGAAGACACGATGGACCTGACCTTTACATGGCCACGCTGACAGATGAATAAGAAGCACAGGATCCCAGGAAGCACCCACGCTCCCAGAGGAGACGTCAACCCATTGCTGACTCGTCCGTAAAGGAACCCGAGCAGAATTACTCTGGTCTCTTGGGACCAGAATGTTTCAAGTCTTCCTCCATAAAACACCAGTTTCTCTCCTTGCTCAGTCCATTTAATCATGCACTTAAAATGTAAATGTGCCTTCTGAAATGTGTGGAAAAAAATTCTAACCCTCTCTCAACTATTCAAGAAGCTGGGGATGAGGACAGCCACCAGCATGACTAAGCAGTTCCTGTAGGTGGCCCAGCGTCACAGAACTGTGGGGTACACAGTGGCAATGCGGGAGCTTTAATTCCTCATGTGCTCACCAGGGTTCTACCAAAAATGGAACAATGGGGGTTTCCAAAAAATATGTTACTGATTCATAAATTTATGGATTGTGCCATGGGATGTAATAGAAATAGTCCTGAATATGAAATTCCGGTGAGGTAAATGAAGCCTGACTGTGAAATAAAAAGACTCATTAATGTAAGTAGTGTAGCCAGCCAATTTAATTAGATCCTTGTTGCCCAGAGCTAGAAAAGAGCAAGTTGGTAATAAATAATAATATGGCCTTATGTTTATATGGTTTTTCACAGTATTTTTCTCTTAATTTTTTTATTTTGGTAAAATACACAAATGTAAAATTTTCTATCTTAACCATTTTTAAGTGTACACTTCAGTGACATTAAACACATTCATAATGTACCGTCATCACTACTGCCCATCTCCGGAACTCTTTTGTCTTGTAAAAACTGCAGCTCTATGCCATTAAACAACAGCCCCCCATTCTCCTGTGCCCCCCGAGCCCCTGACAAGCACATTCTGTTTTCTGTCTCTACGATGTTAACTACTCTAAGTACCTCATTTAAGTGGAATCATAGAGCATTTGTATTTTTGTGACTTGACTCTTTATAATAGCAGAATATTCTCAAGGTTCATCCATAATGGAATATATATAAAAATTTCTTTCCTTTTTAAGGCTGAATAATATTCCACTGCATGTATATACCCCATTTTGTTTATTCATTCATTGGCCAAACATTCATCAGCTGTTGGACACGCAAGTTTCTTCCAGGTTTTAATTACCGTGAATGATGCTGCTATGAACATGGGCGTGCACATACCTCTTAGAGGCCCTGCTTTCCATTCTCCTGTGTGCGTGTCCAGAGTGCAGTTGCTAGATCATGTGGTGTTTTCTAGGGTGGCTATACAGTTTTACATTCCCACTAACATTGCACAAGGGTCCCACATCCTCGTCAACCCTTGTTATTCTCTTTCTTTGCAGAGTAGTCATTCTAGTGGCTGTGGTTTTGATACGCGTTTCCCTAATGGTGAGTGATGTCGGGCATCTTTTCTCAGGCCTGTTGCCCATTTGTGTATATTCTTTGGAGAAATGTCAGTTTGAGTTCTTTGCCCAGTTTTTAATCATGTTGTTCTGTTGTTGTTGAATTTTAGTTATGTATACCTTCTGGATATCAGTCCCTTATCAGGTACATGATTTGCACGTATTTTTCCCATTCTAAAGGCTGCCTTTTCACTCTGTCGATAGCATCTTTCAGTGCGAAAAAATTTTTTAATTTTCATGAAGTCCAGCTTGTCTATTTTTTTGGTCTGTCTATGCCTTTGTGTGTTATATCCAACAAATCACTGCCAAATCCAGTGTTGTAAAGCTTTTGTCCTATGTGTTCTTCTAAGAATTTTATAGTTTTTTGCTTCATTTTTAGATCTTTGATTTATTTGAGTTAATTCTCGTATGCGATGTTAAGCAAGGGTCTAAGTTTTTTCTTTTGCATGCGGATGTCAGCATTCCCCAGCCCCATTTGTTGAAGAGACTGCCTTTTTGTCACTGAATGGTCTTGGCACCTTGCCAGAATTACTTGCCCATGTGCATGAGGGTTAATGTCTGGGCATTCCATTCTAGTCCATTGGTTTATATGTGTATCTCAATGCCAGTACCACGCTGTTATGATCACTGCAGTTTTCCAGTCCATCTTTAAAATCAGGAGCAGTCCTTCAGCTCTCCTCATCTTCAAGATTGTTTTGACTATTGGGGTCCTTTGAGATTCCGTATAAGTATTTGGATGGGTTTTTCTATTTTTCAAAAAGCATCACTGGGATTTTGATAGGTTTTGCATGGAATTTGTAGATTGCTTTGGGTACCATTGATATCTTAACAATATTAAGTCTTCCAATTTGTTAACAGGGTATATGTTTCCAATTATTTATGTCTTCTTTAGTTTCCCTCAACAAGGTTTCGTGGTTTACATTGTACCGGGCTTTTGCCTCCTGGGTTAGGTTCATTCCTAAATATTGTATTTTTCTTCATGTCAATGGAATTGTTTCTTAATTTCCTTTTTGAATTGTTTATTGTTAGTGTATAGAAAGACAACTGAACTTTATGTGCTAACTTTGTATTCTGCTATATTGCTGAATTTATTTATTAGTTCTTACAATTTTGTTATGGAATCTGTAGGATTTTCTGCATATAAGATCATATCATTTGCAAACAGGATAATTTTAATTCTCCCTTTCCCATTTGGTTGTCTTTTATTTCTTTTTTCTTGCCTAATGTCCCTGGCTAGAACTTCTAGTACAATGTTGAGTACAAGTGGTAAAAGCAGGTGTGCATTTTTACCTTGTTCCTGGTCTTAGAGAAAAAGCTTTCATTCCTTCACCATTGAGTATCATGTTTGCTGTGGGTTTTTCATATATGGCTTTTATTATGTTGAGGTAGTTTCTTTCTATTCCTAGTTTTTTGGGTGTGTTTTTTTTTATCATGAAATGGTGATTTTTGTCAAATGATTTTTTTTGTATCAATTAAGATGATCATGTATTTTCTCTCTTTCATTCTATTAACATAGCATATTACATTAATTGATTTTTGTATGTTCAACTATCATTGCATTCCAGGAATTCCCACTTTGTCATGGTTTATAACTATTTTAATATTTTGCTAAACTTAGTTTATTAATATTTTGTCAAGGGTTTTTGCATCAGTGTTTGTAAGGGATAAGGAAAACTGCAGTTTTCTTTCCATGTAGTGTCTCTGTCTGGTTTGGTATCTGGGAAACACTGGCCTCATAGGATTAGTTAAGAAGGTCCCCATGTTTAGTTTTTTGGAAAAGTCTGAGAAGGTCTGGTATCAGTTCTTCTTTAAATGTTTGATAGAAGCCATCAGGTCTAGGGCTTTTCTTTGTCAGGAGATTTTTGTTTACTGTTTCAATCTCCTTACTACTTATAGGTTCATTTAGATTTTTTAATTTCTTCATGAATTAGTTTTGGTAGGTTTTGTGTTTCTAGGCATTTGTTAATTTCATCTACATTATCCAGTTTGTTGGTGTAAAATTGTTCATAGTACTCTCATAAGTCTTTTTAATTCAGTAACAGTTGTTGCTTCAGGGAAAGAGAACTGGGTAAGTGGTGATCAGAGATGGGAGTGTGTCTCACAGTTTTGTTTGATTTAAATCTTTACCCTGTGCACATATGTTAATAAATCAGAAATTAATAAGATGGTCCCTTGGGGAGATTTATCATATACAGACAATATTGATATCAAGCGAGGAGCCACAGTAATCTCCTCAACCACTCCTCTCTCCTCGCTTTCCTCGCTCCAGGTCACTCTTCTCTCGGGTTGGAAAGAATCAGCCTCCTAAAGCACATTTCCGATTGTACATTTACCCTCTCAGAGTTCTTTTTCACAGTCCCCTCATTCTGTAGAGAATAAAACACAAATGTCTTAGTGAGGCATTGAAAACTCTTCATGAAATGGTCCAACGTACCTTTCAAATCATCCCACTGTAATTCTCTTCTGTAATCCTCTCCTCTGACCTCAGCACACTTCAGGCTTTCGGTCTTTTCTCTACACCCTGCAAATCAGTGCCTTGGCTCATGGTCTCGTTACTGTTCTTGCTGGAATGCCTGACCACTCCTCATCTGACTCTCACAGCCTATCCATCCTCAAGGGTGAGCTCATGGGCCACCTCTCCTATGTAAATCTTCCTGGTTTCCTAAAGCCAAAATTCATCTTCATTCATACATCCATTTAATCATTCAGGAAAAAATATTGTGTGTGTACTCTGTGCGAGGCAGACAGGAACAAGATGCAGGTCCTATCATCAAGTTGCTTTGAGTCTTTTAGAGGGAGACTGACGCACTCATCATAACTAACATCAATTGAGCACATACTAAGTGTCAGAAATCTATTAACTCATGTCATCTTCACAACAACCTGATCAGGTAGGGGGCTTTCTTGCCTTAATTTTAGAGGTAAGGAATGTGGACATGCAGCGGTTAGGTAAATTGCCCAAGGTTACCTACAAGTCTGGAAAGAAGAGAAGCTGGAATTTAAACCAGGAATTCTGCATCCAGACTGCGTGTATGTGCATTCCACCACTTGCCATAACTGTTTCATGATAAGCAAGACCCTTCCTTCATCTACATTCTGATTTAATTGGTCTGAGTTGATCTCAGTATTGCTTTAAAGCCCCCAAGAGACTCCGCCGTGCAGCCAGAGTTAGAATCTCTGCTGCAGAGGATACAGAAATGGCAAAAAAAGGTGGATGGTCAAATTGGCCTGGGGCATGGGGGCTGAAAGAGGCTTGGATTCATTTAACTGGTGGGTTGGAAAACAATGATTTGTGAAGAAGGGACGTCTGGATACAGGGGACAGAGCAACTTTAGGAACTGGGAGCTGCTTGGCCAGGCTGGGAGAGGAACCAGACTGTTAGAGAGGAAAGAAGGGGCCATATCATCCTTGCATGTCATTCCTAAAGAATGTGGAATTGATCCTTTAGGCCATCGGGAGACATAGGAGGCTGAAAAATTATTTTTGCATTCATCGTTTTTAATAAGCCCCCTAGAGGCTTCCTTGAGCCACTCAGTTGCAGAAAATAAGTCCTAGTGGACATGTAGGATTTATATAATGCTGGTGTTTGTCTGATCTATGATGCTACATGGGGGAGCACCTAACAACACTCTTTGTCCATGAGGCGGAGGGAGCCAATATCCATCTGGAAACATTTAATAGTTATGAGAGGCTTGTGTTGTATTTCCAAAATGCCAGAAATCCCTTGAGGACTGACATCTCTGAATGGGGAGAGGCCACATCTGCAGCCTTGCTTTCCTCATCTTGGCCTGATGTAAAGTCTCAGCTGCTGGTCAGTGCATGTGAGTTTATCTGGAGAAAATGGAACGAGGAAGGCTGGTACTAAGAGGGGCCTTTATCCTTGGACTTAGCCAAAAGGCCAAGAGGTGATAGGAGAGGCCTTTACAATGCAGAGGTGGCCTCAATCTCCCTCGAAACCTTTACATAAATTGTTTTGCTCTGGGCTGGGCCTGAAACACTGCATTTCCGGTTGCCATGATAGCAGAAGTCGCTATTATAATTCCCCCGGGGTTCTATGAAGGAGCGCGTGAGCTAGAGAGGATAGCAGTTTTTCTTTCTTTCCTTATTTTTCTTCTCTTTCCAGTTCCTTCCTTCTTTTATCTTAAAGAAATACGAACTGCAAAGTCCAAGCCCAATAGGCAGGGAAGACAAGGGAAATTTTACCTTTTCTCAAAATGCTGGCTCCTGAGGACGCACCAGGCTACTTGAAGGGGTGCTCTGAGCGAGGCCGGATGGACTGGACACTGTCAGTTGCCTGAACAGAGTACCTACTTCCCCCCTTCCTCCTTGCTAACACAACCCCGATTTGGTTAGATGCAGCCAGGGGACTCAGAGGGAGTGGACCCATCCAAGGCTAAGCCAAAGGTGATTATACACACACACATATTTCTCCTTGCTGATGGTTGCTTCAAGACCTCAGGCCTGAACCCATCAGCCCAGGGCCTTCTCCAAGGGACTGTGACTAGTTCAAAGGTGGGCATGTCCTGAATCATATCAGACAGAACGGAAAGACTTTACTCCCGTGTTTTTCAGGGAGAGGTTACCTGTCTTGTTGGACGTGAACAAGGGAGTGGATTGTTCTACGTCTGCTGGCAGCCATCTTGTGACCATGAGACAGGTCAATCCGAGGAAAAAGCCAACGCGAAAAGCAGGCCGGCAGCTAAGTGAGTCGCAGAGAAACAGAGCTGGAGCTGTCCGCCTGTCGTGTACCTGGAGGCCGGGCCCACCTCTGTGAAGTGAGGTAATCAACTTCCCTTTCCGTTGGGCTCGCAGCTGAGAGATCACTCCCGACTGCTCGCTACTAACTCACGGTGCCTGTTCTACAGAGCAGATAGGTTTGTACCTGAGCCTGCAGAGCGCTTTCTCAACAATTCCCTTACCTGGACCACCTAAAAGCCTCTTGAAGTAGGATGGACATTGTTATTTCTATAATTCTGAGCAATGAAGTCACTTGCCTGAGGTCACACAGCCCAGATCTCTAGTTAATTTTGTGCTCTTTTTACTACGTCGAGCTCCTGATATAACTGTTATTATAAATTCCAAGTGGTTTCATGATTTATTCTATAATGTTATTATAAAATAGAAATCGCACTCCTAATTTGTACAGTATTTTCACTTTTAAAAGCCTGGTTACATATATAACTTTAACCTCACGAGACCTCTGAAGCGTCTCAAATATTATGCTCAGATGCAGGATAACACTTGCAGAAATTGTCACTAAGCTGGTCACTTAATGGTGTGGCAAAAACAACAACAACAACAACAACAAAAACTTAAGCCAATCAAGATGTCCCTTGGGATTTTGGAATCAGAACACCAAAAGCCTTGAAATCTTGGGAGCCAAGCTGAAGGCCATATGGGGCCCTAAATAAGATGTAGAAGATGAGGGCGGAACGAGATGGAGAAGAGAAAGCACATGTTCCCGGGAGAAGCAGAGAGAGCAGATGCCTTATTTTCTGGCCGGTTCCCAGGTCCCATTTCCAGTCTGAAGGAAGTCCAGCTGGACTTGGTCTCCTCTGCATGTCATAGATGTTTCTGGGCCCTCTTGCTCCAGCCAGTTTGAGTTAGTTTCTGCTCCTTGAAGCTTTGATTAAAACCTTTTTCATCTTTGTTGTTTTATTTATCTCCTGTTTTCCTGAAATGATTAGTAGTAAAATGAAAACACTTAAGTGGAAAGGGTGCAGGTACTTGTCTTTTGGCAGCGTCAAGGCAGGGGTTGGAGAAGCTGTATGCAACTCTGGAACCAGGCTCCAGGCAGAGAAGCATCTCATGAGCTGCGACAGCCCCCGAGCAGGAGAAACAGCCCGCGTACCCAGGACACTCTGGGAGGAAACAAGGAGTGTGTAACCTTGAAACCGTGCTGTGAGAATGTCACTGTGGGGCTCCTGGCATATTATGGTCAAGGTTCATTACCAGGGGTGATTTTGCACCCTTTTCCCCTCATCCCCAGAGAGATTTAGCAATGTTGAAGATATTTTTGGTTGTCACAACTAGGGGCGGGGGATGCTCTTGGCATATAGTGGGTAAAGGCCAGAGATGCTGTTAAATATCCTATAGTGCACAGCACAGGCCACACAACAAAGAATTACCCAGCACGGCATATGTATGAGGGAACCCTCCAAAACGGTAATTTATTTATTAAAAATTATGTATTTTTTCTTACATGTTTAATCTTCAGTCGCCTTCAAAGTACTCTCCATTTGATGTAATACACCTATGGAGATGTTTTTTCCACTGCTCAGAACAGTTTTTGAACTTGTCTATTTTGATGTCTTTAGTACTTCTGCTGTTTTTTGTTTCATTTCTTCCACTTGGGCAAAACATTTCCCTTTGAGGCCTTTTTTCATCCAGGGAAACAAACAAACAAAGAAAGTCACATGGGGCAAGATCGGGTGGAAAGGGAGGGCAGGGCACGGGGGTTGTGCCATTTTTAGTGAAAAACTGCTGAACACTCAGTGCCATGTGGGCAGGTGCGCTTGTAAATCACCCATCATGACATGGGCAAACTTGTTGAAAGAGTGTTCAAAAAAATTCACTGAAGCTAAATGCAGCCTCTCACGCAACACCAGCTGGTACACTGATATACGCTGATACAGATGGGCTCCTAGAACACTCACCTCGTGGGGGAAACCTGTACTACAAGGGGCCCACCCTCCAGAAGATAATTCTGGTTTTTAGGGGGAGTCTCCCCATATATATATGGAAGAGCGTTATGCTTACCAGTGTTCCAATCTAGAAATTTTCCACAAATATTATGGGTCATTTTTCGATGACTAAAATGTGAACTACTTAGGACCCCTTTATCCAGGATCACTTTTAATTGCCATTTATAGCCCTATACATAAATCCTAAAGCCAACATGCTCACTCCTTGGCCGCTGGGTGGGTTAAAGTGCTCGCACATGTGTTCAATGACAGATATATGCCGATGCCATCAGCTTCATTGATCCATGTGGCATGTTTCTACATGTCAGAAAACCGAAAAGGGAAAGCCTGTCTGGGTGCCTGTGTTTCAGACCATCATTTTTCCTTCGTTAAGAAGCTGACATATGGTAGTGCTTACCACGTTCACCAAGGCTTCAACCAATAGTGATTTCTAGTGAGGCTGCAAACAGTAATTACGTTTCTGAAGTGGTAGTTTAGATCTTATATTGCCAGTGGGAAAAAATACTAGTTTGCAGGCATGCCCCCAAATGAGCTCTGAAGAACTCCTTCCAAGAGTTATTTACCCTCTGTAATGGAAGGGGGCACGAAGAGCAGTAAGTCTGGGGGCGGGGGGCGGGCCCCAGTAAAAGATGAGGTGGGCCATGACCGCCCGTCTTAGTTACTCTGGAAACCGTGCACGGTTTCCAAGTTTCTCATGGAGCTGTGGAAGATGAGTTTCTCTCATCTGAAGCTTCCTTACCTAATGTGTTTGACACTGGATTAGCCCTCCCTCCTCCCAGTGAGTCGGCTCTCTTGGGCACTGAGGTTTGTGGTTGCCAAGGAGCCGTCCGCTGTGAATTTGGAGCTGGGTCTTTGGTTCAGTCCAACTGTGGTCACCAGAGCCTTGACTGGCCTGAACATTCTGTTCTTTTCTGTCTGCCTTCAATTCTGAGGCACAGAAAAACATTTTTTTTGCATCTGGCAAAGCATTCCAGCTGAGGTAGGAAGGAGAATGAGGGTGTGTCTGGCAAAATCCATAGTATCTTCTTGTCTGCCTCTTGGTCAAGAGTGGGTTTGTCTCAGGACAGCACAGGGTTCCAGCTGTCCCCATGCGGCTGAGAGGCAGGCGTGGGGCTGTGGGTCACAGTGGATTCTTGAACCCCAACACCTACTGGGGAAATGAAGGGTACAGGGGAGGGCAGTGACTGTGGCTGAACAGCTGAGGGCTATGGAGGCTTAAGTCCCAGAAGTTGGTAGGAACCAGCAGAAAGGAAGTCATTTCTCTTTCTCCAAAGGAAACCACACAGCCTCCCACACCAGAGGCCCTCTCTGGACCATTCCCAGCTCTGACAGAGGCTTCAAACCCTCTTTCATGGCCCTCCTGCCAATTTTGGCCCAGCTGTCTAGTGAGCTGTTACACAAGATGGGATTGGTACCTTTGTTCTTCTTCATGGGAAGTTTTAGGAGTTTATAGAGTCCACTCCAATAATAATCACTATCATTTACTGAATGCTTACCATATGCTACACACTACATGCATGTGACCTTATTTAATTATCATGGTGATCCAATCAGGTAAGCACTCTTATGCCCATTTTTCCTTAGTAAGCTGTTCAAGGTTATAGAATGAGATGTAGAAGAACCAGAATTCCATGCCGGGTCCCAAACATTTAACCCCACTTAGTAAACCCATGTGACCCCTCCGTTGGCGGTTTCATTTCCTTTTTGCCTTGACGCACACATCTTAGGCTTTTTGAAGCAGTCTGTGGACCATGGTGAAGACACATAGTGTAAAATACATACTCGTGTGTAATAAAGTTGCCTTAGTTCTAAGGTGAAGAGATTGTCTTGAGTTATATTTGGGCCTGAACTCACAGCTTTCTCTCTCTCAAGACACAAATGTTATTTAGGGTAAAGTGATGAGGCATCAGGCATATTTTTAAGTTTAACCAGGCATAACACACCCATCTAAATAGACATTTGAGTGTATTGTAATTTACTGTGTTATGGGATGTTAAAATGGGTCAGTCCTTTGTCTTAGCTGCAGCTGAGATGAAGTGCCAACTACTTCCGTGCTCCAAAGCGGCCCTGAGGCTCCTCTCACTATCGCCTGCAGCGGGTGGGAGTGTGGGGAGGGGAAGGCAGAGGGGAACTGCCAACAGCTTTTCCCAAAGCTGGCCTTGCGTTCCAGTCTCCAGCTACGCTCTTGGCCTCTGTAACGTCTGGTCAGTCTGGCAGTTAGCCGAGGGTTGCAGTCCTTGGTTACCTCCTTTGGAAGTCCAGCTTGGATGCCCAGTAGCCATTGCTCAGTAATTTCCTTGGGACTGGGGCATAGCGGACCGGTGTCTGCCTCATGATGGAGACATCTACAGGAGAGGGAGGAACTTGCGGCAGGTAAGATTACCCGCCTGAGAGTCAGCCTGAGTTGCTTTAGGTCTTTCCAAAGCCAGTTGTGTGTGAAGGACTGAGGGGCCCACAGCGGAAAGCAGCGGAAGTTAGATCACCAGTTGCTCAGGGGCTGAGGGCGGACCTGCAGACATCCAGCCACGACAGGTTCTTCTGTATCAGCATCCAGAGAATGGAGGTGAGGGGTCCCCAGTAAAGGGCAAAGTGTCCCGTAGGAGCAAGAAACAGCTGTAAACTCCTGCCAAGCCCAAGGAACCCGAATGTCAGCTCATAACAGTAGCAACTCGGAAGGCCTTTCTGTCACCTTCACCTTTCCTCTCTGTACCCACTTCAGCTCTGGACATATCCGCTTAGCAGCCAAGAGGATATGGGGTAAAGGCACAAGGAGGAGGAGGAGAGAATCCAGTCATGCCCCCGTCCCATTGCAGAAAGCAGGCCTAGAGGTGGACGATGAAACTTGAGACTGTGAAGGCCATTTTAAAGTTTTTAAGTATTACCTAAGTATTATGTCTATGTTAATGACAACTAAGGTGGTTTGGAGATTTAATATGAACGAGGTCTTTAAAAAAAAACAAAAACCACCCGGCTGGTGTAGCTCAGTGGATTGAGCATCGACCTGCAGACCAAAGGGTCACTGGTTTGATTCCCCAGTCAGGGCGCATGCCTGGGTTGCAGGCCAGGTCGCCAGTAGGGGGTGCACGAGAGGCAACCACACATCGATGTTTCTCTCCCTTTCTCCCTCCCTTCCTCTCTGTCTAAAAATAAAATAAATAAAATCTTTAAAAAAAAACCCCAAAAAACACCTCTGAGCATGATCTGCATTTTCAGAGACCCACTCAGGTTTCACCCTGGGTAGAAGCAAGCACTGCCCACAGGCACTGTGTGAGTGGGCAGTCGGGGGTGGCTGGGGGAAATCGAAGAGCATTAAGGTGGTGCCCCCTGTGTCTGCTTGTCCAAAGTACTCCCTGGGTCTCCCTCCCTCTCCTCTGCACTCAGCCTGCTCCAGAAACGCCGGCCTCTCAAGCATGGCCCAGCCTCAAGGCCCTTGCCTTTGCTCTTCCCTCTGCCTGGAACGCTCTCCCCCAGGCATCCACACTGGCTGCTCGCTGGCTTCCTTCACCTCTCTCTCTGTTCCCATTCCCCTTCGTCAGACATTTATCTGGCCACGCAGGGTAAACCATCGCCCACATCTCACTGCCCTGACTAGCCCCCTTATCCTGCTGTTTCAAGCTTTTCACAGCCCAGATCACTGCCAGACCCCTCACGTGTATTTATTTATTGTGTGCCCCCAGATGGGCGGCTCTGGGAGAATGGAGACTTATTTTGTTCCCTCTTCTTCCCAATCACGTAAAATTATGGATGGCATATGATGGTGGTCCCAGTAATATTTGTTGCTGCTGTCATTTAATGTTGCCTCCGCTTCCTTAAATTTCTTTTAGCCTTAGGAATACAGATTTACTCAACATACTATACAAGGAAGCCAGTCTGGGCAAGTTGACTTGCACCTTAATATCCAAAGCACATTTTCTCTTGTCGGGGATGCAAAGGAACCCAGAGGGGGGATTCCCCCAGCACTGAGATGCCAGTGACCCCTTCCCTTGTAAACTGTATATTAGGTTCCCCTGGAGGAATAGATTTTTTTTTTTCTTTTTGAGAAGAAGGAATGCAGAAACAGTTTCATTTCACTATAGCCTGAAGGGCGATTTTCATGAATTTTTACCACATGTCCACACAAAACTTTCACCTTCCCCTCATTGAGGGAAAGAATTTGAGAAATTTCTAAGGGAGTCTTGTCAATGTAGAGAGCCTTATCAGGGAAAGTGATTTTTTTAAAGTAATCTGAGTCATATGGAAGTAAGACTCTTTTTGTGACTGGCTGAGAACTTTACCTTAGAGGGGTGGTAGAGGACACTGTCTGGGGACTGGCTACTCAAAGGGCTTGATAATGACACCTACTCCTTGGCTTTCCTCCTGAGAGTCATGTCTTCCCAGCACACCTGAGAAGCAATTCTTAAATCAGGAGATGATCTGACAATGCCAGAAATACCCGCTCCGTCTTCCCCACAGCCCTTCTCCTGTGAGTTCCTTCCCTTCCGTCCTTTCCATCATTATTAGTGCTGTGTCTATACTTGTGAGAAAGAATAGTTTTCTTGGAAATTTGACTTGGCTTGAAAACAATGTTTTCAGAGATGGCAAAGATTAATTTGGGGCAGTGATAGAAAAACCAGGATGGTGTAACTATTGCCCGATGGGTTAAGAGTGTGAGCTCTAGAACTAGACTGGTTGGGCTTGAGTTCCATCACTTACTGGCTGTGTGACCTCAGGCAATCTCCTTAACTTCTCAGTGCCCCAGTTTTCTCATCTGTACATTGGGGATAGCAACAACCCACCCTGTACTGTCACTGTTAGGATGAAATGAATTAATGTGTGTAAAGGGCTTAGAATGGTGCTTGGCACCCAAGAATAGCTCTATGTTAGTGATGGGGTGTTGATTAATCATAGTCACTATCATCGCTCTCGTCACAGTCCCTGATGAAACATAGCCATTTAGATTCTAGGTGGGGGCTTAACAGAGGTAAAGCAACCAATTGAATCTCTCTCTACAAGATGCTGCCCAAGGTTAGCCACACTTGATTTTTGGACTTCTTGGCAAAGGAAGCACATAGGTTCATGACTGCCACTGAGTTAAGTTCTCTGAGGACCACAGCAACGGAGCAGTTCTGTAGCTTTGGTCCCTCTTTCTCTGCTCCTGGATTTGTAAGAGTCTTTAACCAATTGCCATGAAAATCTTCTAGATGGTTGTAGGACAGTTGGACTAATCAAATGGCCGAAAAATGACATCCAGCATTCTTTAAAAGAAGTGAAAAAAAATTTAGTAAAGTAATATGAAGCAGAAATGGGCTAAGCAGTTTTTTTAAGTTGTAAGGCCAGAATAAAAACACAAACATCAAAATATTTTCTAAACTGAATCAAAGCCAAATGAATATGTATATGTTTTGTTCCAAGACCCTGACTTGTGCATTTGACTCAGGAAAGGATTTTGGCATCATCATCTCAGTTCACCTTTCTCCCTCAGGATACAAGCCTGGAGAGTGGCAGCGAGTTTCAGCCGGGTCACATCTGCTGCTCGGGGGATTGGCCTCTTACAGGTTGCCGCGTGACATGAAGCTTTTCTCAGTCTCAGCCCCCAGCACGCCCTGGTGCCTGCTTTGAGGGCTCTCCCGCGGGCCCTCGCACCTCTGACAGGCAGTCTCTAAGGAATTCTTTAAGGTTTGCAGCCTGCTGAAGCAGAAAAGTTTTCTAGTTGATTAGAAACAAATTCTAAATCCCGTATCCACGACTGTTTGTTTTACAAATGAGGTAAGCATAGGAAAATGCAATCAATGAAACTGAAATAGCCTTAGCTCCATTGTGAGCATGGGGCTCTTGGAATCTCATTGGATTTTTGTCTTTCACCTCCTGGTCTGTAAACAGGAACTCACTTAGAAGATCTCAGACTGGCTTAAATTGTGTGTGTGTGTGTATATTTTTTTAAATTAAAATATTTATTCAGCTCCAAAATTTCCATTTGGTTCTATTTTATGTTGTCTCTTTGTTGAACTCCTTTTTCCCTTGTATTGTTTTCCTGATTTCATTAAATTGTTCGTCTGTGTTCTCTTGTAGCTCTCGGTGCATCTGTAGAGCAGTTTTTTTGTTTTTTGTTTTAATTCTTTCTCTGGTGATTCATGAATCTCCATCTCTTGGGGGTCAGTCACTGGAAGCTTACTGGGCTCCCTTGCTGTGTCATGTTTCCCCGATTCTTCATGATCCCTGTAGCCTCTTCTAGACTTCATGGACTGACTCCAGTCAGGGAAGACCTTCACTTGTGGGTGGAGGCATGCTGGGGTGTTCTGTGATCCTGGGTCTAGTTGTGCAGGGCACCAAATATGGGGGCTTGTGGGAGCCTTGGGTCCAGAAAGCCACGCTGTCTAGACATCTCAGGCTTCTGAGGTTCGTATCACCAACTGCGATGAGTAGTACTTGATGAGCACTGTGGGGGATCTGCACTGGCTGGAAGGGCTGTTGGAGTCCTCAGTGATGCTTCAGGGTTCACCAGGCAGGGGACAGGGCGGGCAGTGTTGATGGCCAGGGCTGACGGTGTACATGCGCTCGTTTGCAGGGCCAACTGTAGATGTCTGTGCGGTGTCGTGGCCGGGGCCAGTCACAGACACGCATAGCGTGGCAAGAGCCAGGACCAGCACCAAGGGTCCAGGCTGACTGCAGGTGCACTAGCAGCTCTGGGGCCCTGAGCTGTCAGCGTGCACTCCTGGGGCTTCGGGGTCTCACCACAGGCTGTGCATAGATAGCTCCAAAATTTGTTGGGAGTTGGGCCAGCGGGGGTGCAGGTACACAGCCGGAGGGGCTAGCTGCAGGTGCTGCCAGTGGTGCGGGCTAGTGACAGCAGCCAGAGCTGGAGCCGAGCCAGCAGTGGCGGAGGAAGCCTCGGCTATCGGGGTGTACTGCTGCAGCTTAATGAAAACGTAACAATTGGCGTTGTCAGAAAGCCGTCGCTGTCGCCTAGCCTGTTGCTCCTTTTTGCCCCATTCTCTGCAGTAACAGAAGCTGTTTACTGCCACTTGAATGAGGAACTTTCATGCCTTCAAAAAGTAGCAGGTTTCCTTTGCGCTTTTCTCTAGCTCACGCTATGTTTGTTCATGGGGCCAACAATTCCACCACCTTCTGCACACCACAGAGAGACACGTTTTTAGACAACAAGAGGGGGACCCCTGGGATTTCTCCTTTTACAGGCATCACAGAAGTTGCCTCTTGCTTATCATTTGCTGATTGATTGAGTAGCCGAGATCCTCTGAATGAAGAGATGGCTATACATTTCTAATAATTATGTTAATATCACATAGTTCTACAAATCTATTTGCTTACCATATCCAAAGAGTTAACATATAGAAGTCTGAAGAGGATTATAATTGCTTTGCTTCAGAGCTGATCTGATTTCTCTATTCTAGTCACATATAATAAAGAAAATATTTGCTAACATTTGGATGCTGACAGTGTGCCAAGCACCGATCAAAACTTTTTGCCACAATCCTATGACGGAGACACTAGTAATAAACCCTTTTTAGAGATGAGACAACTGAGGCTCAGAAAGTTTAAGTAACTTGCAAAAGTTAATACATTTAAGAAGCGGCAGAGCCTCCTCCCTGACAAACTCCCGTGGGATCCATAGCACTGGAGGGCCACTTGGCCTTGGCCTTGCCTGGAAGGCCTTACATTTAGGTATTTGACATTATCTCCACATGATATGTTACGGGCAGTCACAGAAGTAGATCAGAGAACTGAAAGAGGTCTGTCATACCCCTTGGACTACACTGTCCTCAGTACACCATGGAGATACACAGGCACACACATTTTATTTTTGTTCATGTTAAAGTCTTCAGTCTTCAGTTAGGTAAAATAAACATTTTAAATATACTATAGTTCTGAAACCCCATTTTGATATTTCTTCGCTTTGTAACATACACAGTCTCAACAATGAAATTGTCTGGCCATGTCTTGACCTTGGAGTGGTCCCAATACACAGAATCATAGGATTGGCGGGGAAATTTAGAGACTGTCTTGTCCAGCTTCATTTCATATGTGAGGAAATGGAGACACAGAGATGTTGAGTAACCTCTCCAGGATCACACAGCTAGAGTGCCCTTCTATGGACAGAGAGACCAGTGTGCTTTGTTCTGCACCTGCTGCTGTTGATACCAAACTCATGCTTCCAACTAAGCAAGGAGAGAAGTCACACATGTGGGCACAGGTAACAGGAACATTGCGTGGTCCAGGAAGCATTGATTTGACGACCAATAGCTCCTTCCAGTGTAATCTTTTTCTTTTTAACATGTACAGAAAAAGATTACATTTCTATAGCATTTTCACATTTCAAAAACGTTTTGGAACCAAGATTCATTATTGAATCGCATGAACCACCCTGGGAGAGGGTGTGTGCAGGTATTGTTATTTCTTTTTTCTAGATGGGGAAACACACGTCAAGAAATGTTACACACCTTTCCCAGGGTAACACAGTGAGGTAGTGGCAGAGCTGTTCCTGTAATTTAGGACTCCTGGCTTGAGACAGAGCACTGAACAACACTGCTTTCCTGTATATGATATGCCTCACGGGAATTATAGATGAGAACAGCACAAGCATTTCTCTTCTCCCGATGCTATTCATAAACCATTTTCAAACCCAGGGCACTTTCTCTGAAAGAAGCTATTCTACATGTGATCAGTAACTTAGGGAAAGAAAGTAATTAGATCTTCTGAACTATATTCACAAAGTAAACACTATTTCAGGATAGATAATTAAGCACTTCCAATGTTCCTAAAGTGTTTCCTTTCAGTGGTGAGGTGTAAGATATATTTAAATGAAGCTTGGTTAGGAAACCACCATATTGCAGTAAAAAAAATGCAGCCCTTGTAGTCTTGCAATTCTTTGTCTAAAGCCCTTTTACAGAAGTGGGTATTTTAATTCAATAAACAAAAGCCAGGCACTTCCAGCCTTCCTCCCAGCGTGGAGCTCCCACTCGCAGCTGACACATGCAACGGAGAAAACACACAAACAAACAGCATTTGATCTTGCCTTGCTGGAGGGTGTTTTCATTTTCAAGAGACGGAGGGAAAAACAACCTCAGAACTTTACCACCAAGACTTCCAAATTTGTTGCAACACAATGGCAAAACACTATTTTGTTAGTGCTCACTTTTTTTTTTTAATAACCACCATAGCCAAGAATGCCATGTTTTATTTTTATAATAAACCCAAAGAAAATCTTGAATTCCACTCTCAATGTGGAGATGGCAAAAATGCCATGGGTTTTTTGGAGCAAACCATTGAGTCTAATAATTCAATCTTATCCTCTCTGTTTAATCTGTACTTGAGGCATTTATTTCATGTTTATACTGGTTTGACACTAATCACGCTTGAAAGAGATTTTGTACCCTATTGTCCTACACAAAGCTGAGCTACAAAAGTAGGCTCAACAATGCCAACCCACCCTTTCCTGGGCTTATCAGTAAAAAAGCATTCAGCCTAAGAAAACACTTCCAGTGTAAACAAGATAGAGAGAATTGCACATCTAGCCACATTCCACTGACATCTGTCTGAACAGAGAGGAGTAGAGAGCCACATTAAAATATTTTCTCTTTTAATTTAGCACCAATGTGCCCATCTCTCATACTGCTTTTGATACATTGTTATAAGTGATTTGTTACATTGCTATTGTATTACATATAAGAAGCAAGGTATAAAAAAAGCCTTAAATGTACTTTATAAAGTTCTACACAATGTCATACTTTTCAACTTACTTTAATTATAATTAAGTAGGCTTAAAGATACAGTGAGAATCTTGTACAATTTATTTATAGTTGACATACCTAATATTAGTTGTTTAAAGGACATCAACTACCACCCACTCCAGTCTCAATTGTCTTGAGACTGAAATTTGTACAGATTGGTTACTTGGTCACGCATATATTATCGTTTCTTAATGATAAAAACATTTTAATGTTTTCATGATAAGGAATGGAAAAGCAAACTAGCTGCAAAGCTTAATAATTCATCAGACATACCTTGTTTGAAGAAAGCAATATTTTTTCAAGAATTTTCCACCACACAGAATGGATATCCTTTTTTCTTTAAGCTTTTCTGCATCACAAATCCCATCCAAATTATTCTAAAGAAGAAACAACAACAAGAGGTCCAAGCACCTTTTCTTCTCAGAGGAGCTAATCAAACATTCCCATCAACCTCTGAGCACTTTGAAAAGCACATTTGACACCACACACACACACACACACACACACACACACACACACACACACGCTGCTTCTCACACTGGTTTTAGTGCTGAATTAGGCGGTCCTCTTGCAAATTTCCACTCCCACTTGCTTTTTTTAGTTGGGGGGATAAGGATTTCTAAATATCCTTTTCTAGCCCAAAGCAAACATTTTTAGTAAGCAAAGTCTACAATTAGAAATTCTAAAAAGTAGAAGAGAAGCACCTAGGTAAATTGAAAAATGAAAATATTTAATACAAAGACAACTTCAGCAGGGCAATTTAATTTTCTCTTTCTTTTTCAAATGCTCGTGAGCAGCTGGATTAAACTGCAAAAAGACAACTGCAAACACCTCCGAGCTGAGTCTACTAGCCTCTCGCTTTTGGAGTGAAAATGCTTACTTTTCCTACATGTCAGAACTCTTTTTTGGTTTAGTTCGCTCCAGTCCCTTCTGCATTTTGGCAAGCTTACTGTCGTGTTTGCTGCTAGTGACCGGATACAAGATAATGATAGTAGGAAGCAAAACGTGACTCATGCATGCTTCAAAAACCTGATGATGGAGAGCTCACATCAGAGGCAAAATCTGCTGATTTTAGTAATTTACATATTATTGTCATCAACGACATTGAAGAGATTCAGACC
Organism: Mormoops blainvillei; assembly: GCA_004026545.1. Taxonomy (NCBI): domain Eukaryota; kingdom Metazoa; phylum Chordata; class Mammalia; order Chiroptera; family Mormoopidae; genus Mormoops; species Mormoops blainvillei. Next base: position 188,719 of record PVJD01002289.1, read on the forward strand.
CAAAACATGCATTTGCATGTCACAGCATTATAAAAACCGACCATAAAAAAAGTTTATTTGGTGCTCCTTGAGACTGAAGTGTGTATGGGTGGGGCAGAGCACCTCCTTTCCAGCAGGGTGGGAGGCAGCGCAGAGCCGTTCCTCCTCCTGCTGGGGAGCCGGCACTGCACGGCCCCACCCCGGAGTCTTCCCGCCACCGGCAGCCCTCCCATGCTCCTCTGTGGGCCCTGCGAGCCCTCCTTGTGTAAGATTATGGTTCGAATGTTATTTGTTCTTGTTTTGTCTTCATTCGGTTCTTATTTAAATTATTTCTCAATCCTGTTTTTTCTTCTGTGAAATCCTGAGCTTAGGGCCATTGGTGGTAAGGACAGTGCTGTCACACGGAAGGGGGCCTGTCCCACTGTTTGAGTTAGGGAAGGTTCAGATGAAATGGCAGCCCAAGAATTAATATAATATCATTAATATGAATAATAATGCTAAATGCCATTTATCAAATACTTGCTTTTGTTGGGCATGGTGAGACGCCCTTTGCAGGTATCATCCCATTTAGTACTAAAAGAAATTTAGAGGGGTCAGTACTACTATTTCACTTTACAGCAAGGAGCTATGTTAGGACTTAGAGCTTTTTTTATTAGTTTAATTTGTTTTCTTACGATGAATAAGGTAGAATCAAATGTACATGTATAGAAACGCATATGAAGAGATTCTCAAAGAGAAATGCAAATTAAAAAGCAATGATATTTGCAGTGATGAAAAATTTTAGAAATAGCAGTGGTTGCCCAACATTGTGAGGGTACGTAATGCTAACGAAGTAACTTAAAAATGGTTAGAATGGTAATTTTTTTTTTGTTATACATATTTACCACAATAAAAAGTAGTTAAAAAATACGAATTCCTTTTTTTTTTAAGAAGCAGTGAAATATCTTTATTTTCACCAGGTCGGCAAAAGCTAAAAAGCTGGGAAATGCCCCTGACAGACGTGTGTTGGCACTGCCGCGCTGTCAGCAGCGCGGACCGCTGTGGCTGCCCCAGAGCGCGGTCCAGAAGTCCCGAGTCACCTTCCGAGTATCCGCCAGCACCCTCGGGTGAGCTTCTTGTCCAGGGCCATGAGAACTCCATCCCTGGAAGCCAAAGAGCTTATTATATGCATGACCCACGGACATGAACTAAGGCCACTAAGGCCAGAGATGCTGGGGAGAGGGGAGGTGCAGGGCAGAAGGGAATCAAGGGGAGGAAAAAAATAGGACAATTGTAATAACATAATCAATAAAATGTACTTTAAAAACAGAAATCCATCCCTGGAAAATTAATGAGTTACGTAAGTGAGATACACAGTATGATGTTTTATGCAGAAGCTTCATGCAAAAGGCTAGATGTGGGGTTGGAGCGTTAGTCCCAAGGCTGGATCACCTACGTGTGACTGTTGGTTTTGGCACCTGACATTTGGCAAGTAACCTAATCTCTGTTTCTTAGTTTGCTTCATCTGTAAAATGAGAAAATGAGTAAAATCTATATCACAGGGTTATGACAATTAAAGGCATTAATACTTGTAAAGTTCTGGGAATCTTGCCTCATATGAAGCAAGTACTAGATAAGTGTTCTTTTTTAATAAAATGTACATCAACACTACTGTATTAATTTTCTTCTTGCTGTGTAATAAATTACCAAACTTTCTGTCTTAAAACAACACCCATTTGTTATCTCGTAGTTCTGTAGGTCAGAGTCTCTGCTCAGGGTCTTAAGGGCCGAAATCAAAGTGTCTGTTAGATTGGGTTCTTATCTAGAAGTTCTGGAAAAGAATCCACCTTAAGTTCTTTCAGGTTGTTGGCAGAATTCAGTTACTTGCGTTTATAAAACTGAGGTCTCTGTTTTCTTGCTGACTGTCAGCCAAGGGCTGCTCTCAGCTCCTAGAGGTAATCCCACTCCTTGCCACAGGGGTCCCTCCATGTTTAAGCCCCCCATAGTGTGTTGAATCTTATTTAAGCTTGGATTCTCCCTGTCTTCCTCTTTTTCAACAACCCAGAGAAACTGCTTTTCAAGGGCTCTCCTGATTACTTTGGCCAATGGGATAATCTGATTACTAACTATAATTACATCCTCAGTGTTGCTTTGACCTATAACATAACATCATCCTGCCACTGGGGTAAAGATCACGTTGCCTGAGAATTCTGCCTGCCACGACTACGGATCTTAAACACATTATTCTGGGAGAAAGTAAGGAACAGAATGAGAAACACAATACAATATTGGGATGGTTAATTTTGTATGTCAACTTGGCTATCCCACCAGGACCTAGATATTTGGATAAACAATATTTCTGGTTGCATTTGTGAGCATGTTTCTGGATGAGATTAGCGTTTGAACCTGTACACTGAGTAAAGCAGACTGTCCTCCCCAGTGTGGCTGGAGCTCACTCAACCCACTGAAGGCCTGAATAGAATGAAAGCCTGAGAAAGAAAGAATTCTCTCTGACTCTCTTCAAGTTGGGACATTGGTTTTTCTATGAGTTTCGGCTGGAACTACACCACTAGCTCTCCAGAGTCTCCAGTTGGCTTACTGTAGACCTTGGAACTCTCAGCCTCCATCATCACGTTAGCCACTCCTTATAGGAAATCTGTCTGTCTGTCTATCTATCCACCCATTTATCTATCAAATCTCCTATTGGTTTTGTTTCTCTGGAGAACCCATACAATTATAAATACAATTATAAAAAAGTATATGTACATAAAACAGCATATGTTTTGCAAGAACACATAAATGAATGTATGCTCATGAACCCCATGGTACTTCAGAGCCTGTATTTGCTGTTATAGGGCTTCTCACACTCTCTTTCTGCAAGTCTTTGCTCATACGTCACCTTCTGAGTAGGGTCTTTCTGGGCCACCTTGTTTAGAATGGCACCTGCATGCCCCAGCATTTTTTCTCCCTCTTCTGTTTTATTTTTCCTCATAGTACTTAACTACCCTTTAATATTTACAACTTAATTTTTTTTATTATGCATTCATACTAGAACATAGGCTCCTGGAAGACAAGGTTTTTTAAAATCTCTTTTAGTCACTGATGTGTCCCTAGCCCTTGAAACAGACACATAATATACATATATGATAAATGTTAACTAAGTGAATGATTACAAGTACATTAGAATACTTGCCTATGAGGAAAGAGAATTGGGATGAAATGGAAATAAAAAACATTAAAGCAAAAGTCCTGGAGTCTCATGTAGACTAGTGATGACCATGCTGAGAATTGATTCAACTCCCACACCCAAGGCTGGCAGCAGCAACATTTTACCGATAAAACAGTCAAGTTGGTAGCCTCAGGGAAATCTAACTTCTTTAACTAAAACAACATCATGGCTTCCTGGTAAGTGGCCTTGAACTTGCTACATGGCATCATCTGAACTTCTAGGCTATTTCTAGTTGAGAACAGAAATTGTGACGTTCAGTGTTCCTGCATGACTACTTGAGGTTCTGTTTTGCTTGTTAATCACCTATGGCTGCTCGAAAACATCAGGTCTTTCTGAAATAGCTGTTTTTCACTATTTAAACTTAGTGTCACAGTCTTGTACTGTATTTAGTATAAAACCTCAAATCCCTATTAGAGCATTCTGTATTAAAAGTTTTTATTATTGCCATAAACATTGAACTTGATGGCTCTTTAAAATACTGCCTCACTTTTTCTTTTTTGACTCCAGAGATAGAACTCAGGGAAATCGGTGTACTCTTCGTACAAATCCATTCTTTTGTGTGACTTTTAAGAACGCAGGATGGCAATTTAAGAGGCTAAGTAATGAGGTAGCCTTTTCAGACACCCCTGATACTCTCATTGTATGCCAGTATAAAACATAAGAGTTACACCTTTTTAACACAAGCTCACGCAAATGTTGAAGGCGATGCTGTATTCGGTGCCACATCAGTTTTACATGGAACTATGATTTGCCTTGAACTCTTCTACAACAGTTTTGAGGGTTTTTCACCATGCACTTTGGTAGAAGCTTGCTAAGCTAAGCAGGCATCATTGCAGTTCCCTGGCCACTCTCGAACGTTACTGCTGAAAACACGTGTCCTGTGCAGTGTCAAGGACAGTAGAAAATTTGCTAATGTAATTGACTTTTGTTTAACTTATGTTATCACTATCAGTGTGAAGCAAAGAGGTTATTAGAAGAAGAGCATATCTATCAAAAAATCGACGGAGCCAAACTGGGGCACCAGTAAGCTACAAGCAGGTAGGTAGACTGTAAGTGGCCAAAAGAGGTTTTGCTGAGGAATCTAAAAAAGCCTCCAAAACTATAAGGAAGAATTCTTAAGTATATGTCAGATGGAAATATTGATCAGAGATTTGATAGGAGTTATTGATTATGCAACAGGTAAATTTAGTGGTGCAAAGGACATAGTGGGCCAATGGAAATTCATCTTTTTCCTTAGGCTATTAAAAAATGTTGGGAAGATTACTATTCCCAAATGCTTCCCTGAAAAAAATGAGCTGGAACCACTGTACAAGGTCTGTCTGGAAAATAATCCAGCCATTGTTAATATAATGAGAATGGTTTGTGTGACATCAATGTAACCTGGCAGCCAAGGAGAGTAGACTGGAATGTGCATATGTGAACAATGATGACTTCATTGTACTTGTCAGTGCAGGCAGTAGACGCCTTTGAGTGAGCATGTGCACTGTGTGGCCGTCATATTCAAAATGACTGAGCAAGTAGAGCAACAAATCTGCATCAAATTTTGTGTGAAGCTTGAATATTCCTCCAAGGGAACTATTCGGATGATTCAGAAGGATCTCTAAGACAATGCAATGAGTGCAGCACAAATAAAAGTGTGGCACAAATGCTTCACAGATGGTTGAGAATCTGTTGAAAGTGATACACGTTCTGGAAGGCCTGCAACAAGCAGAACACCTGAGAATGTTGAACATGTATGGGTTGCAGTCAACAAAGATCGGTGACAGTACAAGAACTAGAAGTTGATCTGGGGATTCCAAAAACTACTGTGTTTGAGATTTTGACACTGGATCTTGGCCTGAAACATGTTGTGGCAAAATTTGTTCCATGGCTTCTGCTACCAGAGCAGAAGGAACATCATACTGCAGTTGCTAACGACTTGATTCAAACCTCTACCAATGAACCGGATTTCCTTAAGAAGGTCATAACTGGAGATGAATCACAGGTCTATGTCTATGATCCTGAAACAAAGGCCCAGTCATCCCAATCGAAGTTGCCTGGTTCGCCACACCCAAAGAAGGCGCAACAAAGTCAGAGCAAGATCAAGGCCATGCTAACTGAGTCTTTCGATTGAGAAGGTGTTGTCCATCCCAAGTATGCCCCTCCAGGCCAAACAATTAATAATGAGCACTACCTCAATGTTCTTCATTGGTTGAGAGATGCAATACGATGAAAATAGCCACAGGTATGGGTCACTGGTGATTGGCAGCATCATTACGGCAACGCTCCCACTCCTGCATCACCTTTCGTGCAGAGTTTTTTGGTGAAACATCAAATCACCCAGGTGACTCAACCTCCCTACAGCCCAAATTTGGTGCCCTGAGACTTCTGGCTTTTCCAAAACTAAAATCACCTTTGAAAGGGAAGAGGCTTCAAAGCATCGATGAAATTCAGGAAAATATGACAGGGCAGCTGATGGCAATGCCAATAAAGGATTTTGCAGAGTGCTTTGAACAGTGGTAGAGACGCTGGGAGACCTGTGTGAGGTCCAAGGAGCCTACTCTGAAGGGGACTGAGGCATCATTGTCCCATGTATGATGTTTCTTGTTGATGTTTCTTGTATCTTGTATCTTCTTCAATAAATGTCTCTTTTTTTCTTAGTACCCGGATGGACCTGGTCATATATTGGAAAACACCCACAATATTCTAGGCCAAACTGACAGAAAAATAAATACAGATAAATCACTGTGATTGCAATGGCATAAAAGAGATTGAAAGACCAAGAGGATGACACTGGGAACTAGAAGTTATCACATAGATCCTAACATTGAAAAAGGCTGCTGGTCTGGCAGATTAGAAAAACACAAAAGTGTCTTATTCAAAACAAGGGCTTAAAATAGTTGGAAGGGGATTATAGGCCTTATATGTCTCCCTTTCATGCCAAGCAAGCAAATGGAGTCTAAAATAAAGGACTGGTTCACTGAACACTGGGCAGCTAGGGCTCTGCTGCTGTAAGGTGTGTAGTGCTGAGCTGTGCACCCCTGCTTTTCACTGTAGGTCTGTGGGTGGCTGATGAACATCTGCTCTACATGTTTATTTGGGTGCCCATGCTGCACGGTAACAGCTGTACAGGGAAAGAGCTTCTCAGGACAATGACGAAGTTACAAGAGGGCAGCAGGAAACATCTAAAGTCTCTTCAGACTTAGTCTTAGAACTGGCACACTGTCATTTCTGGCCCTTTCCATTGGCGAAAACAAGTTATGGTGACTAAGCCCAAAGTCCAGGGCAGGGAATGAGGCTCCACCCATAAAGAGGCTATGGCAAGGGTGTGAATGAAGAGAGGAGTGAAGATTTTTAAAGCTCTATGTTTGCCATAGTGCCTTTCCTCCCATGTCTTCTGTCTGAGTTCAGGTTTCTTCTTGCTGATAAAAATATTCAAGGCAATAAGAATTGATAGATACTTTAAAATAATAAAATAAATATGGCTTTGTCCTAAAAGACATCATTACTCAACGGGGAAGCATTTCTACTAAGATCAGAAACTCAGAAAGATACCTACTATCTCTATTACTATTCACACTGTAGTAGAGATGTTAGCTGATGCAATAAGTCTATTAAAGAAAAAAAAGAATTAGTAAAAAGCAAGTAACACTGCCCCTGTTTACCAACAGAGAAATCGATATAGGTGTATGTACATTATATATCTCAGCTCTGCCTACTGAGAATGCCTAGAAGCAACGAAACCCCACTACCGATGAACATATGTAGAACAAACACTTGATTTCTAAATATCATTCTTCAATAAACAGAATTGCATATCCTAATAAAATAACTGATTCTAGGGCGGGGGATGGGAAAGTACAATATGTGCCTGGAACATTTGGAACCAATAAGTGAGAAAAATGATGGTAACATGTCAAGAGGATGCAGGAGCCAACTTAAAAGAGCTCTCAATAGCCAAATCTGGGACAATTTGAACAAACCAAATAATGATTGTTATTGAATTAAAACATAGTAAAATAACAGTTTGGGGTTTGTACTGATATAAATAAATAATTGAATAAATAAATAGGGGAGAGGAACAGCTCTTCCTTACAAAAGAATTCTAACTAACAAATGAAAAAAGAATGATGAAATAGAAAATTACTGTTCAGCAAATAACACAGTAATAGGTGAAAAGACGATGAGAAACAGGGTGGTTACGTAGTCCCAAAGCACCTACCCTGAAGCTATTTTTAACTGAATAAGGGAAAATAATATCTTCACAGTGGAGAAACCTGGAAGATACCACTTAGTTTAGTGATCACATTGTACATTATTAGTATTAGTCAAATTGGCATCAGGTGCTGCTAAACATGATGTACTGAGAAAAACACAGTATCACTTACTTCTAAGGTATTCTTGCCAAAAAAATTCACTACTGTCTTTAATTATGAGGACACATCAGACTAACCCAAACAGAGGAACAGTCTACAAATGTGGTAGGCTAATATTTTTCAAAAGTGCCCAGGTCATGAAAGGCAAAGACTGAGGAACTGTTATAGTTTAAAGGAGCCTAGATATTACAATTAATGTAATATGTGCTCTTAGATTCAGTCTTGGGCCAGAAAAAAAGATGTTAATGGGAACAGTGGTGACATTTAAATGAAGTCTAAAGATTAGATAATGATGTATCAATGTTAACTTTCTGATCTCGATAATTGAATTGTAGTTACTTAAAATGTTAGTATTTGGGGAAGCTGGATGAAAAGTATACAGAAATTTTTCATATTATTTTTACATCATTTTTATAAATCTGAAGTCGCTTCAAGATAAAAAGGAAGTTTTAAAAAAGGCAAATGATGAAGTAGTGGATAGAGAATTGGATTATAAATAGATAAGTTTTAGTACAAATAACATCATATTGTGTCAGGTGACCTATCTTCACATCTTTGGCTCTTCAGTCTGGAATAAGTCATTTGTACACTCAGATCCTTCATTTGTAAAATGAGAAAAATAATTTGCCTGGCCATTTTGACTATCAAATGAAGTACAGTTGATAAAATAAACCACGCTGTAGTCTGCAAACTGCTGCACAAGTTGTTATTATTAATGATTCTTACTATATAGCCAACTTCTGGATAAGAGCAGAGTATTCAGGAATCAGATCCTTTGCTTAACATTTATAGCTGCTCTGGAGGAGATGGAAATAGCAAATTTTACAGTCTTCTATGGCACCCAGCTGTGCTGGCTTGAGAAATCTATGTGAATGAGAAGCAAGTGGAAGCCGGGCCTTGATGGGGAGCAATCAAGGTGATGCACCTGGAGATAAACCACATTCCCACCACGTGCATAAAGGGAGTGCTCAGAATGCTCTTTAAACAATACAGAAAAGGAGGAGGAAGGTGTGTGGGCGGGGCCTTTCTAGCGCTCTGGTCTCAGGGCCCCTCCATGATTCGGCAGCACCCAGTGTACTCCCGGGCGTTCACCAAGGCACGAGGTTGTGCTCCAAAGCCCAGGTTGTTATCAGCGTAGTGGCTGAGGAGAAAGCAGCTGAACTCGTAACAGACGGGGACTGGATTTCAAGTCCTGCTGTGCGGAGTGGCTTTGCCTTTCTATGCCTCTGGTCTTGGGAGATATGAATAATGCTATCTGTTATACTACCAGAGTTCCCCTTTATCCATGGCTTTGCTTTCTGCAGTTTCAGTTACCCATGGTCAACTGTAGTCTGAAGACAGTAAATGGAAAATTTCAGAAAGAAACAGTTCGTGGGGTTTAAATCGTGTGCCACTCCGAGGAGTGTCATGAAATCTCGTGAGGTAGGGCCCTCAACGTAAAAATCATCCTTTTGTCTGGCGTCTTCATGCTGCGCATGTTCCTGGACCGTTAGTCACTGAATAACCATCTTGGCTATCAGATCTACCGTCAGGTAGCGCAGTGCTTGTGTTCGCATAAACCTATTTCACTTAATAACGGCCCCAGAGCACAAGAGTAGTGATGCTGGCAATTTGGATGTGCCAAGGAGAAGATGTAAGGTCCTTGCTTTAAATGAAAAGGTGAAAGTTCTAAACATAATGAGAAAAGTAGCATATGCTGAGGTTGCTAAGATCTACAATAAGAACAAATCTTCTATCCGTGAAATTGTGAAGAAGGAAAAAGAAATTTGCCTTAATTTGCTAAGAGAGAGACTACATTCACATAGCTTTTATTACATTATATTGTTATAGTTGTTCTATTTTATTATTGTTGTTAATTTCTTACTGTGCCTAATTTATCAAACTTTATCATAGGTATGTACGTATAGGAAAAAACAGAGTATATATGGGGTCTGGTACTATCTGTGGTGTCAGTCATCCATTGGGTGTCTTGGAAAGTATCCCTAGTGGCAAAGGGGAGACTACTATATTGATAATATTTATTGAGCATTTACTCTATATCAAGCACAGTTCTAAGCATTTTGCACATATGAATTTATTTAATCTTCTTCAAGCAACCCAATGGGCATCAATCATTCTAAAAATGAGAAAACAAGAGATAGAGTGACATCCCTTGGGGGCCACACAGCTAGGAAATGGAGTCAGGGTTTAAACCCAAGTGGTCTCTCACCTGTCCATGCTGTTTCCACCCCAGGTTGCTGTGAGGATCAGGACAGAAAAAAATATGTGAAAGAGATCGTTTAAAATAATAATCCAGGACTCACCCGTAAGGCCTCTTTGTCACTTGACAGGCAATGACACAGGACGTAACCAGGAGCACCTGTCTTGGCAGCAGTTGCTAACAATTCTGCGTTTGAAATCCGAATGAAGAAATCCTGACTAGGTATAAAAATGAGTATTGAAAAATCTTTATTTAAACCACTAGCTAGCTGGGAAGGGATGCCTTGCTAAGAGAGAGTGAAATGGGGAAAGACTTGGTTTGGGGGAGCTTATTTTTCCCATTTTCTGAATGCGAGATTTAATGCAGCCTGGAGAGTCAGTTTTTCAGCAAAGGGAGGCTTTCACAGGCCTGATTTGTCTAGCTAGATTTCCTTCCAACCTGCTTTTAGGTTAAGGAGGATTAATTTAATTTTCTAATAAGAAAATGGTTTGCTTTCATATGTTTTGTGATGTATTAATGTATAAAAAGATTAATTAGCATAAAATATTAATCACAAAGCACTTGAATTAAGTGAATGCTAATTATGATGACAGCTGAACGTAACCACTTCATTAGCAGAACAGGAAAATGAAAACAACGCAGTGAACAGAGTATGACGTCCCCAACCAGGTGGCAGGTGAGCAAGGGCAGGCTGTTTCATGAAAGCTCAGAAGTTTAGTGGTCAGTGTCCAGCTAGTGGGCTGAGTCATGGGGCAGTGGCCACCTTACAGAGTCCAGGAGGAGTGCACTTGACCACTGGATCCCCTAATCTAGCCAAATTGTATTTAGGGATGTTCGCTAGTATTGGGTTGGCCAAAAAGTCCGTTTAGCCTTTTTCCATAAAACAAGAGACACATTTTTCATTTTCACCAATAACTTTATTGATTTGGATGTTTTGAGTATGTCGGCTATCTCCCGCTCTTGGCTTCCAGTGGGTAGAGGCTTGGGGTGCTGCTAAACGTCTTCAAACGCTTAAGGCAGCCCCACAGCAAAGAACTATTTGGCCAAAATGTCAATAGTACCAGGAAACTTTGCAAACCACTTTGGACCCATTCGATCAGTCACAGCAACTTCTCTGTACACTGCACAAATCTTTTTTTGTGTTTCAGCTGCATTTTTATCTTTCTTGAAATAATACAGCATAATATGCCGAAAATGTTGCATATTTTCTTCCATCGTCAACATTAAAATGGCTGCACAAAAATTCACCAATTTTGACAAGCTTTTTAAAATGCATGTTGATATGACAGCTGTCACAATACAATGTAACGAAATTGTTTTGAATGAAGTTAAAGACAAGTGAGCGCTACTAGAGCCATCATATAGGAAAAAATAAACCAACTTTTTGTTCATTTTGATATTTAAACAAATGCAATGTTTTGAGGCACTGAGTTAGTGATCTACCTGAACTTGGTGAGTGGGTCAGAGTATTTACTCACCTCTTACTTTCTGACAGCTCCTTTTCACCTTCCTTCGAGGGCACCTCTTCTTTCTGTTCCTTAAAAATGACTATCCTTAGCAAGCGCCCTTTTATTTTGTTGAATTCACTTGCATAGATTTAAGTACAACGAATTTGCTGAATTCTTTCCAATTCTTATCTCTGGACTCTCATAAGTTCCCCCAGCTATAACTCATCATCATCTTGGTACTTCACACGTGCCTCAAACCAAATGTCCTGAAATGTCCAGAAAGGGGCTTGTCATCTTTCTGAATTCCTGTCCTGATCTGTGGTGGCTTCACTCACTCAGTGGTGCAGGTCGGCACCAGAGAATAGCCCCCACTCTTGTTTCAGGCTCATTGTTTTTCTTTAAAAAAAATTTTATTGAAATGTGATTCACATACAAAAATCACCCATTTGCAGTGTACAGTTCAATGGCTTTTAGTATATTAAGAATTGTGCATCTTCCTTCACAATTCTAGAACATTTTCATGACCCCACAAGGAGCACCCCTTGGCTGTTCTCCTAACCCCTCTTCCTCCCAGCCCCTCTCAGCCATTAGTCTACTTTCTATCTCTATAGATTTGCCAATTCTGGACATTTCATGTGAATGGAACATACATTATGTGGCCTTGTGTGACTGGCTCCTGTCACTTAGCATAATGTTTTGGAGGTTCATCTGTGTTGTAGCATATACCAGTACTTGAATTCTTTTTAGGCTCAAATAATATCCCACCCTGCTCATCGTTTTTTGACTAGACAATTGTGCACATTCTTAATTTGTTTCTTTGCTTCCAGTCTTATCACCTCCAGTCCATTCTCTACGCTGCTTCCAGAGGAATCTGTAAGCATACATCTGATTATGTCCTGCTTGTAATCTTTTAGTGTCTCCCTGTTCCAGGCAGGAGGAGGTCTGAACTCCTGAGCATGGCATAGCAGTTCTACTGCTAGGACTTACCCAGCCTCCACACCGCCCCCCCCTCCCGCCCCCCGTCTCCTTTTGTTTGTTCCGTGTGACTCCTCCCTGTCTTTACAAGTGCAACTCTTCAAAACTGTCCTTCCTCCTAGACTCCACTCAACACTCCTGATTTTTCTCTACGTGTGTATCTTCTCCATTTTGAGTTTCCATAGGACCTTGAAGGCAATTCAGGGTATGTGTCACTTGTTATAATTATTTGTAAATACCTGTGAACTTGAATCCAGGAGCTAAGTTTTCTCCTCTGTCTCTCCTCAGGGCCTGGTGTAGAGTCTGAAATACAGGCAGAAATTGATCAATGTTTGTTAAATAATTACATGCTTAGAGATAGAAATACTGATATCCCTGTTAGTAGCTTACAAAATCATAAATAATGTGAATATTTTTGTCTGCACATGTATAATAACTGGGGTTACTAAATATCAGACTGTTCTGAAAACATTTAAAAGCAAAGCTACTCTTTAAAGGAATAGAAATTTTATTTTCTGGTAATGGTTTAATTTCTCAAAAATTCACTAGGCAGTTGGTGACCACTCTATCTCACTCTGACACTAATAGCTCTAGGATCTCAGTTAATAGCTGGTTTGTAGAAAGAATCGGCTTTTAAATTTCAGCGTGCAAAGTGCCTTTCACCCAAATGCTATGAATTTTGATCATGAAATTCTTGTAATACCTGAAAGCATGACCATTAAATGTAGGTATCAAAGGTTCTGTTGCCACACGCTAAATCTAAGATGCCAAAATGGGGATTCCTTCTTTTTAGGAAGTGAGTGGCTGCCTCTCACTGAACTGGTCAGCAGTCTACGTGTTGTTCTGATGCTGAAATTAATTCCATGGCTTGTGTTTGATCATTCTAAAGATTTAAAAATGATTTCAGTTTTGTAGAGTTCTTGCTCTCTTTAATTAATAGCCACAGTATGAAAACGTGCTTTTGGAATTCTCAGATCAAGAAGGAACTGTAAAGTCAGCTGATTTGGCAAACAGGTGCACGGCTATGTGATATTCAAGGGCAGATCGCAGCCTTTAAGTGTGGGACACCCTCTTTGACACGTCACACCTCCCTGACTCCTTCTCCATCTCCTTTGCCGGCACCCTCCTTTGCTGTTCCTCTATTTGCTGGTGTCTTCAAGGCTCAGTCCTAGGTTCTTGGCTCTGTTTTACTCCCCGCCTAGGTTCTCGTGGTTTTCCATTCTCTGTATGCCAATAACCTCTATTCTGCACATGGGGGTCCCTAACCCCAAGCCCTGGACTTCTGGTGCCAGTGTCAGGGCTGGTGGCACACTTGGAGTAGGGTGCCTTTCCCTTTATCATGACAATGGCTATCCCACCTAGTTAGCAAATTAAGATCTGTATGGGGGGGGGGGATAAAGTAAAATTTATGAGTTGAAAAGGCTATTAATTATCATTAAAGAAGATTTCTTATGATAAATTATTTTATGATTTCAGCATTGGAAAGCTCATTTCCTGCCACACATAGCCAAATGCATTGCAGTTTGTTTTACTTTCAAGCTTTCTGGCTCTAAATTTAAAAGTGAACTCAAGCCAACCAGATTTCAAATTCTCCGTGGGTGGTCTGCCCTCCCTCTTTCCCTAATTTTGTAGTTGGAATCACCTTAAAAGGGAGAAAAACTCCCCTTTGGGCAAAATGAAGCAAAAATGCAAATTGCTTCTTAACGCTCTCTCAAACAAATGTATGTTTCCTATCATCACACTTCATGGTTAAGAGTGGGCTCTTGAGAGAAAATGGGGAAAGAAATAGAAAAATATCAAAGCACATGCATAAAATCATAAAAATAGAAGAGAGGGCTCTGTGAGAGTTTGCTGGAAAAAAAAAAGTAAACTGATCTATTTTGTTCTCATGCCAGCTGAATTTTTAGCATCTCTAAGAATAGATTGGTCAGAGTAAAAATGGGCTTTCTCCACGCTTCCCAGTATCTGCAGAATCTAGGTTGCTGTGCACTTTTCCCCATCATCTTCTTGGACAATTAGTTCAACCCCTAGTTCAGTCTGAGAATCCCCAGGGCATCACACCATGTAGACATTACATGTTACTCTGGACACTTTTGAACTTATGAAACATGTCCCATCTCTTCTTGGTGACTTTGACTTTTCTTTCTCAGGTGAAAAAGGGGATTCTGGTTACATAGGAGAACCAGGTATTGCATAAAGGTTCCAAGGATTTTTAAAACGTATATTAAAATTGCACTTTTGGAAAAAGTATAACCCATGAACTCAAACCGCCCCAGGCTGGGGAACGGGAGTGCGTGTTACTACCATGTGTTTTCCTCACCTCCTGGCCTCTTCCATGATTCCATCTCCTTCTACCCGAATAGTTTCATGTCCTTCTTAGGACTGCAGCCTTCTTGCCCACACTGTATTATTCTATCTCCCACATAATTCTGCTCAGATGCACCGTCTTGAAGTACAATGTCCTCTCTCAGTACCTCTCTGGGTGCCCTGGGATCCTCTCTTCCTCTGGCCGCCAAACTTCTGAGAAAAGCACACCTGTACTTTCTGTTTTTTCTCCTCATTCCAGATGTCCTCGCAGCCAGCTCCCCCACGACCCCTCCTTTACTCCACATGCGTGCCAGTGATGCCCAGATCATACCCTGACCCAGGTGTCACCTCTGAGTCCCCACTGCGATGTCTCAGAGGCACCTTCAGCTCACTGTTCCTCTCCCCAACCCAGTGTAACAAGGACAATACCTCCCCCTCAGTCACTGAGACAGGAACCTGGTGTCTCCTCCAACCCCTTCCATTTCACCCCAATATTCAGTCACCGATTGTGGTTCGGCCACCACCATTGTCTTCAAATTCTTCGTCTTCTCCTCACCTACACAGCGACTACCCTGAGTCATGCCATCGAAGCTTCGGCCTCTGAGGGCCTGTTGGGAAACTTTTATATTTTGGGGAATAGGTACTTCCTTCTTTTCTGTGCGTCACCCTTGATTCATCTTTTTAACAACAGACCTAAGAACAGGTCTCCATGGGCATCCTGTGTGAGGGCAGCCAGCTAAGGAAGGCCATCCGCGAGACAGACAAGCGGGTCACCCAGCTGACAACTGAGGTAAAATTCATAAAATATGGTACGTTTGTCTCTGCGCTTTCTCTGTCCTGTGCATGTTGCGCTCCATGCCACGAGTCAGGGGGCCACAGAGAGGAGGCCCCAGCCCTCCGTCACGGTGACGGTGGGAAGGAGCCCCATGTCCCAGAGTCCAGCAGTGTCATGGACCCCAGTCTCCCATGGTGACAGCACCTTCTTCCCTTGCCTATCCACCTGCACCCCTGCTCTGGACTTGTCCCTCTGTCAGGACCCTATTGTCTGTAGATTAGGGACCACTGGGGCTGAGGTAGTGTGACTGGATGACGAATTCATTCCATCATGCCACCCTGTCAGCAAGGACCAAGCAAGGCCTGGGACTAGGAGGGTCGGCACCGTCCCATGGTGCAAGACAGGCGAAGCTCCGACTGATGCACATGGTGTCGATTCTAGGGGACAGCAGGAGGGAGAGGGGACAGTTGTGTGTCCCAGTGCCGAAAGGATTTGGACAAGAAGACTGAGGTTCCCTCCTCCTCTTCCACCACCACCTAAAGACTCCGGCTCGGTTGAATTACGTAAATTTATTGTGACGATTCATCTGTGAAATGGGCTGATGCCCGCCCACCCATGTTACTGCCATTGTCTTGTCTTAATAAAGAAGTGGTTCATATGAGAGGGAGGTTGAGAGGGCGGTTGTGCAGATCATAGAGGGAGGTCACGCAGATCATACACAGGGCTTGAGACGATCACAACCTGATTTACAGGCGTGGTGGGACAGGAACAGGCGGAGGAAATAAAATGCTGTTCCAGGTGTCAAGAGGACCAGAAACATCCAATGTGTGATTCCCGCTGGAGATGGGGTTGGGAGTGATTATAATATTATTTTCCTACAGATATGACTCTTTTAGTTTCACTGAAGTAACTGGCTTTGGACAGGAAGTCAGTGTCGATGTTATCAGCCTGGGGGAGGGAATGAGGGCCCAATCCCTGCGCTGCTGTCAGGAAGTGATTTATTTGAAACAAAGGCCGATTCCTTCATGATAACAGTGTCTGAAGGTGGCTCTGGCACTACTCTGGTCTGAGCTCAGTGCCGTGGAGAGCTGCTCAGTGACACGGGGACAGCTGAGGGCACATGGTCTCTGCTCAGCCAGGTCTAGCTGCACAAAAGAAACAAACATCCCAGTCATGGCAGGCAGGGCATCCTCTCCCGTCGTTCCTGGGCCAACAGCCCTCAGGCCCTGGGGTCACAGAGCCTTGTTCGGATGCCTTTCTGCCAGAGTCGGGGAAGCGACTGGGCTCCCGCAAATACTACAGGGATCTCCGACAGCTGCCATTCTTTGTGGGTCTTCATAGAATGGCTGAAATATCAGTGAGAAAAACAGACACTTTTGGGCCTGGCATCTGCCACTGTGCCCGTCATTCCTGCTTCCTATGCACACTCATGTGGTGCAGAGCTCACAAAACAGACACGTTCTCCAGAACAGTTGTAGCTGGGTTTTCTCAACAGAGTGCACAGTTTCTTAGTTTTCTTCCTTTCATCTTTGGAAGAAGAACTGTTCCCTCTGCAGAATTGCTTTTTGATTTGCTGGTGTTTCCTGACAGGACGCATTTCCCGGGAAGAAACAGCTCTCCGATGTGGGCAGCCACATCTGCCCCTCCTGGTTCCAAAGCACCTGCTTTCTTAATCCCAGGGAGACCAACCAGACACCCGGCATCACTCAGTCCCTGACACTGTCCCCAGGAACCTCAGACAAAACCAGATGGAGCTGCTGTCAAGGGGGCAACCGGGCAACGGGCCAGCTGGTAGGTGGCTTCGGGAGGGGCTGCCCCACGCTGCCTGCCCCCACACAGGCCTGCAGGCATGCGCAACAGCGTCCGAGCTGCCCCCACTTCCAAAGGCCACAAGTCCTGGTCCCCAAGTAAGAAATGAATGAGAACTTGAGGAGCTAAGATCACCAGGGCCCTAACAGCCCCGGGATGGGAGTCCCCCAGCCCTGCTGGAAGCAACACCAGGGTCCGCTGGCCACCAGAGACCAAAGGGCTGGCCTGTGGGGGACGGGAGGCAAATCCTGGTGGGAGCCTGGCCTGCACTCAGGACCCTCCCCCCGCCGAGGCAGCTCACAAAGCCGCAACTGCATCTCTGAACCAAACACGGAGACACAGTTTTGACCCCCCAAAAAAGATTTTTTTTTTCATTTGTGAATTTATTTATTTGGGATGTCCTGAAGAGGTTTAAGAAATGGCATGTTCATGTTTTATTATGAAAATAAAATTTTATGAAATCAGAAACGCGTGTGCCCTCCACTCCTCACTGTGCCTGACCTGGGTCTCGGGGCGAGGCCTTTCAGGCGCCGAGAGGGGCTGAGAGACAGCTGAACAAGAACCACACTGTATTCCTCAGAAGACACTAGGAGCCATGAAGGAAACACTTAGGTGATGTGACTGGGGAGTGATGGGGACAATACTGGTTTTCTTTTGTGGCTCTAACACATGACCTCAGACGGAGTGGCCCACATGACAAAGTGTAGGATCGCAGGTGCTGTGGGTCAGAAACCTGAGGCAGGTTCATCGGGCTGCCCTCCTCCCCCGAGGCTCCGGGAGGCCCCATCCCCTGCTCCTGGGGTGCTGGCCGAATCCGCTCCTTATGGGACAGTTCCCTTCCATGTCCCTGCCAAAGCCACTCCCAGCTTCCAGGGGCCCCAAAAAACTTTGGCCCATGGTTCCTTCATCCAGCCTCAATTGGTTACCTTGGCCCACCTGGCTGACCTGGGACAGTTGCCAGAATGCCTCTATGACCAGTCTCGCCATTGTGACCTGTCTTAATTCTGTGACCCATCTTAATTCTGTGACCCTGTTGCTGTGTGATACCCCACAGTGCTGGGCTGGGACCTCTGCAGGGACACCCCAGCAGGGTCAGGGAAGGGCTCTCCACCATCTTAATCATCTCCAAGCTCAGACTTGGCTGTTGAGACAGAGCTGCCCACGCGGAGAACTAGAGAAGTCGCCCCCAAAGAGATAGTAAGTTCCCCCAGGGCAGGGACAGCCTGGCTGGTGGGGGTCCAGGGCAGGGTGGGTGGGTGGATACAGGGCCCTTGGGTGGGTTGAAAATGCTATTATACCAGCAAGGCTTTTAAGCATGAGAATCAAATAATCTGATTTATATTTTTTAAAGATCACGCTGTGATTTGACATTAGAAATGATATTTGAGATGTGCCTTGAGAGCACAGGTAGGATTTAGACAGATGAAGAGGGTGAGAAATGTGCTTCAGGTACAGAGACCTGGGACGCGGCCCGGAGGCAGGAGACATGAAGACCAGAGACTGGAGCGCATGCCCGTAAGAGACCTGTGAGTGACAGGAAGGCAGGGAAACAGAAGACCCTCTATGAAAGGGACAGGGCAGAGGGGG